>JAVJAP010000041.1:0-165170 GCA_034770075.1 Aralia elata | reverse complement strand
ACTAGGTTCAATACAGTCATCATATCATCAAAATACATTAATTGACGCTACGACTACCCAGTCCGGGGGTCTCGCTCCCCGGATGAGCGTAACGGTGAGGCTGGCTGGGGTCGGGGGGCAGCACTTCCTGAAAACCAAGGGTAATTTACAATCAGTTTATATTCAATTTACGCTATTAAGACTATATCATTTTGGTTGACACTGGTATAAAAATTTAAGCACATACGGCTTTAACAAGATATAAAGCATTTTCTAATCATTTTGTACAAAAATATAAGTTTTTTACACTCGCGAAAAAAATTCACTGGCTCCGCCCCTACCCGGTCCAAGCCTGACCCGACCCGGACCAGGCGCGGAACAGCGCCAATGCAGGTAACCGTACCCTGCCAGAAATCGCGAAACTGACAAACCTTCGCAACCGCCCTCACAGCCCTCCCATATCTCCCTCTATACTTCATCAATTTAGTCCGTTACGGACTCTAATAGATTCCGTAAGACACGAGGTCTACAATATATAAAAAATGCAGGATTACCCATAGACGCTAAACATGACCAAATCTAAGGCCAAAACATAAACTGCAATACTCTATTATTTCGCAGTCATGACGCATTCACTAAAACCATTCCACTGTAATATCATTTTAGCATCTTTTTGGGTTCATTCCAACTAGGTTATCTTCACAACTCATGGAAGTACAACATTACAACAACAAACAATCACAAATAATTACAACAACCAGGCTTTTAAAGTCCTTCCAAACAGTCCGAAGGTCCAAAAGTCCAAAAATGTTCATCGTACATCCTTTAAACCAAAGTTGCAAATTATCTCTTCATTTTTATATCCACATTAATGGTATTAATAGCTTAGAAGGTGTCTTGGAAGCAATATTAATCAACCACAACGAACAACTAACAACTAAAAATCTGCCCAAAAACGCAAAACCCATCAAAAAACTTCAAAAACTCAGAACAATGAATGAAAGAAGATTTTACCACTTGCTCTTACTTCTAATGTGCTATGGAAGCTACTAGGATTCTTTCTTCTCCTTCCTCTAGCTCCCCGTGCGTCTCCTCTCTCCTTCCCTTCTATCTTTCCCTTAAGCTTACTTACTTCTTCTTCAAATTTTCTTCTTTCTCTCTCTCTAATCTCTATCCTTGCTTGCAAATGGGAAGTATGTTGATGGTTATTTGAATGAGAAGAGTAAGGAATGGATGGGAGGATTAAGAATTGGCCTTCGGGAGGATGGGAAATGAATTGGGAGAGCAAATTTGCTAACCCGAGCTTCTTATGAATTCAATATTGAGGCGGACGTTTGCCAATTCATTGCTTGCCAGTGTATGGCTTACTGTGACGGTCCTAAACACCCCTCATCTGATTGGCTAATTCAATTAATTCTCTCATCCTAATTGGTTGAGGCTTAATAGCCTCTCCAGTTAATTCGAATACACGGATAAATATAAACCGCATACGCCCAACTTTTGTACCAAAATTGGTAAATAATTTTATCCAAATTAAAATGGGTACTCCCATAAAATATTGGTACGCAAAAAAATAATTATAATGAAGATTTGTCCAACTTATTCGGAACACTCATATAATACATTTTTGGATAACGGATTAAATCACGTATCAGCTACAATATAATTTCTGACACTAAAGAAAAATTATTCCTTCGCAAACACCGCCTTAACAAAAAAATAGGAAATCGAAAAGAGAACTAAAAATAGTCCCGGGCGTGAATAGTGCCATGTGAAACGTGCCCTGTGAATAGTGATTTTATGAATTTTCGCTAAAATTGATTTAATCACTCCCACATAACACAACAACCACATAAAATTTTAACACAAACACATATTTTTTAGGTAACAACACAACTTTACGCACAATAAACATATAATAATAAGGAAAAAAAATAAAATTCATTTTAATCATACATAACTTCGGGTTACTAGGAAATCATAAAAATCCCAGATCGTTACAGTCGCGGCGCTAAGGCAATTCCCCAGGTGCGTGAATTGATCGGCTGGAGGGTTTTTTAATTGTTGATCTACATTCTAAATCCATTGGGGACACTTACTTGAGTGAGGGGTTAAAAAGACTAGAGGCTGAAGAATTATGGGCAAAATTCCCATCAATATGAATAGGAGAAGGAGAGAATAGTCAATACTATACATCAAAAATTTTTCCAAGGAAAAGAAGAGAAGATGAAAGATCAATAGCTTGGGTAGTTGAGCGGAAAGCAAGTGCTATAGATTCTTTTTTTTCCTTCTTTTAGATTCATGTATTTTAAGATGATTATGCATAATATGATGTTTTTCCTATTCTCTAATCAAGAACTAAATATCTATACAAGGTAGCAATGGAACCCGTAGATTAATCATTAATGAAATTATTCTCTATTTGATTGAGTTTGGGTTATATCTAATTTTATTATTGTATATCGAGCTTGATTTACTAATTGTATTTGGCTAACAATTAACCAAATTTGCCTAGAACGATATTGGGAAATAGAGTCTTGAGTTTAGATTGAGATACCATATTAATGTTTTGTGATTGTTCTTCTTAGGAGTGAACAACATTAATTGCATAAAGGATACAAATAAAACTTTATGTCGCATAATACGCGTGGAATAATTGGTACTTAAATGTTCATCTTTAATTGTTCACAATAGGAAACAAAGTGAATTTTTGGAAAGTGAATGATAGTATCTCATCTTGAGAGAGAATCGGTAAGTATTATAAATTCTCTGTTAGCAACTTGATATAGTTACACCAGTTGAATAGAGAATAAGGAAGTTTGGGTAATTCAACGGGGGAAAATGTAATCTTGGCTATTTAAATTAATAGAATCATTCAAATTAGTTTTTGTTAGATGTTTTAGTTTAGACAGAAAAAATTAATTTGATTCATCAGCTTGTCCAGCCCGAGTTAATAGTTTAAGATAAAGTTTAAATTGATAAAATACAAGTAGTTGGATTAATTTTATTAGATTATTTCCTCGTGGGGATTCGACAACTTTACTCTTGCGTCGTTGAGCCGAAGAATACATTCTAGTAATCTTAATTTTTTCAATATTAGTTAACATATCAATTTTGATTTTAGTCCTAAACACCATTTTTTAATTAATTTATTTCTCTTGCACGTAACAATATTAAAGGTTTTGTATATTAATGCAAGATTTAAGAGAACATTGGCTGAGGAGGAAACATCAAAGTATTACGAGATTATGTTATGCCATCGAGTAATAGAATATCCAATCTAGTATTCGTCGACCGAGCAATTCAAGCAAAACAGATTTGAAGAAAAAATCGGGAATGATTACAAATGATTTTAAAGTTCGATGCAGTTTGGGGTTTTGCTTACAGATGAACTGAATGAGTATTTAATTAATTTTTTTGGAAATCTATTTGCTACATTCAAATATGGGGGGGGGGGGGGGGTTTCAAGATAATGCAATCAGACTACTACGACTTAATCACCTTTCCGCACTTCGTAGATAAGGCGAAGAGTTTGGTTACAATCGATGCCCAGGCATGATCAATTACTACATGGAATGATTTAGCACAAAAAATTCTAAGGCTAAATTCTTTTCGGCCAGCTAAAATCTGCTAGGAGATTAGGGAATGAGATTACGTCGTTTTGCCTAATTTGACTCTCGAAATCTCTATAATGAAGTATTGGGAAAGAATTTTAAGGAACAACTCCAAAAGTGTCCGACATCATGGTAGTTTCGACGTGGCTTTAGCAAATTTAAACATTTTAACAACGGTTTGTGTGGATACAATACGAATCAACATTGACGGTAAAGCTTTACGGGTTGGAGATCTTTTAAAATGGTGAAAATTCTGATAAAGCTTAAAGAGTTATTAGAAACAATGGCAGGCAAAACAATTATCAGTGATCTTCAACAAGAACGGAAAATCAAACTTCAGAATAAAATGGAAGGGTGTCAACTTGATGGTAATTTCAAGCTTTAGTGGAACATATGGTTTTAACAACTAATAAAGAAAGATGGATTCTTTTGGAGCAATAGTCAACACAGAGGTGGCAGTAGTACTGTTGGGGTGTATCATATCTGCAGGAGAGCATAGTCTAGTGAACAATGTTGCCATTAGTGCAGAGAATCAGTAACAGTAACGTTGGAGATTATAATAAGCAAGGCAAACGCAGCAATTTCAACAGTCCATAACCAATGATGGAACAAATAATTTCAAGTCCAAAATGTTATTCCTAGTCAATCAAACTCGCTGAGTTTTTCGAGGGCAACCAGTCATCCCTCAACCATGAACAAAAGCCAATGATGGTAGGAACGGTTGTCCAAATTCATCGAGCAATGTGAGCAGAGGATATTTAATTAAGAAGAGACTAATATGCAAAAATGAGAAATAAAAATATAACAGTTTCATGAATTCTAATGAGTAGTCTACCAGAAGATTTCTTTCCTTCAGTTAATAATGTGGAAAATTAAGTTTCAAAACATAATGAGAAGGGAACATTAATCAAAGTGAATTGTATTACGGAAGCAGGAAGGAACTACTCTGAGGTGATGAATGAAAATATGAATGATTGTACACAAAGATGAGAAAATAATTGGTGGAGGAAATTAACAGACCATATGAACAAGAAAAGAAGAAAGAAAATGCAATTGTAAAAATTTTGAGGAAAGAAAATAGATGCATATAGTACCCCTATGCCGCTGTTCCGGCCTAAATTTTTTGGAGGTCTTGATGAAAAAATCTTTCAAAATTAATATATACATTTAGATTGATGTCACTTGAACAGATGCAGCCTACGTATGTGAAGTTTATGAACAGAAGTTTTATCAAAGAAAAAGGAAGTTAGGCGACGTTCGAGAAAGTGTACACTAACGGAGGAGTGTAGTGTAATACTCTCAGCAAAAAAGTTACCACCAAAAACTCAAAGATTTGGATAGTTTCACGATTCCGTGTACCAATTGGCAAGCAATACTTCAAGAAGACTATGTGATTTGGGAGCAAGTAATTAATTTGATGTCCATTATCTATCTAGTTTATCAATCAACTTGGATTAAAAGAAGCAAAACCCTACAAATGTGACTTTGCATTTAGCATATACATCGATTTACTTATCCAAAGGGGATTAGTGGAAGATGTTCTACGTAAAGTGGATAAGTTCATCTTTCCGGCAGATTTTCATTGTTTTAAGATTATAAAGAAGGTCGAAGATATACTTTATCATGTCTTAGGGCGATGCCCATTTTTGGATCATTGAGTAGAACTCTCATCGAATGTGCAAAAAGAACGGAGCTAACCAATGAGGAAGTCCAATATGAAGAATGTGAACATTTAAAGTTTTTCAGACAGCAATAAAAGATCCCAAAAGGAGTTTGGTCATGAAGCAATCATTTATCGGATCAATAGCAACTGTAGTGTCGTATACTCCAACTGGATGAAATGCCGGTATGAGAAAAGTTTAGTTCCAAAATTAACAGAGCGGCGGATCAGATTATCAAGTTTGTGAGGGTTGTGTCAATCTTGGCGAGAGAGGTCAAGTGATATAAAGGAGGCGCAAGTACCAAACATTGGCGCATTGCGATAGCAGGTTTCTTCAAGAATATAATTGTTTAATCCGAGTTAAGAATAGGAAGTCAGTTATTTGGGGGCTACAAATAGAACTCATAAATATAAGCTTTGATTGAACAATGGCTAACCCGAAGTGTTTTTTAATTTTTTTTGTCATTAGACAGATTAATAAAAATAAAACAACATAAAAAATACAAAAAATTAAAAAAAATCTAAAACATACATTATTATTATCTTTAATTTATACTAATATGCAACTGTTAGTTTAATTATTTCATAGGTATCAACGTAGTCGACTAAACAAGTGGAAAACACATACGCCGTGGGTGCAACACCATGAGGCGGGACAACGACATACAAATATTTGAATTGCCCCCAGGGACAGGATGACACTTTTGACTTTTAAAAATTTTGCCTATATTTTTCCATCTAGGACAATGTTTATTTTTAAGTTTGGGGTACATTCTTGTAGTTTACAAGATTTGCATATTAAGTATTGCGAATATTTGAATCTACATGTATATTGAGTTAATCTAGTGTTTTGGATGGCTGAGAATATTGAGGATAAAAGTTAAATTTATCTGAATTAAAATGCATGCCTAAAAAGCCCTCTAATAATTCAGACCGAATTGTTTAGTATGGTTATATTTTTGATTTTGTTGATCCTTTGTCATTTTTTAACACAACATATATTACCATCAAGTTTAGCTAGTTAGAAGGTTGGAGTGAATTTTTTGTTAATCAAATGTTTCATGAGAAATCTTGATTGCAGACATTATAAATTTAATTGGAAAGCATGTAGTGTAAATAAACGCGAAATCTTGTGGCATTATTTTCATAAGAAAATAATGCTAGAGACACACACACTATTTTTACAAAATATTTTTACAAGACTAGCTGATGTGACATTGTTGTATTGGTGATAGTTTAAAAAAAATCACCTTCCCACTACAACACTTAAATCCAGCCCAATACTCAATAGTGCCACAATTACCGCAAAGTCTGTAAAAAATGTTTGTAAACATTAGTTTGTGTCTCTAGCATTTATACTTTCATAAGTTTTGGGTGGAGGAACTTGAGAATTATTTGATATGTAATGATTATTTGCAATAACAAATAAGATATTGAACTTCCCTTGAAACTTTAAATATTAAAGGATAAGAGCTGTGTTTGACGATCGAAGCGTAAACATGTTACTCCTGTCACTCGTCTCCCGATAAAAAAAAATAATGAGATGGGGAGCACTAAAATACACTCATTGGAAAGAAACAAACACACGAAGAGAGTAAAAAAAATATTGTTATACGAGAATTTGTGAGGGAAGGGAAGTAGCTAAGCGTTTAAATGAATGGATCTTACAACGGTGCAATATCTTTAAATATCTTTTTTAGCGATTTTATCTGGAACTTTACTGCTTGTGCGCCGAATGGGTCTAGTGGAATATTGATGAGAGAATGAAGGTTCGAGAAGGCGAGATTGGGGTTTCTAGTGCGAGATATTTAATTGTATGGTTTATCTAAGTTTTTAAACCGGGTTGAACAAGGTGAATACACACACACACAAGGGTTTATGAGTTAATGTATAACTAGTGAATGGGTTGGAATATTAGATATTGGCAGGTTTTGAAAATTCTTTTGAAGTATCAGAAAAATGTGTCTTTGAGGCCACTGTTCAAGTTATATTAATTTATTGCTTAAAAGAGTTAGTGCAGTTTGTTAACTGTTGTGGGGTTATGCTTGAGGCACAAACAAAGATTTAAGTTTGGGAGTATTTGACAAGTGAATTTTATATCTACGAATCATGTAGTCTTGACTTGATTATTTTTGCAAGTCTTAAGTGTTTTAGTTTCATTTTATGCATTTTATTATTAATTTTTTGTAGGAACTAGAATTTAATGTAAGCTAGCGTAAAGTGCGATAAATGGTGCGTTATTCTGCCCTAATAGGAAGCTACGAGCATTGATGAGTGTCAAGCGTTGGCAATGGGGTGAGTAGTTAGACATGACATTGGTTTTGGTGGATCAAGTGAGTGCGAAAAGAAGCAAAGGAGAAAGCTGCAGAAAGTTGGAGAGCCGCGATGCTATGTTAGAGAGTCGCGTCGCTGATCTAGTTTCAATTCATGACCGTCGCCGGCGCTTGAGGAGAAAGTTGTGATGCTAAGGCGAATTTCCAGGCATGTGGAAGGCACGTGATCGATCGACTGGTGGGTTTTTAATTGTTGATTACATTCTAAATCAAGTGGGACACTTACGATACGAGACCTGAGGAGTTAAAAAGACAAAAGGCTGAAGAATCAGGGCATTATTCCATCTAGAGAACAGGAGAAGGATGCATATCTCATTACTATTCATCAGATATTTTTCCAGGGAAGAGAGGAGAAGATGAAAGATCAAGAGCTGGAGTATTTGAGCGGAAACAATACTACATATTCTTTTTCTTTCCCTTCTTTTAGATTCATGTATTTTAAGATGATTATGAATAATATGATGTTGTTCATTTTTCTCTATCATGAACTAAAATTTTTGTTCAAGGTTTGCAATGGAACTCGATGATTATCATTAAAAAATTATTCTCTATTTGATTGGGTTTGGTTATATCTAAGTTGATTATTGTATTTCGTGCTTGATTTAATAATTGTTTGGCTAACAATTAAACTAATTTTTCCTAGACGATATTGGGAAATAGAGTCTTGAGTTTAGATTGAGATACAATATTATGTGTTGTGATTGTAGACACCACCAAATTTTGCGTTTTCCTTCTACTAACCATGACAGGAGGGCGAAATCGTCAATTGAACCAGCTTGCGGGAGCAAAGGAGCGGGCACAAGGGACGAGCGCCCGGCCCCAGCCCGCCGCAATGTTTTGGGCAAAACCAAGTTTACGTGACAATAAAGCCGTCCGAAGCAGACACTTCCGAATGAGAGTGGCACGTCTCCCGGGAGTTTCCCGGACTGCGGAATACGAGCCTGTCAGCGAAAACCGACGTTGCGGTAACGAAAATCGAGGGCGTGGCACGAAAATCGAGAAAGTCAAGCCCGCCAGCCGCGGATAGATCTGCGGCCAAGTGGGTGCGCCAGCACGAAAACCGGGAAATCAGCACTCAGCAGCTGAGTGCGATGGGTAGGCGTGCCAGCTGGCCAGCCGCAGATCTATCTGCGGCCGCCAGCCGCAGATAGATCTTGCGGCTGGCTCTGGCCAGCCTATATTAAGCCAGCTTCGGCAGCATAAACAGGGTTCTTCAGCAGTTTTGGGAAGAAGAAGAATTTCTGCAGCAGGCCAGCATCACAAAAATACGGAAATAGATAGAAAATAGCTAGATTTATGCAACAAAATAAGGAGAAAGAAGAGGAAAAAAAAGAGTGGAATTAATTCTTTTTGAGTTTGATTGGTATCAAATACATCATTTATCCTATTCAAATACACAAGTTCACATCCATTTGAGATCAATTGCAAGGTGAAAATTTCTATTTGTTCTAGCAATTCCATGTCCTATTGATTTGGGTAAATTAGATATAATTTTTCATGTATCTTGTTGAACAATGAATGAGGGATTATGAGTGAAGTTTCCATCGGAATAAACTCTTCCTAATAAACCCGATGATATTCGTTCATTAATTTCTTGGTTTGTTTTAAGGTGTTATATTCGGTATCAATTCCTTTAAATCGTTATTTTAAGATGTCTTGGTATTGTTAGATTTATAAACGGGTTGGTTTATTTTTTTCCTTGTAATATCCGATTGTTTTGTGTGTGGATACTTGGTTGTGAGAGCCTAGGAAAGCGACCCCGGGGTCCCGATCCGATGATGGACATATCTTGATGTAAGAAGTAGAGATGACGTAGTTCTCATTGTAAATATGTAATCGTTGGGCCTTAAAACGACGCCAAAGCGAGAATCGGGTTTAAGGCCCCATATTAGTGGAACTTGTGATTGTAGGCGTTTGGGATTATATTTTGATGGCTTACATGCCCCATGAATAGCCCCAACCGCATTTTAATGCTTGATTTGATTTACGACACGAAATTGATTTCAAAACGCTAAATGATAAAGATATTTCATAAAAATCAATCAAAGTAGGATATTAGAATCACGAGGTTAAAATTTGAGAAACGTTTAATGAATGTCAATTCCTATCTAACGAGAAAGCTAAAGAAAAAATCGTTTTTTCGAAAACATCACACAAACGAAATGATTTTATAAGTAATTGACCGTTTTTATTAAATCTTTGTGCATAGGGTGAAAGAGATCCTACGAAATTTTGCCCATCATTTTATGAAAGCAACGTATAGATCTCGATTCCTATTTTGACGAAGGTTTAAAACTCTTGTTTTGTTAAAACGACAACTTAAGGAAAATCCAATAGTTTTGGACAATTAAAATCAAACCTTTCTCATAAAGCTTATCTAAAGCTTTCTCGTGTATGCCGAAAAGACATTCCGAAGCATTCTCTCAAAGTAAAACACGATTTTCCCTAAAAATCCAAATGATTCTTTCATACAAACTCACCACAACATTCACATAAGCACACATACACACAACACGCACGCGCAACCCACACCCACACACATTTCATGAATTAAAGGATGATGGGAGAGTAAGCATCAAGATTGCGGTAACCCGTGTTTCACGGAAGTCGAGGTGGTGCCTAACACCTTCCCCTCACTTAAGCAAGCCCCCGAACTCTATTGAATCACTCGATTCGCAGACCAATTAATTCGGAGTCACATATGAGCCAGCGATTTGTAAAACAAGACACGAAAATTCGGATGAGGTTGGTACATCCATTACAAACATACCAACTGGCGACTCTGGTTAATTGCTCATCATAAAAAACGATATTTCAAAACCCCGTCGACATCAATGCCGACCTTTTCCCAAAAAAAATCATTAAATCAAAAGGCTAAAAAAATTGGAAAGGGTTACAACCCCCGCGTTAAGCGAGAAAACCCTGGCGTCGACGACAGCTGGCGACTCTGCTGGGGACATTAGAGGGCTTAAGCCGCATTAAAATCTTGATGCAATTCTATCCTTTAAAAAATTCATGAATATGTGTGTGCATGCGATATTTTGATCTTTTGTGTTTTTTTTGTGAATGCGTGTATTGTCCAATGAATGAATGATTGAATGGAATGGCTTTACTTTAAAGAAATCATTTGCATACGGTGAGGACGATGAATGTGAATGTATGTTGAGAGAGTACCTCCTCCTGAGGCGAACCTGTCGGTTGCTTATTACTGGACTCGATGGGGCTGCTCCCCGGAGATGGCTCAGGAAACGCACCACTCAAATCCGCTCCAATCGAAAGGGCTCAAACGAGTAGATTGCGAAGAATTTGGGAACCTTCATGCCGAAAAGCCCGTGAGAGTAACCCTAGGATAGGTCATCCTCAGAATAACCCAACGCAGGAAAAGTCTCTTCATGCCTTTTACGTTTATAATGTCTAAATGTCATGAGATCTCATTCAATATTCATACATCCCTTTTCTATGTCGAAAGAGATTACTAACTAACCGCTTGTGAATTGCAGGGAATAGATTAGGGGAGCATAATAAAGCATGTTTAGCATTGGTTAATCGGCACTAAAGGACTACTAACTTTCTCTTTTGCAGGGAAAGATTAAAGAACCCCAAAACACAAAAAAATTTATAGCTTTAGCATGCACCCATGTTTTCAGTTCCCCAGGAACTAAACTTCGAAACCATTTGTCTCTGTAGGATTGCTCCTCAAACCCTCGTTCGCACAGTCTCTAAGAAAAGCCCAGGTCTCTACATCTGAAATGGCTGATCTTACTTCCTAACCATAATTCCATATATCTCGGGAGGAGTTTGATGATTTTAAAAGAACAGATGAATGGAAATGGCCACAATGTTAAAGGAACAGTTCTTAATCAGAACAGGATCCGTGTAAACCAGGGATCGCATAATACTCCACCACTAGGGGATGATCAGAATCCTCCTAAAAATGGTACAAACTTGCTTAAAGAGGACCAACCCCGGCGACTCAAGGACGAGCCAGTCATCCCAAAAGGCCGTTCCCATACCTAGCAGGACAGTGATTACTATCCCAGAGGAAGGGGACCATGACGACCTTCGGAGAAAAATGAAATACATGGAGGAAACCATCCCAATCTCTAAAGGGCATAGGCTCCCTGGAGCAGGGATTAATTACTCGGATTTATGTGTTTTCCCCCGGAGCCAGATATCCAGAAAAGTTCAAAGTTCCCCGAGTTTGAAAAGTACAATGGAAAGGGAGACCCCAATACACACTTGAAAATATACATTGGAGAACTCGGTCTTATGCCGAAGACGAGGGGTTAAGAATGCAGCTATTTCAGAAAAGCTTAACAGGGGAGGCAAGAATATGGTATGCCCGCCTCGACACACAACGCCCGAATCCACAACTGGGAGGAATTGGCCCATACCTTCTTAACCCAATACAGCTTTCAGGCCCAGATGGCTCTTGACAGGTACCAAATGACAAAGGTTAAAAAACAGCCTAGGGAGTCCTTCAGGGAATATGCGCAAAGATGGAGGGGCATGGCTGCCCAGGTAACTCCCCCGATGAGCGAATCAGAGATGGTAATGACCTTTGTAGACATTCAGGAGGCACCGTATTATGAGAGGGTCATCTCAGGGATTGGAAGACCTTTTGCGGAAATGATTAAACCTGGAGAGATGGTTGACATGGGGTTGAAATCGGGTAAAATCCGGGATCTTACTGCTTTAGAAACTGCTGCCGAGCAAATACAGAATGGAAACTATGGTAGCACTTCCCGGAGAGTCCAAAAGAGGAAGGAAGAGGATGTCTCCCTCATCCTACAAGGGTCGTCCAGTAAAGCAGAAAACCATCTTCCGGTACAGGCACAGAGGGGAGGGCCACCCCGAACAGCCCAATTTCTCAGATCAAAGAGCAGAGGGGCGAAGAAGATATGAGGCCTCGCAAAACCGAGTATTCACCCCGCTCGGGGAGCCGCTTGAACGAGTATTAGCGGTATTAGTAGCCCAAAAGAAGATTGTTGGTTTGGCACCCACCCGAGTGACCCAAAAGGTAGAAGGTTTGACCCGAGCAAGCGGTGTGCATACCACTCCAGTTCCCCTGGCCATGATACACAGGATTGCTGGACGTTAAAGCATCGAATCCAAAACCTGATTGACAGTGGAGAGATTGTGGTGGAACAGCCGGATTCCCCGAATGTTAAGGCAAATCCCCTGCCAAGACATGAGGGGGGGGGGAGTCAAAGCGACGGAGGCAAATGAGGCGGGGGAGCCGCCAAGGTTGAAACTATGTGCAGAAAGTTGAGGAGATGATAAATGTGATACATGACCATGGGAGTGCGAGGGTAGCGCCCATCAAGTTGATAGGGGTAAGTACGAATAACATAGAGGGACCTATCAAGTTGACAGCTCCGAGGCCCATCATTTTTGCTGCAAGGCCACAACTCCCTATCAGTAGTCTGAAGACTGTACCCTGGAATTACGGGGGAATACCCGAGGAAGCGGCCAGTTGTGCTTCCGTGACGACCAAGGGGAACCCCTTATATCTTCCCGGGCGAGTCCTTGAGAGCCAAAAGAGAAAAAATGAAGAGGTTTCCGAGGAAAAGGCCATAGAGTTTTTGAAAAGGATGGATCACCCGGAAATGAGGGGGATCCAGATTTTAAATGAGGAATCAACCCTAACATCAGTCATGGACTTGGTGTTGTCATCCAGTGAGCATTGCAAAACCATGATGAAGGTTCTGGAGGAGGCATTTGTGTCCAAAGAAATTAGTGAGGAGGATTTCGGCCAGCTGATAGGCCACTTATTGGAAACCGATGCAATATCCTTTACGGATGAGGACATTCCCAAAGAGGGAAGGGGGCACCGAAAACCGCTACACATCGCGGTAATCTCCTCAGGATATGTCATGAATGGGGTGCTGATCGACGGGGGATCGGCATTGAATATATGTCCTCTCAGCACTCTGAAGAAAATGAACATCAGTCTCAAGCGCCTACGGGCCAGTCATGTGGTGGTTCGGGCTTTTGACGGATCCCGGAGGGATACCATCGGAGAGATAGAATTGCCAGTGGAGATAGGGCCCTGTACTTTTGATATATCCTTCCAAGTCCTAGATATTACGGCAAGCTACAACCTGCTGTTAGGGAGGCCGTGGATAACACATGGCCGGGGCAGTTCCCTCCACGCTCCACCAACAAATCAAGTTGATCATCGATGGGAATCTGGTAACAATCTCGGCCGAATGTGATGACCCTTCTCCTCCCAGGAGTGGCCTGCCAGTAATCAATGTGGATGAGTCAGCGGCGCCTGCCAGCTTTCAAGCACTAGAGATTAGCACTCCCCATTATAGATGCCTGGGAGCTCCAACTATGAAACCAAGGGTCTCTCCGGAACTCACCTTTGTGGCAAGGGAAATGATTAAAATGAACTTCCAACCTGGACAGGGACTAGGGAAGAGCAGTCAGGGAATCACCAAACCCATCCACCTACCACAGCAGATAGGCAAAGCAGGATTGGGATACCATGTGGGCGCAGTGCGGGGACACCGTCAGGGTGCGACTCCGATTCGACTAGTTGGCAGTCCAGCGACCAAAGCCGACAATGAGCAGGGGATCAGCGGACCTGTGATTGGGGCAGGGAATGAAGAGTTAACCCCCACACATAGTGAGTCGGCCCGGAGGGAAAGTTTCCTGCATGAGGTCGCAAAAGAGTTTGAAACCAAATGCTACATCCCCGGACAATCAACAAGCAGTAAGGAGGGGACGAATATTATCATACCACCGGGAGCCCAACAAGTTGTGCCTGTCATCGATTGGGCAGGACTGATTATTCCTGGAGAGGGTATGGAGGAGAACTCAGGCGACGTATCCGTAATCATCGGGGAGGTGTCCGATGTGAGGACCTCTTTCATCCAGCGCATTTCAGCTGACCTGACCATCGACAATTGGGACCCAGAAACCAGTGATATCCAAACAGGGGTAAAGCTCGACGTCAGGGTGGTTGACCCCAGATGATGGGGGAATGAAGAAGTTTTATTTTGTTGTTTGTTTTATTTCTGCATAATTGTGTCGTTTCTTCGTGTTATTTGAAATTGCGATCATCGTGAAAAATGATTTATATATGACAAGTATTTTGTTTCATGTCAGGTATACCCATTTGAGTAATCCTTGCCTAACAGATGGTCCTTCAAATTTGAATGATGATTATGATTTTGACATTGAGCTGGATTTCGATTTAATGGGCATTGAACAAGACGAGACAGATTACGACGACGCACCTGACGAGATCAAAGGATGGGTCGAGGATAAACCCAAACCCAACTTGGACCAAACCATCACCGTTGATATTGGAACCCCTGACAATCCAAAAGAACTCAAGATAGGGACAAACCTTAACCCCAGCCAAAAAGCAGAAATAATTGAGTTACTAAGACAATATGAGGATGTCTTTGCCTGGTCGCACGAGGATATGATTGGCTTGTCCACCGACATTGTGGTACACCGATTACCCATCAAGGAGGGCTTCAGGCCTGTCAAGCAGAAACTGAGGAAGTTGAAACCTGAGTGGAGTTTAAAGGTGAAGGAAGAGATCATCAAACAGTTCAGGGCGGGAATCATTATGGTGTCCACTTACCCGGAATGGCTATCCAATGTGGTCCCAGTGGCTAAACCTGGAGGAAAGGTGAGGGTATGCGTAGACTACAGGGATCTAAACAAGGCCAGTCTCAAAGATAACTTCTCGGTGCCTTTCATACACATCCTGGTAGATAACACCGCCCAGTAACGAAATGTATTCTTTTGTGGATTGCTTCGCGGGATATCATCAGATAATGGTGGCGGAGGAAGATCGGGAAAAGACCGCATTCATCACCCCCTGGGGCACTTTCTGCTACAGACGACTGGCTTTTGGCCTCACAAACGCGGGGGCTACTTATCAGAGAGCCATGATGGCCTTGTTCCACGATATGATGCACAAGGAGATAGAGGTCTACGTGGATGACATTATTGTGAAATCAAAGGTAGAGTCCGATCATATAACTCATCTCAAAAAGCTATTCGATCGGCTCAGAAAGTATAATTTGAAACTCAATCCAGCCAAGTGTGCTTTCGGAGTGCAGTCAGGTAAGCTCTTGGGATTCCTGGTTAGTGATCGGGGCATTGAGTTGGATCCAGCAAAGATTAAGGCCATTGTGGATATGCCAGCACCTCGCACGGAGAAGGAGATAAGGGGATTCCTCGGAAGGATAAACTTTATCAGCCGTTTTATATCCCACTTGACGACTACATGTGAGCCCATTTTCAAACTGTTAAGAAAAGGGGTTTCCCAAGAGTGGAATGGGCAATGTCAGAGGGCTTTTCAGATCATTAAGAAACAATTGACGGAGGCACCAGTGCTGGTACCCCCGAAGGATGGGATCCCTCTGTTTATGTATATATCGGTAAATGCCATCGCGATGGGATGTATGTTGGGACAGAAAAATGAGGCGGGTAAAGAGCAGGCCATCTATTACCTCAGCAAGAGATTTAGCCAATGTGAGCAGAATTACACTCCCATTGAGAAGACCTGTTGTGCTCTGGCCTGGGCTGCAGGGAGATTACAGCACTACCTCCATGGGCATACAACGTACCTGATATCAAGAATGGATCCCCTAAAATATATTTTTGAAAGGCCCATGCTGAATTGTCGATTATCCAGATGGCAGTTAATCTTACAACAGTTTGACATGGTGTACGTGACCCAGAAGGCCATGAAAGGGCAGGGAATTGCAGATCAGTTGGCAGAAACCCCGTCAGGAGGGACGGAGCCTTTAGAAAACTCCTCTTCCGGGCGAGGATATATTTTGGGTATCGCACGAAAAATGTGATGACGAGGGACAATTTTGGAAGCTGTATTTTGATGGTGCCATGAATGCCGAGGGGGCAGGAGCCGGAGCGGTCCTAGTCTCTATCACCGGAGAACAATACCCCGTGGCCACTAAACTTCGTTTCAGCAATTCGAACAACACCGCTGAATACGAGGGGTGTATCTTGGGACTCCGATTGGCCCGTGGCATGGGAGTAAAAAGACTAGCGGTGTTCGGGGATTCAGAATTGGTAATCAGACAAGCAATCGGGGTATACAACACTAAGGAGCTTCGGTTACTTCCATACCATCGTTGTGTCACCCAGCTTATGCAAGAGTTCGAAGATATCGCCTTCCGCCATATTCCTCGGGGACGAAATGATTTCGCCGATGCATTGGCGACTTTGGCTTCTTTAATCCACGTGATCAAGAGTAGGGACAGTCCACAGATTGAGATCACCGTACAGAATGCCCCGGCATATGAGGAAAATGTGGCAGTGTTATCAAACGAGGTGGTGTTGACAAGGCAGCCCTGGTATCACGACATAAGGGAATATCTGAGAGACAGATCCCTTCCCGATCAGGCAAATCGGACTGAGAGGATGAGAATTCAAAAGATGGCGATGAAGTTTTACCTGAGTGGCGATTCACTTTACAAAAGGGATGCCGGGTTGGGACTGTTACAGTGCGTAGATGAAACACAGGCCCGAAAGATTATGAATGAAATACATGGTGGAGTGTGTGGGCCCCATATGAGTGGACCGATGCTTGCCAAAAAGATTTTGAGGACAGGGCATTATTGGTTGACGCTGAGGGCCGATTGCGAGGATCATGTCAAACGGTGTTATCAATGTCAGGCGCACGGTAATGTGATCCATACGCCTCCCCACGAACTGCACTGTATGACCTCCCCGTGGCCATTTTCGATGTGGGGAATGGATGTAATCGGACCAATAGAGCCCAAAGCAAGCAACGGGCACCGGTTCATTTTCGTCATGATCGATTATTTCACCAAATGGGTAGAGGCAGCTTCTTTCCCTAAAGTAACTCAGGAGGTCATCGTCAGCTTCATCAGGAATAATGTCCATTTGCCGATATGGGCAACCTGAGGTTGTGGTCTCCGACAATGCCAAGAATTTAAACAACGCCCTCATGAAAGGACTGTGTGACCAGTTCAAGATTAAGCACCTCAATTCCGTCATTTACCGTCCCAAAATGAATGGGGCAGTGGAGGCGGCCAATAAGAACATCAAGAAGATCATGGCGAAAATGTCTGCTAATCATCGGGGATGGCCGGATCTGTTACCCCTCACCCTGCTGGCATACCGAACATCCACGCGTACTTCTACGGGAGCAACCCCTTACGCCTTGGTATAATGGAATGGAGGCTGTCCTGCCAGTTGAAGTTGAGATGGCGTCCCTCAGAATAGTGATCGATGCTCAGATAAGCGAGGAGGATTGGATGCAAAGTCGATACGACCAATTGGCCCTAATTGATGAAAGGAGGGTGGCTGCTGTTTGGCACGGCCAGCTATATCAACAGAGGATCTCCCGATCATATGACAAAAGGATCAGACCTCGGAAATTCAAGGAGAATGACCTGGTGCTAAAGAGAATCATGTCTTGTCAGGACGAGGCCAGGGGGAAGTTTGCCCCGAATTGGGAAGGACCATTCGTGATTAAGAAAGTGCTGTCCGGAGGAGCCCTCATATTGCAAGAAATGGATGGTGAGGTATTTCCACAACCCCTCAATGCTGACTCGGTGAAGCGGTTCTACGCTTAAATCATCAGTTCTTTTTTCCTTTGGGAGCGAACTACGTAGGACCTGATCTCCCAACTTGTGGGGGTACGTAGGCAGCCATCATGGCGCGGTCCGATCCTTTAAAAATAATCCTTTCCCTGACCAAAACCAATTTTCGATAGCCAGATAAAACCTTCCTACACCCTCAAAACCTTCCCGAAACCAACTGTCTAACCAGTTTCATCCCAGAATACATACCCTGATCCAACCAAACAGTTATCCAAAATCTGAGATTCAATCCGACGAAATCAAAAGGTGTGCGGCAATCTCTGTCAAATCTCCATCAAGTCTTGAGAAAAGAAAGAAGGCGAGATGTCAAAATCATGGTCAGTTAGATAAAATGATGATCCAATGGAGGGCAATGATACGACAAAAGGGGAAAATGACTAAATTTAAATGCATGTCTATATATATATAAGTCGTTTTATTACAAGATTTATCTTTCAATAACTGATGAAACCAACATAGTCTATGCAGGAAATAAAATAATCTACAAATCTGAAACTAGCCGAAGCAGGATGGACAGGGTGGTGGATAGATCTGAAGCATCAGCATCTCCTGCAATCTGCTGCCCCATCATATCAATACGATCCAGTAAAGCAGTAGCTCGGCTGACAGTCCCAAAATGAGCATCTACCACTGCCCTGGTCTGAAATACAATGGCCTCTCTATCGGCAATGGCAGCATCTCTAGCCCGAATGGCCTCATCTCTCTCGGGCAAAGGGCGGCATCCCTCTCGGCTTCAGTAGTAATCAGCGCCAGGCGGAGTCGGGAATCCTCAGCGACCCGACTCGGGGCAGAATCGGCTGAAATGGAGTGGTCTGTGGTATCTTCTGTGAAAATCACTCCAGAGTCATCAAAGGCCCCAGTCCGACTCAAACTAGCCGAATCCAGGTCTCCACGCAACCACTGTACGTAGGCAAATGTCTGGATGTGACAGCTCGCACTATATTCGGCAAAGATCCTGTGATTCCAAAGCTCGTATACCTGCAATAGACCCCTCTCTGTACAGAATGATATAAGGAATCGGTATGCGGCTGCACCCGCGAAGGGGTGTAAATCCTGTGTCTGATCAAACTGCCCCATAACCGCCAGGGGATGATAGGTCGTCACACCCCTTAACCCAGCAATGGGAATGAAATCCATGCCAGGCACATGAGTCAAGAAGCTCATGAAGGAGCAATAGCCCGAGTAAACCAATAGATGAAAAGGGTCCTCAATGATAGACAAAAATGATGTCCAGGAGGCCACATCAGTACAACTCGCAGGACGAAGCGAAAACTGCGTGGTTATGTCATGGCTGAAGCAGAACCCTTGGCGACGGAAATGACCGATGGGGCTAAGATGACTCATGAACCATATGTACAACAAGGTCGAACTCCCTCTGAAGAATCTCCCTCGGAAGGACTGGCAATATGTGGCCGACATGTAAGTATCCGCCAATACCATGGGGAGAATGGTGTAATCCTCCTGAAGGGCCCTAACGGCCGCAACAATCCGCATGTCCAAATGATCGGATCCTGCAGGCAAATACAAAACTGAGATGACACAGGCCATCAGAACGTCCACTCTCAGGGCGCCCCAGCACTCCTCGGACACGGAAAAATCACCGAAGAAAAGTCGAAAACCGTCAGGTGAGCCAAATCGGTCAATCAAGAATTGAAGAGGAACCATATGGTCTGATGTGGTTACCGGTAATAATACAGCCCTCCGCAAACCGGTGAAAGTCAAGAATTGACGGCGCATGGAACCAACAGTAACCCTAGCACAGGGACCATCCAAGGGCAAGCCGGTGAAGCGAGCATACTCCTCAAGGGTGGGGGTCAGCTCTACTGTCCCAAACCTAAACACCTGACGGGCAGGGGCCCAATGGCTCAGAAGACCATCCACAAAGCCCGCTGGCACCTGGAAGGTTAATAAGGACCAAGAATGTCCCAAAAGACCCTCTGCGATAATCTTGTCTGCCGGCAGTAAACTGTCCAACCAGCGGAAGAGGCTGCCGACCAACCCTGTGGGAGGAATGGAATCCAAACGAGTCACGACATCCGAGGACGACATCTGAAAAATAGTATCAAAAAGACTGTACAGGGGTCATTCTCTATCCATAAATAAAAGCATGCATCATACAGTTAATAACAAAACAGGTGAATTCCATAAAATGAAAAAGAAAACTGTGCATAAATAAATAAATGAGTTCAGTACATAGTGCATAAATGAAAAAGAAATCTAAGCAGGTGCCGATACAAAAGGCCCTATCCTATCCTGGTCTAAATAAAATCAGTATCATCTATGAAAGCAGGATCCTCGAACTGATCCCCTGGAGTCGTCGAGCTCGGAGGACCAAAGTTCATATCAGGGATGTAGGGATGCGCTGTGGCATCAGATGAACTCGGGCCTGCATCATAACCTGCGCCGTCAGGATCGTAGGTGTAAGCCTCCTCCGGGGCCCGGCCCAACCCTCGAATAAACAGCGACAACTGATCTACCTGACGGGTCAATGAGGCGATCTGCTCAGCGTGGGTAGGGGTCCGAACACAGGCAGCCCAATCGGTCATCGTCACCGAGCCTGGAACCATGTCTCCAAGAAAAAAAGTGGCCCGAGTCTGAGGACCGATGGTACGGGGCACCCACCATGTACGGAATGCATCACTCGTAGTGGGACCCGTGGAAAGCATCCGACCATCCTCCCCGGCGAGCATGATCTCCGAGGGCTGAGAATCCAGCGGCCAGAAAGTAGTGAAAGAAAGGGAGTGCGGGATGCGGATCTCTCCAGTGACGCATCTGAATGCGCGCTCTCCCAGATACATCACCCAGCCTCCAACACTCTGCAAAGTGAGGCGACGGGTGGAAAGCTCGAACTCCGGGCCGGAAGGATGCCCGTCAGCAAACCCCACAGTCAGATGCTCGGAGAGGTAGGGAATCCAGACAACGTCGGCAGCCGCGATCAACTCCAGCTGAATACGACAATGTGCAAAGCTGCCCGACACGGGGACCTCCTCCAGGGTACTGTGATGCCATCGCCGACCCCGAGGATAAGTGTCCGGGCCCAGAGTAGTGATAGGCCTCAGACATGGCAGCCGCTCGTAAGCCCAGAACTGTGAATAGAAACAAGGCAAGGCATGAGTCACTATCAAATACAGAAAAGAGATGAAAGGAAAAGAAATACAGTAAGAGAGAGGAGGAGGGGACTCACCAACAGAAAATGGTAGAAGCCGAGCCAGGCATCAGTTTGTCCCTCTGAGCGTAGACGCATGCCGTGGAGGAAATAGGCAAAGGTGAATGACCCCCAGTCATAATCACCGATGCGGTCCACATCTCTGACCGCTCCTACGACGCTGAAATGAATGGTGGAGGAGTTGTTCCCCAGAAAACAACCCCTCATGATGGTCAGGAACAGGCGTCGTAGCAGAATGTCCCTGGTGCCCTGATCTGCTGGAATAGGCAGTGCGTACAGACCCCCAACGGCATCGACAGCCAAAGCGCCGGATCGGATACTGCGGGCCTTAAAGACCCGGTCCTCAGCAGCGAAGCCCAGCAAAGCTCGAACCTACACAGGAGTGATATCAAGATCCAAGGGGACGCGGGACCCGGTAAACTCAATGCCAGTAATGTACCTCCAGTCCCATGGGGTCAACACGACCTCGCAGTCGAGGAGATGAAGAGACTGCGTCTGGTGGAACCATCGCTCGGATAAAGCCCTCATGTAACCCCAGGGGCACTGGCGGGGGATGATAGTGAAGAAATGTCGAAACCCCCAAGAGTCCACCATCGCCCGATAATCAATGTGCAGGGCCGCGTAAAGGGAGTAGATGTTGAACCAGTTGCCCCTCGGCTGGGTAAACTCGGGTACCTGGGGCAATCACCAAGGGGTCAACCCGGATAAAAGGGGAATGGAGAAATTGAGAGTGAAATCAGAATAGAGCTGAAATATACCTCGTTAGCCACGAGAGATGCTGAAGGGTGACGACTGAGATCCCGACCCAAAAGATCGGGTATCTGCACAGAGGCGCCAGAAGGAGCCTGATGGGTAGATGGAGCCGGTGTGCTGGAGGATGGCCCCTCTGCCGCGACCTCCGGAGGAACAGCCTCCTCAACGTCCGGAGGACCAGGACGAATAACAGCCTCCGTCAAACGACGAGCCTGACGGGTCCGAGGAGGAACAGGAGTGGGTGCAGCCCTACGACGGCGAACACCCGAAGTCCGAGAGGCGGAGGAGCTACTGGGCGCATCACGATCCATAGCTGGAATAGAACGGGCGAGAAAGAAGGTAAGTTTCCTTTTAAA
Source organism: Aralia elata (assembly GCA_034770075.1). Lineage (NCBI taxonomy): Eukaryota > Viridiplantae > Streptophyta > Magnoliopsida > Apiales > Araliaceae > Aralia > Aralia elata. The sequence goes on along the minus strand of JAVJAP010000041.1, from coordinate 142,687 downwards.
ATTATGTAATGAACATTCTAAATTTCTAGCCTCATCATATGATTAATGCAACATGATGCATGCTTAAAAAAAAAAAAAAAAAAACAACAACAAACAATCGCCGGAGTTCCGTTTGTAAATTGAACACCCCAGGCATAAGCCAAACGTGTTTTCCATCAATCAAAGCCTCAAACAGATTTAAATTGCATTCATATATGTAATTACAGCATGTAATGCATGATTTTATTGCAGAAAAGGAATAACAACATGTGGGACCGCCTCATGAACATAAAATAGGACTCACATAGTTGATACATAGCATGTATATATGATGGTACATTACATAGCATTGTAAAGCATACATTTTATCTCTAAACATGCAAATAGTCAAATGTATAGCAAAACATTGACGAAATTGAAAAGTGACCGGTCAAAGTGTTACCTGTAGCGTGTAGATCAATCCTACCGGAACAGTTTTTGCAGGAAAGTTGAAAAAATCGACAAAAAGCCCTTGCGAACAAGAAAAATCGAGAGAATCTCTTTGAATTACAAGTTGAAAGTGACAGATCTGGAGGAGCCGCGTTGGATTTAAGGCCCGATCATGGCCGCAGATGTATCTGCGGCTGGCCGCAGATCCATCTGCGGCTGGCCGCAGATCCATCTGCGGCTGGCCCTGGTGGGTCCCGCCTTGCTCCCTTGCAGCCATTTGACGTGTTGAAGTGAAAAGTTTACGAGATGGGTGACCGGCGACGATACCCGGCCCCGACATGACGATCGACCGGCGACGATAACCGGCGATCACGAGATGGATGTCCGGCGACGATAACCGGCTCCGACAAGATAACCGACCGGCGACGATAACCGGGGGTTACGAGATGGGTGACCGGCGACGATACCCGGCCCCGACATGACGATCGACCGGCGACGATAACCGGCGATCACGAGATGGATGACCGGCGACGATAACCGGCTCCGACAGATAACCAACCGGCGACGATAACCGGGGGTTACGAGATGGGTGACCGGCGACGATACCCGGCCCCGACATGACGATCGACCGGCGACGATAACCGGCGATCACGAGATGGATGTCCGGCGACGATAACCGGCTCCGACAGACAACCAACCGGCGACGATAACCGGGGGTTACGAGATGGGTGACCGGCGACGATACCCGGCCCCGACATGACGATCGACCGGCGACGATAACCGGCGATCACGAGATGGATGACCGGCGACGATAACCGGCTCCGACAGATAACCAACCGGCGACGATAACCGGGGGTTACGAGATGGGTGACCGGCGACGATACCCGGCCCCGACATGACGATCGACCGGCGACGATAACCGGCGATCACGAGATGGATGTCCGGCGACGATAACCGGCTCCGACAGACAACCAACCGGCGACGATAACCGGGGGTTACGAGATGGGTGACCGGCGACGATACCCGGCCCCGACATGACGATCGACCGGCGACGATAACCGGCGATCACGAGATGGATGTCCGGCGACGATAACCGGCTCCGACAAGATAACCGACCGGCGACGATAACCGGGGGTTACGAGATGGGTGACCGGCGACGATACCCGGCCCCGACATGACGATCGACCGGCGACGATAACCGGCGATCACGAGATGGATGTCCGGCGACGATAACCGGCTCCGACAAGATAACCGACCGGCGACGATAACCGGGGGTTACGAGATGGGTGACCGGCGACGATACCCGGCCCCGACATGACGATCGACCGGCGACGATAACCGGCGATCACGGGATGGATGACCGGCGACGATAACCGGCTCCGACAGATAACCGACCGGCGACGATAACCGGGGGTTACGAGATGGGTGACCGGCGACGATACCCGGCCCCGACATGACGATCGACCGGCGACGATAACCGGCGATCACGAGATGGATGACCGGCGACGATAACCGGCTCCGACAGATAACCGACCGGCGACGATAACCGGAAGTTACGAGATGGGTGACCGGCGACGATACCCGGCCCCGACATGACGATCGACCGGCGACGATAACCGGCGATCACGAGATGGATGTCCGGCGACGATAACCGGCTCCGACAGATAACCAACCGGCGACGATAACCGGGGGTTACGAGATGGGTGACCGGCGACGATAACCGGCCCCGACGAGACGATTGACCGGCGACGATAACCGGCGATCACGAGACGGATGTCCGGCGACGATAACCGGCTCCGACAGATAACCAACCGGCGACGATAACCGGGGGTTACGAGATGGGTGACCGGCGACGATACCCGGCCCCGAACGAGACGATAGATTGAAAGAGTGAACCCAAAGACTAACAAACACGGTCAAGGGGTTGATACATTGACACTCTTACGAATGTCTTGCATGCATTACATCTTGTGTTGCATCATAAGCTATATGTGTGGCATCATGTATGTACTGTCATTCTTACGAACTGTCATTCATGCATCGAGTGTCTATTCTTTATCCTGTTCATTTCATTTATCATTTCATAAACATGATAAAGAGGGGCAGCTGTAGACACCCAAATTTTGTGTTTCCTTCTACTAACCATGACAGGAGGGCGAAATCGTCAATTGAACCAGCTTGCGGGAGCAAAGGAGCGGGCACAAGGGCGAGCGCCCGGCCCCGCCGCAATGTTTTGGGCAAACCAAGTTTACGTGACAATAAAGCCGTCCGAAGCAGACACTTCCGAATGAGGTGGCACGTCTCCCGGGAGTTCCCGGACTGCGGAATACGAGCCTGTCAGCGAAAACCGACGTTGCGGTACGAAAATCGAGGCGTGGCACGAAAATCGAGAAAGTCAAGCCCGCCAGCCGCGGATAGATCTGCGGCCAAGTGGGTGCGCCAGCACGAAAACCGGGAAATCATCACTCAGCAGATTAGTGCGATGGGAGGCGTGCCAGCTGGCCAGCCGCAGATCTATCTGCGGCCAGCCGCAGATAGATCTGCGGCTGGCTCTGGCCAGCCTATTTAAGCCAGCTTCGGCAGCATACAGGGGTTCAGCAGTTTTGGGAAGAAGAAGAATTTCTGCAGCAGCAAAAAATACGGAAATAGAGAGAAAATAGCTAGATTTTGCAACAAAATAAGGAGAAAGAAGAGGAAAAAAAGAGTGGAATTAATTCTTTTGAGTTTGATTGTATCAAATACATCATTTATCCTATTCAAATACACAAGTTCACATCCATTTGAGATCAATTGCAAGGTGAAAATTTCTATTTGTTCTAGCAATTCATGTCCTATTGATTTGGGTAAATTAGATATAATTTTCATGTATCTTGTTGAACAATGAATGAGGGATTATGAGTGAAGTTTCCATCGGAATAAACTCTTCCTAATAACCCGATGATATTCGTTCATTAATTTCTTGGTTTGTTTTAAGGTGTTATATTCGGTATCAATTCCTTTAAATCGTTATTTTAAGATGTCTTGGTATTGTTAGATTTATACGGGTTGGTTTATTTTCTTGTAATATCCGATTGTTTGTGTGTGGATACTTGGTTGTGAGCCTAGGAAAGCGACCCCGGGGTCCCGATCCGATGATGGACATATCTTGATGTAAGAAGTAGAGATGACGTAGTTCTCATTGTAAATATGTAATCGTTGGGCCTTAAAACGACGCCAAAGCGAGAATCGGGTTTAAGGCCCCATATTAGTGGAACTTGTGATTGTAGGCGTTTGGGATTATTTTGATGGCTTACATGCCCATGAATAGCCCCAACGCATTTTAATGCTTGATTTGATTTACGACACGAAATTGATTTCAAAGCTAAATGATAAGATTTTCATAAAAATCAATCAAAGTAGGATATTAGAATCACGAGGTTAAAATTTGAGAAACGTTAATGAATGTCAATTCCTATCTAACGAGAAAGCTAAAGAAAAATCGTTTTTTCGAAACATCACACGAAATGATTTTATAAGTAATTGACGTTTTATTAAATCTTTGTGCATAGGGTGAAAGAGATCCTAGAAATTGCCCATCATTTTATGAAAGCAACGTATAGATCTCGATTCCTATTTTGACGAAGGTTTAAAACTCTTGTTTTGTTAAAACGACAACTTAAGGAAAATCCAATAGTTTTGGACAATTAAAATCAAACCTTTCTCATAAAGCTTTCTCGTGTATGCCGAAAAGACATTCCGAAGCATTCTCAAAGTAAAACACGATTTTCCCTAAAATCCAAATGATTCTTTCATACAAACTCACCACAACATTCACATAAGCACACATACACACACACGCACGCGCACCCACACACATTTCATGAATTAAAGGATAGGAGAAGCATCAAGATTGCGGTAACCGTGTTTCACGGAAGTCGAGGGGTGCCTAACACCTTCCCCTCACTTAAGCAAGCCCCCGAACTCTATGAATCTCGATTCGCAGACCAATTAATTCGGAGTCACATATGAGCCAGCGATTTGTAAAACACGAAAATTCGGATGAGTTGGTACATCCATTTCAAACATACCAACTGGCGACTCTGGTTAATTGGCTCATCATAAAAACGATATTTCAAAACCCCGTCGACATCAATGCCGACCTTTTCCAAAAAAAATCATTAAATCAAAAGGCTAAAAAATTGGAAAGGGTTACAACCCCCGCGTTAAGCGAGAAAACCCGGCGTCGACAGTGATTGTTCTTCTTAGGAGTGAACAACATAATTTGCATAAAGGATATGAATATACCTTTATGTCGCATATAACATGTGGAATAATTGGTACTTAAATGTTCATCTTTAATAGTTCACATAGAAACATAGTGAATTATTAGAAGTGAATGTTATTATCTAATCTTAAGAGAGAGGAGGTAATCATTATAAATTATTCGTTAGCAACTTGACATAGTTAACCAGTTGAACAGAGAATAAGGAAGCTTGGGTAATTCAAGTGGGGAAATTGTAATCTTGGCTATTTAAATTTATAGATCATCGTATTAGTTTTTGTTAGTGTTTTAGTTTAGATAGATAATTTGATTCAGCTTGTCCAACCTGAGTTAATAGTTTAGATAAAATTAAATTGATAAAATACTAGTAGTTGGATTATTTTATTAGATTACTTCTCGTGGGATTGACAACTCTACTCACATTATATTATTTGTTGGACCGTGTATACTTGTATGTGAATTGCTAGTATAGATTTAGCCCAACATTTATTATTAATAATTTTTAAAATATAAAATGTATTATTAATACTAATTGTGTATAAATGTGTCTAATGTAAATCATAAATTCAATTAGCCAAAAAAAATCAAGATTCTCATTTTTGTAGGTGAAAGATAATATGTTGTGCTAATAATATGAGCATCTTTTATAGTTTTTGTATTTACTTTTAGCTCTTTTAGTTTAAAAAATTTGTAGGAAAAGATGTTTAATCTGTATTTTAAGTTTTAGTTCAGAAATATGAGAATCTTGTAAAACACAGAAAACTATAACATATATATTAATGGTTCTTATTTAAACTAGCTTTTGAGATTTTAGGTGTTTTACTCTATGAATGCAGTGATAAACATGTATTTTCCTTTCACTAAAGAAATATATTTATAAGGATTCATAAATTAGTTACCAACAATACAAATAAATTAAAATTAATCCCATGCCAAAAAATCTGTCCAGCAGACCTCATCGTCTTTGAGCTGCCATTAGAAAATCCTCCTTCCTTTCTACTATGAATGTTTTGCATTTATAATTTTGTAAAAACATTCCAAAACCAAAAGCAACTCAAAATGGTTGTTTATTTCCCAATTATTTTTTTGTTTCCATGTATTTAATGGATAAAATACAGCAAATTTAGGTGGAAATTTTTTTTTTGTGTTACTTTTGCGATCATTTTTCCTTCAAAATTAAAGCTCAGTAACATCGACTCCATCCGTTCCAAAATTAGAGATACATTTATAAAACGACGACTTTTAAAGATAATTTTATATTCTCAAATATTCCCTATTAGCTAAGAATTCAGTAGTGATGATATAATATTGAAAATGATAATAAAAAAATAATGACAAATTATAAACATCATGTTATTTTATAGTCCTAAAATAGAAAATGTATCTCTAATTTTGGAACGGGCTAAAAAAAAAAATGTATCTGGAACAGAGGAAGTATATTTTATCCTTATGGTATAAGAAATAAGTAGTACCAAAAATAAAAATGCATACCGAATACACAATAATATTTTAACTGTGACATAAAATAAAATTTCCAAATGATTAGCTAGGAGGAGAAAAACTGATCTTAAGAAATGAAAACTCAAAACAATCACCTGAAAAAGGTCAACATAATTAACATGACATGATTTCATCAAATGAGAGGAAAATTTTAACAAGTTTCAAACTTTTTTTATCTTCTTAAAAAGCTTCCATCCTTGGTCGTGGAACAGGGGCCTTAATGACCTGCAATATTTGCACCACATCTGCCATAGAAGGCCTATCTGATGGCACATGAGAAGTGCACACTAGAGCCAATTTCAGCACCGGCAAAACCTCATCCTCCGGGTAATCCCCCATGTTCTGATCAACACAATCTAAGACATTCCCGTGTTCAAGCAAAATTCTCACATGATCATTCAATATTACCACATTGTCTTCGCCATATTCAACCGGCCTTTGGCCTGTCACAAGCTCGAGAATTAGTACCCCAAAGCCATAAATGTCACATTTTTCGTTGACCCTTAAGCTCTGGCAGGCTAATTCTGGTGCCACATAGCCTAATGCACTATGAAATCTGTTGCTTACAACATGCTTTTCGAGCTTCTTTAGCAGCCTTGTTAGGCCAAAGTCCGATAGCTTTGGATTGAAATCTTGGTCTAGTAGAATGTTGCTAGGCTTTATATTGTAGTGAATGATTGGGGGGCAAAACGAATGGTGCAAATGTGCAAGCCCTTTTGCTGTTCCAAAAATGATCTCGAACCTATTAGGCCAAGAAAGGGGCGGAATTGAAGGCGGCCTTTCGTGGAGTTTGGCTTGTAAGCTCCCATTTGGCTCAAAATCTGATACCAGAAGCTTTAACTGAGGAGTCCAGTAATACCCTTTTAGTGCAACTAAATTTGGGTGCCTAGCTTTCCCTAAAATTCGAACTTCTCGATCAAAATCTTCTTGATTCTGAATTATATTCGATGTTTCAAGTTTCTTGATTGCAACAACATTTCTACCTTCCCCTCCTAATGAAGCCTGATAAACCGTTCCAAAAACTCCTCCCCCGATTTCATCTGCCTTGTTAAGTAAAGCTTCTGTGCCACCAGGCCAATCCGGGGTAATTTTTGAGTCAAACCACATGAGCTTTCCTGATGACAAATTACTCCCAGATCGCACTGAGCTTGAGCACGTGCTAATCTCCAATGAATTATCCACAAAAGCAAGCCTCCTTCGCGCAGAAATGTTAAGCAAACTTATGACTAATACCCCAGCTGCAATAAGAATTGCAGCCGATATAGATATTATAGCAGAAACACTGAGGAACCTGTGGTGTGGTAAATTTTTAGCTCTTAACGACCCGTTTCTGGCGTTGCCACCGCCATTTTGGGAGCCATAGGCAAATGGATCAAGCACTAGAGGCTTGTGGACATTCATTTTACAAGGACCCTTTAACAATGGTGAGCAAATACCAAGATTTCCATTCAATGCACTAGGATTTAAGCTTGGAAATATACCTCCAATAGGCAGTCTGCCTATTAGCCTATTGTAGGATACATTCACAGCAAGAAGATTTTCCATCATTCCCAACTCTTGTGGTATTTCTCCAGTTAGCTGATTGAACTCTAGTTTTAGAATCTTGAGTTTTTTCAGCATTGAAATGGATTTCGGAATGGAACTAGTCAAGTTATTGTGTGACAAGCTCCTGTAAAAAAGAATATCACAATTAGAATGTAGAAAATGTTTTTTTACAAATAGAATATAAATTATGTGTTAGATATTCTGTTCGTATAGGATCCAGACCCGGTGAAATTTGTCAAGTTCTATATATGAACAAGTTTTATGGGTATAGCACAGAGTAACACTTTAACTTTTAATACTTCTCTTCTACAAAAAGAGTCTCATTTACAAAATTTACAAATGAGACACTAGTATTTTTGCAATAATCAAGGATGTGACACTAGAAATCTTGAAATCCATTTATTAGATACGGATGAATTTCGAGATATACTTCCAGTGGATCTTGAATCATTCAAGTTGGTGAAGTTCAATACAAGAAAAGGTTGTATATGTATAGCAGAGAGTCGCATTACTAATAATATAAAATAATGTAAAGAAAAATGCAACTATGTGTTATAGAATTCAAATCCGTTTTTCAATAAAACGAGAGAGAGAGAGACTTACAGCAAGTACAGAGATGAACAATTCCCAATCTCTTCAGGCACTGGACCTGTCAAAGAATTCCCATCCAACTGCAGAATTCCAAGGCTACCCGAATCGCAAATATCACCAGGGATTGATCCAGACAAGGCGCTATAACGCAGATCTAATACGGTTAGATTCTTCAAGTATCCAAGCTCAGGAGGCATTCTTGACTGAAGATTATTATATGACAAATTCAAGTATCTCAACTTGGAAAATAAGCCCATTTCAACTGGAATATCGCCTGTCAGCTGGTTCCCAGAAAGATCCATCATTTCAAGTGCCTCAAAGAATTTACTCGAGCCACCAGGAATCGAACCAGTAAGTTCATTTCTCGAAAGATCAACTTGGTCTAATCCTAAACCAAACAATCCCTCTGGTATGCTGCCATTGAAGAAATTTCCACTCAAACGAATCAGCCATAACTTACTAGAGTACATAAGTGACTCTGGAATTCCTCCGGTTAATTCGTTATCAGCTAAATTTAAGTAAGTCAATGACTTGAGATCACCCATTGTTGAAGGGAGAAACCCCTTCAATCTGTTGCCCGAGAAATCTATATATTCAAGGCTGCTCATTTTACTTATCCAATTTGGGAAATTCCCATCAAACACATTGCTAGAAATGCTTAAAAATGTAAGAGAATTAAGCACTTTTAGTGACTCTGGAAGTTCTCCTGTGAAAAGATTGTCACTAAAATCCAGTCTAACCAAGTGTAAACATAGACCGATATCGGCTGGCATGAATCCCGAGAATTTATTCCCTCGCAACTTGAGCTCTTTCAAGTTATGTATTGCTGCAACACCAGCCGGGACAGGACCGGTTAGTGCATTATGCGAAAGATCAAGTATTCGGAGCCTATTCAGTGACCAAAACCCAGGAAAAAAATCCGGGTTCCCAGAAAAATGGTTGTTGGAGAGATTAAGGTTATTCAGAGTGGTACATTTAGCTAATGTACTAGGAATCGGACCCTCAAAAAGATTGTTTGCCAGTGAAAGTTGCCGGAGTGATGAACAATTTACAAATAAACTGTCAGGTAATGGACCTGATAATGAATTCTCTGATAAATCAAGAAATCTTATTGAGCTCATCATTTTAGTTAGAGAATTCGGATTAATAGTACCCGAAAGACTATTGTGACTAAGGTTTAGCCTTTCGAGACTAGTAATATGGTCCAGCTGGGGACTAATGGTACCACTAAAATTGTTGTGTGACAATGATAATACCTTTAAATGTTGCAACTTTTGGAGGCCTCTCCCTATTTTTCCTGATAAACTTAAGCCCTCTAGTGATAATGTAGAAACTCGGCCAGTCACCGGATCGCACTGCACGTATTTCCAGGCACACGGAGTGTTATCGTCCTCGTTCCACGTGCTCAGGGACGAAAGCGGGTCGTGGAGGTCGGATTTGAAGACGATGAGGCCTAATATGTCGTCGTTGAGGCCGGTGGAGTCGTCGCCATTGAAACCTTTCATTAAAGTGAATGAAAACATGAAGAATATTTGGAGATAGCCCATTATTATCATCATTTTCAGCTCTCTGGTTTTCTTTCTTTGTGTGTGCTTGAAAGTTGGCTATTCAAGACATATTGTGTGGTCTTGCTAGTAGATATTGTTACATAGCATGAGTAGGGAGAATTACTAGGAGAGAATGAGTAAAAATGGATGAAAATCTAAGGAGAATGTTATGGTAGTCTGAAAATAAGTCTTGGACAGAAATGATGAGACAGAGTCACAAAATCAACAAGTTGTTCAAATTTTTCTACTGACAAGTTTTCTGTGTCATTTGTCATTTGTGTCATCCTCCTGTCCTTGATTTGCTATATGAACTTCTAGGTAGTACCATTTGAACCGTGTAATTTTAACAGGGAAAAGTGATACTTACCCAAATTCCTCATGAATAGTAAATGAGTCTCACATTCACGCTTACGTGAGAAAGACCTTGTAAAAATATCAATTCTTATTAGCGGAAATAACAATTTCTTTTTAATGTATACTCCATATGTCTCATAAAAGCAGTCTTATTTGCAAAATTTAAAAATATTAAGGACGTATTTATATTTCATATTATTTACCAGTTGTTAGTTTAATAATAATTATATGATGATAAAATTATAACGACGTATTTGAATATATTGTACTATTTATTTTTTAAATAAATTAAAAAACGGGACTCTTTTTGCGAGACGAGGGTAGTTTTTTTCTTTCTCAGCTTCCCACTTTTCCACAAGTATTCACTGCATAAGTTTGTTTTTGTGTGAGCATAATTACAAATTTGGTTGGCATGGTGAATATCCAAAAGTTAGTCACGGGTGCCTTGGGCTCAAAAAGGTGAATGGTCCTATAGGCTATATTTCCTTTCTATCCACGCCTTTATATTTCTAACAAAACAGAAAAATAATTCCGTTGATTAGGATAATACTATATCACAGGTGAAATAGTTTAAAGTAGCTCAATGGTGATTGGTGGAGTCGGTGAAGTCGTGTTAGTGAGATATGAGTTGACTACGAATCTTAAAAGTTCATTAACTTTGATTTCATGACAATTTTTATTTTATTTTATTTTTAAAAAAAATTTCAATAATTTAAAGTGTTTGTACATTTAATTGTTAATAGAATTTTTTGAGCAATCTACTATAAAATTTAGGGGAAATTTACTTTTGCTATGAAGAGTATTTTTGATTTTGATGTTGAACTTGGAGGGAAGGACTAGGAGGAGAATTAGAAGAAAGTTAGGGTAACGTTTGTTTGTAAAAATGATGAGTCTGACTAGTTGTACTAATTTATTTTTATTACGGATTATTTTATTTTATAATTATTTGTTATTTAAAAAAATTTAATTGTGATTTCAAGAACAGAGTTATAGTTATTAAATGGTTAAATATTTATTCAAATAACTAATGATTGAATTACATATTACATGTTCTTTCAATTATTTTTTAAGTTAAATATTTAAATAGATTATTATAGATTTATTTAGTTATGATTATGAAAAAAAAAATTATTTTAATTCTATTTAAGTTTATAATGGAATTCTATATTAGCGTTTATTTTGACAAAATTTGTTTGAAATTCTAATTCGAATAAAATTATGAAACTCAAGTTTTAATAAATTTTAATTTAATTATGACAATTAGTTAGGAATGAATCTACTATAATTTTTCAACTAATGTTACAGTTATTATGTTTCAAATCCACATATATTATTAATAGAATTAATCATGTGATTTGATAAAATTTTAAGTTTAAATGAATTAAATTAGTTAGGATATTAATTTAATAATAAAGTTCACGACTAATATTAATATAATTAAATCGCATAATATGTTAAGAGATTTTTTCGACATCTTAATATTTTAATAAAATTGTAGCAATAAAATTATCCTATACAATTTATTAAGATATATAAACTAAATAAAACTACTAAAAATAACATGTAGTAATTATTGATTGATAACATATAGTAATTATTCAAATTTGTAGAGTATTTATACTAATTTGAATAAGAAAGAAAAATATTTTTTTTCTATTCCTCTTAGAGATAGGAATATTTTTAAATTTGAATAATATTTAATTGATACAAATTTGGATAGTAATTATGCTAATATAAATTAGGAAAGTTGAATAAAAAATTGGTAAAACCAAACCAAGCATGGGCAGTATAGATAATGGTTTATTATATTATTAAATAGATAAAAATTAATTAAGATTTTGAGAAGATAATTGTAGTTATTATATTATTAAATGTTTATTTAAATAATATAATATTGAATTATATATTATAGATTACTTCAATCAATTATTAAGCTAAACATTTGAATGGAGTGTATATTTATTTATTTGTAATTATGAGAAAATAATTATTTTATTTTTATTTAATTTTGTAATAAAATTCTATATTAGTATTTATATTGACAAAATTTACTTGAAATTCTAATCCGAATAGAAGCATGAAACTCAAGCTCCAATAAGTTTTATTTAGTTATGACAATCAGTTAGTAATGAATTTACTATAATTTTTTAACTAATTTTACAGTTATTATGTTTTAAAAATATTCACATATATTATTAATACAATTAATCATGTGATTTGATAAAATTTCATGTTTAAATGAATTAAATTAGTTACAATATTAATTTAATAATAAAGTTTATGATTAATATTAATATAATCAAATCGTTTGATATATCTCTTTAGTGTGCTTAATTGTTTGTTTGTAATTGTTTTGCAAGTGAATTTTTATTTTTAGTGAGTGTGTTTTACCAATTTTGTAATAAAATTGGTAAAATCAAAAATAAAAATTCTTTAGAAGTTATTTTTTTTATTAGAGATTGGTTGAGTTTCTTTTGAATACTTTATAAATTTAGATAATATATATTTAATTATTAATTATTATACATTTTTATAGTTTTTATAGTAATTTGAATAGGAAAAAAAAATCTTTTTTTTTTCTATTCCTCCTAGAGATATGAATATTTTTAAATCTGGATAGTATTTAATTGATGTAAATTTGGATAGTACTTATGCTAATATGAATTAGGAAAGCTGAACCAAAAATTGGTGAAACCAAACCACACTAAACTAGATTTGCGCTTTTAATTATATAGTTGATTGATTACGTGCTATTTTATTCCACAATTATTTGTTATTTAATCTTATGTACTTATATTATGTCATTTTTAAGATCATTTGATGATAAATTATAAACTCAAATGAAAACGTGGTGTTATATAATCCCCTTAAAATTTAAGGTATCAAATGACTTTAAAAGTGATACTCCTTACGTCTCGTAATAAACGACCTAGTTTGACTTTCATGTTCAAATTGACCATTTCTAAATTAACAAATTTTAAAAAAAAATAAAAATATATGCTGAGAGATTATGATCATAATAAACTATAATTTTTTTTTTACCAATGTCAAGTTTTGTGATTCAAAAACAAAAGGTAATCTATTTTTTTTCTTCCACCTTACCAAGGCATTCACACTCAAAGGAAATGCCTCATATAAATATTTTTAAAAATGATTAATTTAACCGTTAAAATCAAACTATGACATTTATTACGTGGTAGAGGGAGTAATAAATAGTTTGTAAAATGAAATAACGGATTAATTATAAGATAAAACAATTCTTGGCGGACAAAAGGAGTAATAAATAGTTTGTAAAATTAAATAACAGATTAATTATCAGATAAAACAATCCCTAACAATGTTAAATTATTACAAATAATTTTATACCATTCACCACTTTTAAAAATAAATGTAGCATGTAATTTACTAATTTTGCTATGAAGCGAACGTCACAAAAGTCAAAGTGAGACAATTTTTTTTATACATTTTTGGAATGGAGGGAGTATCTTCTTACACTAGCCTCTTAATCAATATGATAGTATTATTTTGAACTTTAATCACAACCTAGGATCAATTTATTTGACAAAAAGATTCCTTTTGAAGAAAACTTCCTATAATAAGGACATACTCCCTCCTCCCTAATAAACGAAGAAAATATAATTTGCACGTATATTAAAAAAATAAAATATAAAAAATAGAGTAAATTTTTTTAAAATTTATTTTTAGTAGTCACACAAGATTATATAAAGTGATTAGTACTTTTATTCTTTAATATTAACGGACTCCACTAAATGACATATTTACCCTTCACTTTATGTATTTTATTTTATTTTTTTGAAAATAAAAAAAATTATATATTTAATCATTTTTTTGAGAAGTATTTAATTAAAGAAAACACAATATATGGTATGGAATAATACAAAGCCACACAATAATGGATGAGAAGAAGTAGAGGTAGGATACTATTAATTATTAGACCAATAGGCAATAGCCCCCTCACATGAAAATGACAAGTTTTGTCTATTGTGCTTGATAATTCCCTTTCTCTTCAGCCATATACAGCTCCTGATGAGGACCCAATAAACTAAAAACCATTTTTGTGCTTGGAAAATAATGGGCTTCTTTTGTCTATTTTCTTCAGTAATCTCCTTTTTTATTTTTGTCACTTGCTGCTGTTGTGTCATAGCTGGACACATGCTCTGTGTTTGGTCCAAAATGGATGTTCAGTGTTCACATGTATATTATTCAGTCCCATCCATCTTTGCACTTTGCTTGAGAGTTTATAAATTAAATAGAAAGAATAGTAGTGAAAGTAATTGGCACCAAATTTTAGTGAGAAAAAGAAAGTTATTTATCTCTCTTGGTATTTCATCTTCTGATTTCGCCTGATACGCATTTAGCGACAGAAATATTATTTTTAGCGACATTCCAGAGACAATTGTTTTTGACGAATTTTATTGCGTCGCTAATTGTTAGCGACGAATTTTATTTTGTCGCTATATGTGTATTGAGATAAATTAGAGAACAAGTGTAATGGAGAGGATCCTAATCCGTACTTTATGTTGAGAAGAAAGAATGAAAATAGAAGAATTTTAATGGACAACATTCTAAAAAACGGGGGGGGGGGGGGGGGGGGGGGTTTATTTTTTTATAATATAAATATGAGAATTTTTATTATATAAATTATTTTTAATTCACTCGCATATGGATACATAGTTGGGAATTACGAGTGAGTTAAAATTTACATTATTGATAAAATAAATGAACGAGAAAATGGCTGGTATAATAAATTATTCCAAGACTTTATTTTGATTGTGACAAATTTTATTGTGTCACTAATTATTTGCGCTGAACTTTATTTTGTCGCTAAATATAATATTTGTGATGCTAAGTGACTATTAAAAAAAATTAGAGAATAGACATAACGGAAGAGATCTTAATTCTTTTTCTCTGAACTCTTAAATCATATTTTGATTTATAAGTACAATCTTGATATGTTAACAGCTTAATTCGTAATTTTCAAACAAACCTAACCTTAACGAGAAAGGGCTAAACTTATATTTATTTCACAAAGTAATTGTTTTTAAATTTATTTCACAAAGTAATTGTTTTTTTCCATTAACAGCATTTACCTCTTGGGTTGTTGTTTAATTAGTAATAGCATTTTATTTTAAACAATTTTTTTTTAAAAAAAATAAAATATAACAGTTAATATTGATGTTTAAATTGCATCAATTACGAGGTTAAATTGAAAATATAACTTTTTTAAAAATTAATTTTAAAGTGCACATCTACTTTGGAATGGGTGTAGGGCATTTTAGTAAATCCATAATAAGTGCATTTGTTTCTCTAATAGATGTTCTCCTTTTTACCAACATAAATCAGGCAGCATAAGTACGGACGCCCTTTTTGTGTGTTGCACCAACCATCTAATTGCTAATTAATTACTCCCTCGGTTCCATATTAAGTGTCGTTTTAGCTTCATACACATGAATTAAGAAAGTCATTTAATACTATCATTTAATAATTAAAATTTGTAAGAAATTCCATCACTACCCCTTTATGGGAAGTTGAAAACTATTAATACAAGAGAGAAAATTTCTTGGGACAATGAGAGAAGTTAGGGGTGATATTGGAAAGTAAATAATTTATTCTCCTAGAAAATTATAAACGACAAATAAATTGGAACAAATTTTTTCTTCTAAAAAATCACTTATTATGGAATGGAGGTAGTAGTACTTTTATAATTAATAAATGTTAGAAGTTATTGATAATAATACACACGCGCCGCCGGGGGGAGGGACACATAGACTCGCACACTTACCGATAATAATAATATACATTTATAGAATCACAAGTTTATTTTTCTGTTTGTTGCATACTTAATTAATTACATAAGAATACTGGTGTTCTAAAAATTCTAGTCTAGTTCTAATTAATTCTCGTTTAGGTGTTAGGTAATCTTTTACCGTCTCGATTTGTAATTACATAAGAATACTGGTGTTCTAAAAAGTATACTCTAGTTCTAATAAATTAACTAAATGAAGGAAGAAAAGGAGGAGAGAGAAATAGGGAAGGCGGGAGAAATAGGGAGGGGAGAGAAGAGAGGAGAGAGAAAAGGAGAAAGAAAGAGGAGGAAGAGAGAGAAATTTGATAAAAGAAAAAATTTATTTTTTTTTATTTTCTCTCTCCTTTCTCCTGACACGTGGCAATTTCCGGCAAAAATTTGGGTTTTCCGGCCAAAATGAACACTTTTATTGTTTTAAAATACTTAGAGGTATTGATTGCATATTCTCAAACTTGGGGGGACAGTTTCGTCCAAACTTGGGGGGACAATTTTGTCATTAGCCCAATATAATATCATTACGACTGCTTGCAATATTTATCACAAGGTTGTCTATTTTGAATTTAATTTCTGAAATTATTTCAATATTACACCTTAGACATAAAATAATTCCGAATGGAATCTCTGTTCGCATCCCCCGACTTATTATCGAAGTAGTAAGTTGTATTTCAATCAGAAATAAGTATCACATCCTAGTTCTTTGAGTTATGAACGAAGTAATTTTAGAGGAATCATCCATTACAAAAAGACCTTCCTCTGAGTGAAAATGAACGAGGAATCATCCATTACAAAAAGACTTTCATCTGAGTGAAAATGAACGAAAAGCGAGATAAATGTACTATTTTCAATTTTTTTTTGTAAAATAATATTCACCTATTAAAGTTGAGAAATAATAATAATAATAAAATTATTTTTACATGAAACTTCAACTAGAAGTCTATGCTCAAGAATCTTAAAGGTAATACTCCCAGTTTAAAATATAAGTAAGAGAAAAATACAAAGACAAATGCTCCTATATTTTAGTGCCAAAGGAAGTATTAATAATTGCTTCATACACTAGAATATTGAGTGACAACATTTGTTACCCTTGCTTCTTGCTAGATATACAAACAATGTGATTCCTCATCATGATTTGAGACAATTTAAAATGGTCTCTGATTTGAAACGGTTCAAAATGACCAGTCCATTAAACAAGTTTATAAAAACAAGTTAGATTTTATAAAACAGAGAGTTGCATTTGTATAATATTTACATAAAGAAGTAATCTAAATTATTTTAAAATACATCGCTCTCTAATATAAAATGCAACTTTTTTCATAAACTGCCTAAACAGACTGCTCATTTTAAATGGCCTGAAATCAAGATCCATAAAATTACTCATGTTACACAAACACAAACATAAAATTTAACACGGGGAGGGCCTCTCTTTAAACAAAAGGAAAGTTTTACTATACATGTTCGGTTAAAGTTTTGGACAAAAATGATTTATTCCCTATCCCCTAAGCTGACAGACTTGCTTAAACACAAGTAACCAGAAATTCTTATCTCATAGGAAGGTTAAGCCGAATCACATATATGAATCAAGATATTTATATGTATGCTTCCTATTGTACTGTAGCAAGCTTGCATAAGTTCGGTCCCACACGCCGATGAAAAGAGACTCGTCATCCGGGCTGAGCGAGACACCGGAAATCTCCCCGAAGAAATCAATCTCTTGTCGTTTCTTGTAGTCTACGTTGGCGCTATAGACATGGACAAAATCTGCAGGTTCAGCTACTACCAAGAACTGCCCATCAGACGAGAAGCGGACTGATCGGACTGCACCCATGTTTCCCTTGAGAACTGCTACTGGCAATGAAAGGTTCCTTAAATCCCATACTCGGCAGGTCTTGTCTTGATTCCCTGTGGCAAAGGTACGTCCGTCTGGGTGCCATGCAGAAGCGAATGAGTAGTCTAGATGACCTACAACCGATGCGATCGTCTGAAAACATAAAAAATGTTACCACTTTAGAATTCTCATAATTGCCCAAGGAGAAGCATACAGTAGTCAAAAAGGCAAAGTGTGTCGATAAAAACTTCTTCCATAATGCTAGTCGTACTTATTACTATCCAGAGAAACAAGAGAGAAACTGAGTTTTGTTTATTTCTGCTGAATAAGTTGTGTATTTCTATGTTATAAAAACTAAACAGCATCACATAATTTTTAATTTAAAAAATAAAAAATAAAACTTGAAATCTGGAATATTTTCAACCTGCATAGCAAGATCCAATTAACTGAAAAGACTAGCTGATGAAAAGGTTGTCCTACCTATTCTGAAATGACCCATTACCAAATCAATGTAAGATGTTACACTCCCTCATCCAATAGCATGACCACCTATCACAAACCGGATCCCACTATCATTTCTGGAGTGGGCAAACCCAAAACTACAATGGACGCTACATGCAATCAGGCTCAAACACATGCTCTAGCTGGACACGCCGCCTTTTTTTCCTTCTTTTTGATAAGCAAATTTAGAATGCTAGCTAGTTCTGATGGTTGCGGAGCAGGCTAAGGCACCAGTCACTAGATTAAAGAGGAAAGAGACCTCCAACGGGTCTTGGAGGTTAGGTAGATAATTGAGGCATCTATGGAGAAATATCAAGACGTTGTAAGACCTGAACCACCAAGAGTTCAAGGAAGGAGAATTAGGGTCTTGAGGAACCAACATGATGAACTTGCTCTCCAAAATAAGATAACCTTTTAGAGAGAGAGAGACAGAGTTGTTCTTTATTTATACTTTTTTATTTATAGCCGAGTGTGGTAATCTGGCGAAGTAGCTCTAGAGTCGTATCACCGGAGCACGTGAGAAAAAGGCATGGTCACCCAAGTATGGGCCAGAGTGTGCGACACTATTGATAGAGTCCTTAGTACAGGCCAGAGTATCCAACTAATTTAGCCAAATGAGCGCCTTATGGGCGTTCATCAAGTGATGGCATGACGTAGTCTCCTTGAAAATGCACATGTTGTGACGCTACACTTAGAAACAACTCAATCAGTTTTAAGTATATCTCTACTAGTTTTAACTATATTGTTTAAGAAAGCTATTCCCACCATACCAAGTCCCAGAAATGTATTACATACCAACTAAGGAATTCGAAAAAACATAGTCCTACAGCCCTACCGTACTTTATACCACGCAATGTGACTTTTTTCGTTCCCGTTTTTTTTCCCACATACCGCATCAAACCATGATCCAGGTAATATTGAGTGGGACATGAGAGTCAATTCCCTTTCTTAGCTTCCAGTTCCTCGTCTGGAAAAATTCATATAGTTCTAATCATTGTAAAATAATCACAAACAAATTACCTTCCCATTTTGGGAATCCACAAGCAATGCATCAAGATCATCTCCAACAACAGCAAGAAGTTTGCTGTCAGGGCTCACTGATGTATGCTGCATCAATAAGAAATATAGACATATAAGAATTCACATAACAGAGATGTATATAACAAGAAAGTATATAACATCTTAAGGTTCATAAAGGAACTAACATTCACTGGCCATGGAAATCTGAAGTGATTCATAAGCTGAAACTTCTCCATGTCATATTCTCTTATACCACAATCATTATTCGATGCCATAAAATGGATTCCACCGCTGCAAAAAAGTTGAACTGGAAATGAATTACATGGAGAAACTAATACTTTCAACAGTAATATCCAAACAGTTGTTGTACCTCAAGCTGTCATATATCTCAACAGCATTTGTGATGGCATTATCCTCGTAAGTGGTCCTTGTACAGAAACTTACTCCCTTTTTATCCAATCGCTGCATCGGCAGAAAACAGACAAAAAGAAACAAAAATCAAACATTATATGAACGAAATCACACAAATGACAAAACCAAAAAATTATGATTTAGCTGCTGAATATATAAAAAACTGCTTGTATTGCTGGGTTGACCATGAAAATGAAATCGATTTCATCCTCGTGATAATTATCATCACCTAAGCTGGGAAGGAGTTATCGAACTTCATAGCAGTGAAGATTCTAAGTCAAACAATCTAAGCGTAATTCCATTACCAATATTTAATCACATACAACATACAAAAGCTCAGTAAATGATCAAAAGATTATAACTCTTGATTAATTTGAAGCTAGTATAGCCCCATGGAAACAGTAAAGTCTGTTGCCATCAGGCATCAATTCAGACAATAGGTAAGCAAAGCAAAGATAACAACAGAATGTGATTTGAAGACCTTCACCAGGGACTCACTAGCCTAAAGGCCAAACGAGACCAATAGCCAAAATCTTCAGGTGAAAAAGCACAGAACTTCAGTTAAATATATTTTGAGTACTTAACTATATTACTCTGGAGGGGATTATATCAATATTTACAAGACTGCTTGAAATCCTAACACCACAACAATTAGTCTGGAGTAGTAGTATACCATGACTGATATAATAATGAAGTCACAAATAGCTAACATATAATACAATCAATTTATCCTAGACGTAGTTGCATAATTCCTAAAAATAGTGCATGTAGAGTATCAAATAGTATCACTTTTCCTGCACATATCCCACATCAATAGATAGTAATAATTCTCGGAAGCTTGACAAATGAAAACATATCATTTGATAATAATTTGTAAACCAATTTTGTTCTCTCCCCTACAATAATATGCAGGATATATCTGTTAGGGTTGTTAGAGAGTAGGTAAATTCAGCTATACTATGTAATCAAAGATATATCTATTTTTAGTAGAATCCTACTCATCCTAAGGCTACCTCCTCTATTGGATATGCCTGTTGAATTATTTTCTAGAATGAAGTTCCTTTCTTAGTTATGAGGAGAAATTTTCAACATGTTTGATAAGGTGGGCTGACAGATCGTGGTGCTACTTGTGACAGGCAAACTAACAGTTGTTGTAGACATAATCCCTTTAGAAGGGGTTATTTCAGATGCAAATTTGAATGTTCTATTGCCTCTAAATTGCTTAATCAGACTGATTGGCTTAATGATTACGCTAACCTATATTTTTATGGTAAGCAAAAGTGAGGAATGACCCAGTTCAGTACGTGAATTCTAGTTCATAAAGCAAAGAAATCCTATTACGGAAACACACGACTACCATTTATGACAGCAAAACAACAATAGACATGCTTGTTTCCACATACCGAAATAATTCCTATAACAACTTACTAAAAGCGCCTAACCAGTAGCATAATCAGTGCATTTTCTCCTTCCTATCTACTCATGAACTCCCCCACCCCACCCCCACAAAACACTCCAAACAAATGATGAAAAAGATCGGTCCGTAAATTATAAATGCATACATATGCTTACAAATAGATGTTTACCCAGTTCTTAACTCACCTTACAAGCAAGTTCTCCCTCAAAGCCTCCTGCAACTAGAAATTTGTCTCTGACTGCAAGCGTGCTGATTTGAGTTTGTGTAAAACCCTCTAACAAGCTCCCAGCATGTTTCTAGGTACCCAAGCAACATAAAAAATTAGTGCAGCACTACCACAAAGACACACAAAAAGACAAAGGGACAGCTACATCCTTTCTTACCCAGTTACGAAACAAACTTGCAAATGAATGACATTTAGTTTAGTTTTCAAATACCTCGGTAGGAGCTACATGACCAGAGAAGTTGACGACCTCTGACAAATTGTGGGATAATGATGACCAGTGCATAATTGAGTAGTTAGACATGAGATATACGTCATGTTTTGAAGTAGCCCACACCAAGTTCCTGAGCTGCATCAAATGGGGGTAATTTTTAGGGTGGACCAAGAAGCCTTGGCTTTCAAGGAGGGAAGATCATCAAAGCACACAGTTTGTGATCTTGAACTTCGACAAGTTATGTACAATGCAATAAAAGTTCAACTAGAGTAGTGATTCTAGAACTCAGTCCAGTAGACATGATGTTTCGATCGCCACTCAACAACTCCAAACAATTTATTTCATTATCCTAAAGCTGAAACTTGAAATATTAATCAAATCCACTAAAAGTTCCAGGTCCAGAAATGGGGAAGAACAAAGAAAGTCACATGAAATACTGAAAGTTCATTACTAACAAACTAACAAACTGCATATACGACACCAATCGCAAGGAAGAGGAATAAGAATATAAATAACATAAATGATAAACTATTTCAGCAATGTTCGTACAAGCATAAATGTGTAAAGGAAAAAGGGGATAATATGTGCACATGGATGTGTGTGTGTGTGTATATATATATATATCTGTATCTGAATGTCTACAAGAAAAAGAGGTTAAATAGTACATAGCAGAAAACAAAGAAACATATATGACCTAGCCAATTACTGCAGGAATACTGTGATTTCAAAGAGAGAGAAAAGAAATAATTTCCAACTTCATAAATGATAAACCTGAAAGTGAAGAATAGTAGGCTTCACTAATCTTGTATTGTGAAAGAACTCATAGTAGCGGCCACCCTTCTGCATTCGTTTGCATTCCTACAAAACCAATAATATGTCAGGCCAACGGTAAACTGGGCATATATGATAGTTATAATATGTCAATAACACTTTCATGAGGACTTGAAAATTTTAAGGGGAAGGGAGTGTCAGGCCAATGGTAAACTAGGCATATATGATAGTTATATTCTAGAAGATAGAAAGTGCATGTGAGCACATGGGTTGTTAGTTACTCTTAAGTGAAGGATAAGGATAGTGGTGTAGGTTAGGAAATTTATTTTCAGCTTTTACTCTTTATATATATAGATGTAAAGGGAAGATTATTCCCCAAGTATGATGATATGAATTTTGTGAATGAATTTGGATGAAAGCTTTCCACTGCTTTCTCCTTATTTTCTATCTCTATCTCTCTCTTCTCTCTCACGATCTTAGTGTGGAATCAGAGTTTTCTTCTACATCTTCCTCCCAATTTCTCTCTCTAATTCTCTGGTTTCTCTCTATTTCTATCTCTATATCTCGGTTTCTCTCTTATTTTCTGGTTAGGCTACAAGCAGGGCTTGACATAATACTGGTATAATAACCATCCAAGAAAGGAAATCCAATTTCATAGAACCGATTGGAAAGAGAATGATGATGAAAACAGATGCTGACAAATGACCTACCTTATCTACAGCTTCGCCCGATAAAGGGATGTTCTCATAATTTCTGTACTGTTCTAGCCTTGTCAATCTGTAGCTTTCCCGCGTTATATTCAGTCTTTCCCAAGGGATACCCTGAATATCTTTACCTTTTCTTGCTTGGGCAGCGGATGTATCGGTCACCTTCATAAGCTAAAATCAAGATATAAAACAATAATTGTCAGGTGACTAAGTGAGGGAAAACAAATTGTTGGTTTCTTGTCATATATAATATCCATAGACAAAATGTTGAGTATCCCCCTAAGCAAGAATAGTTCTCATTTGAAGAAAATAAAAAATTGCACAAAATCAGGGTAGGAGCGAAGAAACTAACCATGTCATAATCATCAAGGCCGGTATCGTGGCCACCACCTATACCATAGTATTCCCCATCAGCATCATCCAAGAAATCTGACATATCCCCTTCGTCTTCCATGTAATCATACCGGTCAACTTGGTTACCAGACATCCCCTAATCCTGCATTAAAAATAACTCCACAAGTAAGAATTTGTCAAACCTTCACCCATCCTATGCTTCCTGGAGGGCCTCTCTTCTAATTCTTCCAAGAGATCATCAAAAACTCCTTACAAAACAAATTTCAAGAAAAACCTCAAACCCAGAAAAATATCATATTTCATGTTTAAAATAATTTTATTTTCAATAAAATAGGGAAGAAGGTTGGTGGTGGTAACACCTCTATCTTTTAGTATATACAGAGTACATATAAAAATCTCTCGAATCAGAGACATGAAAATAAAATACAATAGCACTTGCATTAGAACCCAACAAATCCTTGGCACTTCAAAAGTTCAAAAATTGAAAGATAAAAATATGATACCATACAAAATCCCAAATTTGTAACTATAATTCAACAAGAAACCCCAAAAAGGATTGCATCTAATAGCAGAATTGAATACTCCAGATATTCCAATCAACAAGCAGAGCAATTGCCGGAGAAAACAGATATTGGAAAGAAATAGCTGCCGCTTATAATCTAAATTCACACAAATCCACCCCGTACCAAAAAAAAGCAGACAAATTTAAACTCAATAAAATACAAATAAAATACAAAAAATGAGAACATAGATATTCCAATCAACAGGCAAAATGGGTATAATCTGAATTCACAAAAACCCACCCTAATCAAAAAACAGACAAATTTAAACCCAATAAAATACAAAAAATGAGAATGGAAACCCTTACCTTAAATCTGAAGATCTCTCCCCAGAGGGAACGGCAAAAACCAGTTTTCTCCTTAAAGAAGTGTTTGATTTCGCCCCTTTTCCTTTTATTTCTTTTTGGGGGCAAAAATGGTTGGGGTGCTTACAGAAATAGAAAAGGAATGCACGCAGGAATCAAGATATGTATGAACATAATGTAATCATGTCATGTGTGCGTACCGGAAGAAATGATGGGTGGTGGGCCTTTTGGGTGTTTCCTGACTTTCAATTTCGATTTTTGATTGTCCCCTAAATATACGAGCAGGATCAATATTTCTGCGTATATTTTTGATATTTTTATATAATTATATAAATATAAAATTTATTTTATGTTCGA
The DNA here is from genome assembly GCA_034770075.1 of Aralia elata. NCBI lineage: Eukaryota > Viridiplantae > Streptophyta > Magnoliopsida > Apiales > Araliaceae > Aralia > Aralia elata. The sequence continues at coordinate 117,989 of JAVJAP010000041.1, read as the reverse complement.
AAGAAATACGTAAAAGTATCAAAAATAAATATAAAAATATTAGTTCTCTATAAATAAATATATCTTAATCGTACAACTTGAAAATTAAATAAATTTAAAAAGGAAATATTCAATAAAAATTTAAGAGTTTATTTTTTACACTTTTATTTGGAATTTCAAATATGAGAGAATTTTTTTAAAAAAAATAGAGAGAAAAAATGAAATTAAATAGGTGTATTGAATTTTTTAGGTTAGAAAAATTAAATAGAGAAAAAATGCTACATTTTTAATCCAAAGTTTTTTTCCTTAAAATTGAAAAGATTTGGGGAGGAGATTTTTTTTTGCTTTTTCTAAACCTATTCTATTAAAACTCTTCCTACAACTTAAAGGGGAATTTGCGGAAGAGACTAGGGGAAACTTACTATCTTAATTATGAAATCTTCTAACTTCTGTTGAGATTTAATTATGAAATCTTCTAATTTCTGTTGAGAGATAAAATTGAACTTGTAACCTGATTAATTATGAAATCTTGTAAGAGAGGTAAAATCGAACATGTGACCTTGTACAGTAAAAAAAAGAGAAAACTTGATATAACAATACTTTCAAATATCAACTTTACTACTGAATTTTTAACCAAATTTAATTTATTTTCACCCATGTGACAGCTTCTTCGTCTCCATTTTTAATTACAGGTAATATATATCAATTAGGGTTTATTGATCGTTGGTTATCGTTGTACTTTTTGGGTCAAAAACTTTTCTATTGTGAGAGAAAGCTACACTTTTTCTTGCATTTTTATTAACATTATTTTGGGAGGTTGAATATCAGCTAAGTTCAAATTTGGTTTCCTTCTATATTTAACAATTTCAAATTTTGAAGTAAAGTATGACTAAACTAGAAGAGTTATGCATTGAACAAATCCAATTTAGTCAACCAGGTCTTAACATAGTGGTTAAGACTGAGGTAGTGTGACATTTAAGTTTTACGCTCGATTCTTATTTCGAGTGAAATAAACTCACAAACAAGTCTCACATAAATAAGAAACAAAACACATAAATAGGAAACAAAACTTCACATAAAGAAATAAATAAATTTACTCAAAGTGAGAATCAAACCTAAGACCTAAAAGTCACAATACCTTAGTTTTAACTACTAGGCTAAGATCTCAATCGTAACCATTAGGCTAAGATCTCAGCGACAATAGTGATGATGTACTTGATTATGAAATTATCTTATATATTCCCAAAAAGTGGGGCTTTCAAAAAAAAAAATTCCAATTTTAAAATTCACAAAGATTTGATGTTTGATTGACTCTACCTTTTTTCCTTTCTTTCTGTTTTTTTTTTGTGAGCAAATAGTTTGAAAGATTGAAATATTTTAAGATTGTAATTTGCTACAAAAGACAAAAATATTACAATAAGAATAATTGGAACGCTAATTCTTTCACATGATAATAGATAATCAAGAAGCATGTTAATCGTAACAACAACTAATGAACATTCATATATTCTTGAAAAATAGTTATATTCCAAAAATAATAATAGAATATCTAGATTTGAGTAATTCTTCAACCCGAGTAAGGGAAGAACAAACCGCTACAATAATGGTATACCCAAATTGAACAATCTATCTTAATCACATTAGAAAATTCTCACAAGCGAATAAATAATTCCCAAAATGGAGAATCAAAATTTCACAAAAGAAGATAATGAACCCTCTCATAAAAAGAAAAGAAACAATCGTCTTATGGAGAAAATAAATATCATAAATGAAAAAATAAACTCCACAAGAAAGAAAAATAAACTCCACAAGAAGGAAGAATAAATTATTACTAAGCAATCGAAAACAAAAAAAAAGATTTAGAGAAAGGTCTCTCCATAAATAAAAGAATTCTCCTCAAATCTATAACGAAATTATATTGTATTTCCCAATATGGGAATCTTGTGTCCTCTTTATGCGAAATTTGTTTGGTTGTGCGTTTATTTTTTTCTCCTTTAGTAAGATTTAATTGGTTCTTGATGATGTATTTGATTATGAAATTATATTGTATTCTCCAAAAAAGGGAGTTTTTAAAAAAGAAAAAAAGAGAGAGTTAAGAATCTTGGATACAGAGAAAAAAGAGAAAAGAATGAATTATTGATTTCACTAGAATCCATTTGAATGTTGCAAAAAATTTGAAATGGGAATTATTTTATGTGGATATGTTGTTTTTAAAATTAAACATGATTTGATAGGAATTTGTCATCTTAAATGGTTTAAATGTCAGATGCTACTGTGGCTTTGTTCTAATGGCATTCTTTTTAAATTTTGCATTATTTTTAGCCGATTTTTTTTTGGGTATACATAAATACCTTTGAAATATTAAAGTACAAACCTCAGTAACTCTACAAACTGTATATTTATTAATGGTATATTAATAAATATGCAAAAAAAATAAATTTATTCTTTTCTTCTCAACTCCCGAACAACAAGAAAAAAATGTTATCTCCGAGATAAGAGGAGAGAAAACTATCCCAATTATTCTTCATTTCTTTTCTTTTCCTTTATTTATTTATTTTTTCATTAAAGACAAAAGAGAAACACTATTTTTTATTTTCTTTCCCTTTATTTCTAAAAATAAAAGTGCCTATTTTTATCATAATGTAGTAGCAAGTGATCTGTAAGGTAGCGCAAGCATCATATAGCACACATCGATTCATAACGAATTTACATCTTCTCCACCCATATGAAATTTTGACTCCGAGAGTTCACAATAAGTTCATCCATTAAATTATAACCGAAGATACTATTAATAGTAATGATATTAATTCTGATCTATTTTTTTTAAATTTTTTTTCTTTTCGTCTCAATTCCCGAACAATAGGAAAAAAAATATTAACTCTGAGATAAGAGGAGAGAAAACTATCCCAATTATTCTTCATTTATTTTCTTTTCTTTTCCTTCATTTATTTTTTTCATTAAAGACGGAAGAAAACACTATTCATCCATTAATTTATAACTGAAGATACTATTAACAGTAATGATATTAATTCTGATCTCTTTTTTTTGAACATGAGAAAAAAAACCCTCATCTTGTAAGGCTACATTTGTCATTTGGAACTATCTATATCTTAAAAAATATAATACCAATAAAAACATCAAAATATAATATAATAAAAGGTTAAAAAAAATCAACTAATTTTTTAAATTTTATTCCTTTTCTTTTTGTTTCTATCAAGTTTTCTGAGTTCCAAATTCACCTTACCTCATAATAGTGAAATTTACCTTCTAACCTATCTTACCTTTGAAGAGAGTTAGATTTCCCTCAAATGACCAAAGGGGAGGAAATATGATGGAGGAGGTTTGAGAGAGGAAGATTAAACATTCCTTTGGCATGTTGGTTGATTCAGACAATATGTTTATTTTTTTTTATGATACTTGTGTTGTATGTTTTTAAGTTTTGAACGAAAAAGAAAAAAAAATAACAAACTTAAATTAAGTTCAAGGAAAATGAAAAAGAATAGAAATTTTGTAAGGTTTTTTTTTTGCCTATTTATGTTTTTACTGAGTTTATAAAGAGAGGGAAAAAAATAAACGTTACATTTAAATTACTATTTTATCTTTATATTTATTGTATATTTTTTTATTGTAGAAAGTATAATAGAAATTATAAAAAAATTGTTTATATTCCCTCCGTTTTAAATTATAAAATTAATATTGACTTTTTAAACTCAAAATTGACATAAATTTATTTAGTTTTTGTTATTACAATTATGAATATCATAAACTATCTAAAAAGTACTACAAGTCATAAGATTTATTGTTTTCAAAATTTAAATGAATCATGCCAATTTTGAGTTTGAAAATATTTGAAATTAATATTTGAAAAATCAATATTAATCTTATAATTTGGAACAGAGATAGTATTATTTAATTATTCATTTACATACAACTCAGTATAAATTATTTATTTTCGAAACCCCGTTATAAATTCTGTTCATATATATCCATTTTATTTTTAAAATAAAAATTTTGGTAATAAAAATAGCCAAATTTTTAAAAAAAATTATTTATTCTCTTTTTCCGTCAATTTTAAAACTCAGAAAATACACTAGTAGTGCAAGAATTGATGGCAAAAATAAGAAGATGCTCCCATGATAATTATGTGCCACATGACCATCTTCTCTTCCTATGATGATCCTAATCCTTCACGTGAATATCGTACTCCAAATCATTCAAGATCAGATTTATTGGTCAATTTATACTTTTATTATAGTATGCTCTCCGCCACATGTCTCCCGTTGGCTGTCCCACGTGGCATTCTGGAACTTACCTACAACTATCAAGACATATGTCACCTTAAGAGTGGTCCACATGCTACTGGTCCAATGGGACCCAAACATTGATCTTGATCCACATGCCCATAATTAGATACGGGGTTAGGATCATTCCATGACTTTCAAGCTAAATAAATAAATAAATAATAATAATAATAATAAATAAATAAATAAATAATTCCATTGCAAAATTCTTCTTAATGACTATTGAGAAATTAGAGCTATAGCCTATAGTTCTTGTTCTTGAGTCTTGAATCTTGAATCACCATTACATTATATTCCCTGTGTTTACAAAACCAGTCTCATTTATAAAGCGGAATAAATTGAATATATTTTTATGACTATATATTATGTAAATTTTCAACTAAATTATAATTGTGATGTATAGGGTATATAAGATAAATAAAAATTAAGAATGACTCTATTTTAATTTATTACTCTTTTTTATATCAAAAAAGATGAACAAAGTATAATTTGCACTCATATTATGAAAAGTAAAATTAGAAAAAAGAGTAAAATAATTCCAAATGTATCACTAGTGACTCCGCAAAATTATATAAAATGATGAGTACTTTTACTTTTTTATATAATGAACCCCACTAAATGACTTAGTTATCATTCATTTTATGTATTTTATCTCATTCTTTTGTGAATACAAAAATTTGTACCTTTAGTTATCATTTCGAGAACAGAGCCCATAAGAAGTATATCTTATTACATAAACTTCTACGTTGGTCGTAATCCAACTTCATTACATTTATCAACATATATACTATTTCTCCATTTTTATTTCATGTTTACACCTAAACTCACTAAACATTTAACATTTAATTTAGAGTAAAATACAGTGACACCCCATCTAGACAATCATAATAACACTCACATTCCCTCTAGTTTTTGAAGTAACAGTTTTTAGAGTTAACTAAATAGATAAAGTTACATATTTATCCTTGTATGTTATCAAATTTTAATTCAAGAATAATATATATACTTTTAATGACAAAATTATCTTATTTCAATACAATATGTAACGACCGTGAATTTTGCATGACTTTGTAAAATACGCTTATAATTATTATTTAATGAATGAATTTTTATTAATATTATTTTGTGTGATGTGCTTAAAGGTTATTTAATAACCTAGATTATGTGTTTGCAATGATATTAAGTGTTGTTATTTGGTAGGACTTATTCAAAAGATTTCGGAGAAATATCGTTAAAATTTCATTCGTGGGTTACTATTCGCGCGGGCACTATTCGCCCCAAAAATGTCTTTTTCGTTTATTTCGAATTTTCTAATTTTTGTCATGGTGTTAATGTGATGGATTAATAATCCAAGTGTTGGATTTTATTTTAGCCAAACTGGGATTTAATTAGAAGTCCCAAATTACTTAAGGGTGGCTCGAACCCATGACCCGCGACCCGACCCATGACCTAACTCATGACCCATGAGGGAAATGGGTTAAATCATCAGCTGCAATTGAATGGAGAAGGAGTATACGGGTGGAAGAATGGGAGGAGAAGGAACAAGGAGAATCAAGAACATTTGGGAAGCAACAATTCCACATTTGGAAGAGCAAAAGCAAGCATGGAACATTTGGGAGAGGAAAAGGGAGCATGGAACAATTGGGGAGAAGGAGAGGGGGACTACCCGTACATGGGAGAGGCAAATTCCAGCCTCCCATGTATAGGGAGCTGGTCATGCATGTTCCTTCTTCACTCACCCATGAAGCTCAGCTCGTTTCTTCTATATATACTCCTCCCTTGCCATTCATGCATTTCTTTGTTCATTGTTGCTAAGTTAGAATCTGGAAATTGAGAGAGAGTTGTGAGAGTTGGAGTACGGGTGGTTTGAAGGAAGAAGAAGAAGGGGTGTAGCAGCTGAGTACCAATCCCATTTTCGTCCTCGAAGTTGCTTCAAGAGGTTAGTGTCATGGAGCCTAGCTCACTTTCCTTGTTGCTTCAATTTTTCAGTTTGATATTGATTGTTCTGTGGAGGTTTATATTGCTGGAAATGTTGAGTTAGTTCATAAGCATATACGAATGTTGTTAACCTTGTAAAACCTTGTAAAACCTTGTTAATAATCAATGAAAGCGGATCAATGAATGAGATTCAAAACCTATGCATAAGGAATCAAGAATGGACTGTTGGACATTGTGGACTGTTTTGGACAATTTAGGTAGTTTGATGAAAATTTAGTTTATGGTTGGTTGTGTACTTGTTTGTGTAGGCCTATAACGTGTTATGAAGTTTTGGGTAATGATTTCATTTGGAAATCTGGACTAGAGTATAATTAAACTCTACTTCAATATGAGTTTGTAAGCCATGCCCACCAACTATTTGGTTTAATGTCCAAGAGAATGATTTCTCTAAAGATCATGAGAACTAATTATGATTAATTGTTGAAATGATGTTATAATGCATGGTGGAGTAATAGAAACATGTTTTTAAGTCATGTGTATTGCTTGTATAAGGTTTATGAAGCAAAGAGGGAGAAATCGAATTTTTGTGCTAAGTTTCTGCAGAAGCAGGAAACTTTAAACTCCCTGGATGCAGAGTGGCGCGGTCGCGCCACTCCCAAGCTTAAAACCAGCGCGACCGCGCTGGTCTGCAGAAACGATAAGTTGTGCTGCTTTGTCTTATTGATTTGATGCATGTTTACATAGACCTAGCATGTTATAAATACCCCAAAGCATATGTATGGCATGTTAGTATAATGTGAGAATGACCCCAAGCATCTAGAGGTTGGTTAGAGTAAGAAATAAACTAGAAATTTGCTACAGGAGGAGTAGCGCGACCGCGCTACTCCCAGGCCAAAAAGCAGCGCGGCCGCGCTGTGCTGCAGAGTCGCCAAGTTGTTTCTTTTGAGAACTGAAGTTTGAGGCAAGTGTATATGAGCCTCTTAAGCAGTAATACATGAAGCATATGGGTAAACGTAGTGGCAATCAATGTTCGTAATGATTATAATGTGTTCATTAATGTAAGCCTATGTTTGGTGTTTATTGTGAGACTAATTGGTATTTGAATATGTGTTTAAATGCGTAGGACCTATTTGAGGACGATTAACGTCAAATAGTAGCAGCGCTTAAGGCAAGTTCTTCTTAAACCCTTGTCTAACCCTTGTGTTGGGCAAGTTCTCTAACTTCATTCATTTACTATATTGAATGCAAGTTCCTTATCTTATACAAAAGACGTATATTGTGCAGATTTTCTAATTCTTGTTTAAGTTGGTATTGCACAAATGTTCTATATTTTCCTAAAGCACACCAATGTGGTGTATTGAGCAAGTTTTCTAATCCTTGTCTAATCCTCGTGCTAGGCAAGCTTATCAACTTCATTCGATTATATTCTTACGAATGCTATTTAATGTTCAAAGTTCATATTTGCGCAATACATATATTATTGTGTGAATTCCATACTTATGCAAATCTTTCATATTTGCACAAGCGTTCAAGATGTGTTATTGACATAAACTGTTAAAGCTTTTAAGTTCACATTATGCATGAACTGTTTACGAAGAGTGTCAATGTCATTTGATTCGGCTAGACTAGTGTCCATGATTTAGAAAGCTATCCAAACCAATTGTTTTGGTGCAGATTCTTTGCAGAGATGAACAACCCTCATAGTAGGGAAAAATATATTTTTAGTCGGGGAACCGACACGCGCGTAAGTAGAACGTTTGAGGCTTATGCATAACACTGGGTATTTTAGGCTGATCACCTATTGTGCCTGTATTTGTTGTTTGGAGTTAATAGTGTAATATTGTTAATTCTAATAAAAGGTAAGTGCCATGGTGGCCACTCAGTGATTCCTGCAATTGAAACAATTTGAAAATCCTTGAATTCATTTGATATTCATCCAGTCCATAGTGACTCATCAGTAATAGTAAAGATTTGTATTAAAACTTGAGAAGTCTTACTTTTGATCATGCATTATCTTTATTGTTATACTTGCTGGGCAAACTTGTTGCTCACCCTTGCTTTCCTTAAAACATTTCGGTGGTTACCCATAGAGGTGAGAGCTCGGGAAAGGATAAAGGCAAAGCTACGGATTAGCTTTGTCCTACTATGTTATGATTATGCTATGTTTTAAGACTCGTTTAGAGATTATGTATTAAATTATGTCGTGTATTCAGACTTAGGTATTAGCCATTGTGTAATTTGTTATGTCAGGTATTTGTATTGGTATCGAGACTTGGGACGAGAGTATTGATGTTATATCAATGTAAATATTTCTATTATTCCGCAATTAGTTGTTAATAGTATGTGTATGAGTTGCATAGTGATGCACTAGATTCGAGGTTAAGGTAACCCGGATTTGGGGGCGTCACACAATACATTTTAATTATAGTTTTATTTGTAACTAAGATCATCTCATTCAAATTGTTGTTAACTTATAAAAAAAACTAATTTAGTTCAATTAACACATTTATGGATAAATGATACAAATATTAAGAATTTTAAATTAAATTATTAATGAAACTGTTCTAATTAGAGTGAATTGAGTATGTTGATAATTTAGTTTTTGGTGTTTAATAACAAAAATTATTATTTGAATTCTTAGTCATATATTATGATTTTCATGTATTAAATTTTCTTGAGTATATGTCAAAATATGGGATGTTTATGATTTTGATTAAATTTTTTAGTATATAGTTGGTGTTGTCTTGTGCAATGTTGAATAAAAGAAAATATAATAATATTTATTACTACTTTTATCTTATAAAAATATTTTTCTTTTAATATATTTTTTCTTTTTTTGAGTAACAATATTTGTCATTTTTACTATAAATAATTATGCTTAAATGTGACTTATGTTTAATTTAATATTTGAGAAAAATAATTAACATAATTTTTAATACTTTTTATATGAATTATAAGATTCGTTCTGTAACAAATTTTGTCTAAGTTTGTTTTACGTAAATTTTAATATTCAACAAAAATAATTATAATTTTTTTTGTGTTAATTTGCATTTTTTATGGATATTAAAATTTTACTTTTTAATTAGAAAAAATTATGTTTGAATTTATATTACGTAAATTCTAATATTTGAGGAATTTAATTAGCAAAAAGTGTAAGAATTTATTTTCTTAATAAAATGAATATTTGTTATTTTTTAAAATTTATGTTATTTATTGCACAAGTTCATAATTTAATTTATTAAATCAAGTTAAATGAAAATGATAATATATATATTTATATTTTGTAGATATATTAAACATTATAATTGAAGGGTGTATTTGACATTATATTAAAAATATTTGTAAATATTAGTTTGTCAACCACACTAGAAGTAATGAATTTTACATATTGTAAACTAGAGGGACACTGACTGTTACTTTAAAAACTAGTGGGGTGATGAATATTATTATGATTATCTACAGGGTAGTTGTTATATCAATAGAAATTGTAATTATACAGTTGAGGACAATGTAATTTTAAATTACCACAAAAATAAACTCTTTTTTTTTTTCCGAAACATATTCCAATAATATGTGAAATTATACTCTTGTGTGAAAAACAGGAAGTTACACCTCAGAAATTTTTTTAGGGTTTCACTAGTCATAGTGGAGAAAGAGGCAAACTTATAGAATGCTGGGTAGATTACAAGGCAGAACGAGAATCCACATTGCTGAGATGCACCAAAATTCATAGACAACAGTTCTGTCCCCAGATGAAATCTTAAATAACAGATTTGGTCTATAAACCACATGCACCATCTTTAATTTTTCTATTTTCCCAGTAAAAAACATATTTACTCTATTTTAGAACCAATAAGAAAATAAAATTGACTAATATTAAAAATACACTTCTTATAGGGCATATTTGGCCAAGAAATGAGCTTATTGAACCTCAACCTGGATGCCATTGGCAATTTTACAAAACACAAAACTTCCTAGCAAATGATGCCCCAATTATTTACTGATAATGTCAGTAAATATTGTAGAAAACCTATACACAATCCGTTCAAGTGTGGTATAAAAACCACAAGGGGAACAACCTGCCAAAAAACTCAGAGAAAGTTCAATATAGGGGCACTCTGTATGAAGAATTTGATCTACCCTTTAGAACCCCGACGGAAAGTAAAATTAAGCAACTCTATTTTGTACTTTGCTTATATCATGTTATTTGTTTACAGTTGGATGAATAATGTCTGTATGTATGTTTTTAAAGATCACAATATCTTAGGGCTACATATATACAAAGTGCATTTACATGATAGATTTGGTAGAGACAAAACAATAGTTCTGTAAAAATGTGCCTATTGAAGTCAAACATAGCCCAACCAACAAGTTTAGTATCGCGAGTTTTTTACCTACCTATCGTCTTTTTTTGGTTGTAAAACCAGGCAAATTCTAGCAGGCAGCCAAGGGATACCTTTGTAATTTATTTCAATACCTTTCTTTAACTGCACAATATTTTCTATCTTAAGTGTATGTGGTGCTTGTATTCCTATTTACTGGGTCAATAAAGTAAACCATGCAGCAGAGCAGTTAATAGCAAGAATAGTAGAGCCCTTCGGGTACACAGACTGCAAGCAGAAGACAGAAAGTGAGCACCTACTAAATGTACGGAACCAGTAATCTCATCTTTCAGTTTGATGCTTGACGAACCTGCAGCCATAAGTCAACCATGAACTAATTAATGGCCGAAAGGGGAAAAGGAAAAAAAGAAAGAGTTCATACATGCAGAAAATATCGAGTGTTCTTTGAATTTTTAAATTCCTTTTACTTTTTTAATTTGTCTTCAGGAATAAATTCACTCCAAAGTACCATCAATTCATGTTTTCATAGATTATTGCACTAATTCTCCACTGAGCAAGCAGTTGAAGTTTATAAGACCTCGACCAAATCTGTTCCATTAGCCTACTGATGAAAAGTCAATAAGATATTGATTACCAAATATTACTGATTGGCTTTAAATTTTAATGATTTTATAAGTTTTAATACAATAAATAGTTCTACATATTATCTTTCTGCAGTAGAAGTATAGAAGATCTCGAGAGACGGCTAGTTTCGAACTCCCCTATACATTATCAACTTAATAAAATTTCTCATTGTAGTTTTAGCTTATCATAACAACTTCAAAACTATGGGACCTTGTTCTTACTCTAAACCATTTTTTTTATAGATAAAATTATCTTATTCTCAAGTCTTAATAGCTGCTACTGGAATGATCTCAACTCATGCATGCCTTCAGAAAGGGATGCTGACTGTATCTTAGCCTTAGACACTCATGGTCATAGCACTACTTAAGTTTATTTCATAATTTGTTTGTAAGTGTCTTCTTGTAATATATCTATTGTATGTGGTAAAGAAGGTTTCACTTTTAGACACCCTTAGATCCACTTGTAGCCCTTCGTGGCATGATTTAAGAAACTTATGTTCATGTCTTCTCCTCCTTTACTATAAAAAAACCTAGCCGAGACACCTATCTGTGGGTCAAATGACAGAACCTTTAAATTTTATTTATTTATTTTTAATATAAAAGAAGAAATTTATTAGATGGAAAAGAGAGCACATAAAGGGAAGACAAGGAGTCCTCCAAAGAAACAAAAGTGAGAAAGAACGAAAAGCTAAAGCACTGCCCACCAATCTCTATAAACATTTAAATAGCAACTCTTTTAAAAGCTCCCATAGCCTGAGCCCACAGTGAACAGAAGCCTTTAAAATTAAAATATCATGATCACAACAGACAACTCCATCTGGGGAACAAGCTTAAGGATGGAGATCTTGAGGAAAAGATGCACAAAAGAAAATTCATGTCTAGGATAAGCATAAACGAAGACCTAAGCTAGCTTATTTATTTATGGCTTAGTTAATTAGTTTATTATGTTTAAGACTTCATTTATGTAGTTTCTCACACTTAAGGATTCGGAATCTTGCTTTAGTAGAACTAGTCCTAGCCTAAAAAATATTCTCCTAATTTGAATAAATTAAGCAAATATCAACTGATTAGGCTAGGCTTAAGCTTAATCTATGTTTCGTTGGAAACAGGAATCACTATTTGGTGGAGCATCCCCTTCGTTATCTCAAATTCATCGCTCTTCAAAGTAAAGGAATGTATATTTATGTGAAGCCTCTTGCATAGGGGATTATAAAAGAAGAACAGGGACTTGGCCAAATTTGCCGATCAAATTCAATAGCTCCATCTTCAGTATCTGCAGTTTTCAAATTTTGAAAGTGTTCCTCAAAGAACCAAACTGAAGCTCTTTTCAAATTCCTGAAAGAATGGATTATAGTAACATGCCGAAAACTCTAGATGGAATCTTCCAAATGCACTTTCCAATGCAAGATTTTAAGGTTCAGATTCTTTAGTTTTTCATTCTGAAAATCTAAGATTTAATCAATCCTGCAACAAGTATACTAAAAATTACACAATGCTGTTACATAACAATTAGATACATCGTTACGAGGTGCCAGAATTCAATACAACTACATTTGATAAAAAAAAAAAAAATCATTGCGCTATAACCAAAGTTTGGATAGCTTCAAATGGGACATGATTGTAGGATGGGGCAACGAGCATATAAAAGAGAATGCATTTATATTGACAAGTCATATATATTCACTTTAAAATCAACAGTATTGTTCATAATTCAGCAGGAACTTGGAAACTTACAATGGATAAGCAAAAAAGGTCCAACAAAGAGATTCATGAAACATAAAGAAAATGGAAACCCAACATGAAACAATACGGCAATGTTCTAGGACTAGCTAATTACATTACAAAGGCTAATGAAGTAAACGGGGGAGAAGATACTCACAGTTATATTCAGTCCATCCAATGGCCTGATTTTCAAGATCATAAAGAACTAGCTTATTTGATAGTACCAAATCTGCAAACATCAGAAATAGTTGAGGTTTTAGAAGAATAATGATACTCCTTATCACTGTTGCAAAAGTATAATTGATCATGTTTTTAATATGAAGTATCCCAATCTAAAGGCTTGCAAACCATTGGAAATTGAGTTTAATCGGCAGGAGATTGAAGTCAAAGTTACATTCAAAGCTGCCAATTTGAGTAAAAATTGAAATTAAGTATAACATGAACAAGAACTCCCGATGCCTCATATCCTTCAGAGCCTCAGAGCTATGAGGGAGTAGTGTTCTAAAAATCCCAACCTAGGTATGCTTAAATCCCCAGCTAGGCGCTAGGCGGGTCCTCAACCGTCTCGATTTGACCGAGCACCTAGGCACCTGCCTAGGCCAAATCAGACCTCTACCGCATGGATTTAACAAAGGTTTTGAAGCTCTACAATTTTAGATATGAATTTGTTAAGCCTTAAAAGATTGTTTTTTTTGACAATTTTTCATGTAAAATTAAAAAAAAAAAATTACATTTACTATATGTTTTGTATAGTATAACAAGTATATTAAATAGAAAAATAAAAAAATGAGACTGCCTAAGAATGCGCCTAGCCTAGGCACCCTTTCCGCTGCCTAAGTCCGCCTACCGATTTTTTAGAACACTGTGAGAGATAATTAAGAACTACCTGCCTCCCACAATAGCGGTCTGTGTGAAAAAATGGTGTCTCCCAAAGCAACACTAAGCCACCTTGCTAACACCTTACTCAAAATCTTATAAATGCTAGTTTCCAAACTGATAGGTCTAAGAGACCTCTCTTAATTTCTTGGGGAATGGGGATAAAGGAGATAAATTTAGAATGAATATTCTTCTCTCTTTTCCAGGGCACCATGTCAAATGAATGTCATGAAAGAGTCATATGGGATAGTAGTAATGATACCCCAAGTCCCCAACTAGATATAAGAAGACATAACGAGTCCATCTGGCCCAAGAAGTTTCTCCCTGTCTATATAAAAAAACAGCTCGTCTGACTTCCTCCATCTCAAAGGGTCTTGTTGATCACTCACTTCTCGCATGGGCAATTTGATTTGTTTTGACTCCATTCCAAAGCCTTAATCATAGGCCTAAACTCCATCTCCACAGTAAACAACTATAATTATAATAATAATAGTTTTATTAACAAAAATTAATCTGCATGGAAATTGTACATGATAGAAAAATCCGGCCTAATATAAACCTGAGTAGGTTAAAGTACCCACACAATCAAAAGAAAGTATATTTTGGTTCACCAGTAGTAAGTAAATAACCTAAAATATCATGATTAATATAAGGATGTGGGCAAATTAACGGCATACCTCCCAAAAGTGTGAGGTCCTTTTTATCGTTGGATCCCACACCATTGTTCTGCCAACCTATGCACAACAAATTTTCCTGTAAAAGAGTTGCATTAGCATATTAACGCATACTAAATTCGAGAACCTGTAAAACTTAAAAACACCAATATGAATGATATATGCGAAGAAACAAAAAGGCGAAAAAACAAAAACATTAGTTAGTAAACTAAATTGTTGATCTTTAAAAATTTTCTTTTAGAAAGAAAACAATATATACAACGAACTGTTGACGTCTAATGAATTTATTTGAGACATATTATAATTGAAATACAAAGGTATTATTAGCCTGCTAAATGGGAATGCACATTTTTATTGATAGTATAAAATAATACAATGTTTTTAACATCACAATTACCATATCATACCATTACTATAAAACTAAATACTCAATAAATTCAATTGTAAATATGAAACAAAAATATATCTTTATAATTCATAAAGTTTGCAAGGAGAATTCTTTTTGTGGAATGGAGGGAGGAATATTTATGACTGTATTGTCTAAATTAAATTAATTAGCATTAATTTTAAAGTTTCAAATTTTAGAAATCAAAATGAAACTCATTTTGTGAGATAAATAAAATATTTATTATTATGAACTTATATTTTTTAAATATGCAAGTAGCCTACATATAAACATATTTCACAAAAGTCCCTGGGGGTGAGGTCCCCATTGCCCCCAATGTGGGGCCGCCCCTGGCGTAAGCACACGTTTCCTGTCTCATATAGCTATAAAGCTTTATGTAAAAGCTAACTATCTCAAGAGGAATGATTTGCAATTATTTTTAAGATGGCAAGAAGTTTCAACTTTCACGTGAGTACCATACTACCATATGAGGTTCACTCTCACCATCTCCATAGGTAAAATAAACTGACTTCTAATGAAGAATTTGTAAAAGTTAAAGACTTGTAAGGAAAGGATAGTGATTGTATTGATGAGATAACAGACAAGGAAGTTTACAAAAATATTAACCTGAAATGAATGGATCATTATGGACGAATTTCAAACGTATAAAGAAAGAAATGCAAAAGCTGCATGCATCAGCTAATTTTGATTGTGAGAGATGTCTTCCCAGGAGATATCGATGAGCCCCGGTTATACTTGAACCTTCGTGGAACATACCTTGGTTGTGTAGCCAAATAGTTTAGATAATGACATGTTAAAAGAAGCTTAACATGTGGGAATCAATAGTTAATTCTGTTAATGGTCTCCTATTTTTCGCTGTCTTCCATGTTTTGTCATTCTGAGATACTAATCCCATGTTTAGCTGCTACGTTCTTTGAACTACCTCATTTATATTGATACTGTCAACACTTGGTCAACTAGATCGGGAAGCTTTTTTATCCCAGTTGTCACCTAGGACTTAAGCTGATGTGCGTCCCTACATTCTGTCTCGAAGAGGTAATGCACATGGTATCTTTGACTCATCTTCTATATCAGCCTTTTGTTGAGATAACACTCCTTGATTTCCTTTGACCCCAAGTTTGAGATAATGGAATTTTTATTAATATCTAAAGTTTTGTATAAACAAATTGATCCCCAGGCATAGAACATGTTAAAACATCCTTACAACTTGTTAACGTGTTGTATTCTCTAATAGCATTGTTGTAACAACCAAAAAAGTGAAACAAATTGCACTGGGGCTAGAGTTAAAGAGAAACAACAAGCTAATTTGAGCATATCACTTAATGTATGTTCATAAATGAAGCTTATATCCCTAGTGAAAAGATAACCAAGCTCATGACAAGATGCATAACAAAAGATACTTACAAATGGGAACAGGTAGTCATGAGGATAAACCTCCAGAACAAGAGAATTTTCAAAATGAAAAGTAACCATGGGAAATCCGTCATCAACACTGCAATAGAAAGTAGTAAAACTTAATGCAACCATATATTTCATTATAGTTCTTAAATTAATGCGATGAGATATGCCAAAATAGCACAGCATTCAAGAGAGAAATTGTTCATATAAACCTATTGAGATAGAATTATATAAATGATCAGCGGAATAACAGAAAGTCCTCTCTTGACACTCATAATTCGATCTCACATTGGGTAGATCGTAGATGCAACTAAAAACTGGTGCTAGTTTTGGGCATGTTGGCAGGGACACACACACACACAATATATATATATATATATATACATTGTGCGTATATATATAATATATATGTATATATATAATATATATGTATATTTATATATATCATATATGCCAATATCTCTTTTACGATTTTCAAAAAGTTTTTTTTAACTACAATATAGACAGAACAATAAGACTAATTAGATAAAGGCTCCTAAAAACTTCTATACAAACGACTGAACTATATCTAATTTTGAAAGTTTAAATTTAGTTTTAAATCTCTCATTTTGAAGATAACAAACATTTCGTTCTTCTTCTTTCTTTACTTATTTATGCAACAATTACATATTTATGTAGACTTTTACTCATAATATGATAACTGCTAAGTAAATACTACTCCCTCCATTCTGAAATATAAGATCAAGATTGACTTTTAAAATTCAATATGATATTTTCAAATTCAAATTTGATGTAATTTATTAGCAGTTTGATATTGACATTCAAGATCTTATCAGATGTCCATATTAGCAGTTTCTATTTCCAGACAACAATCTTCACGTCCACTTTTTGAATACTCCAAAGTCAAAGTTGATTCAGTTTACATTGAAATCAGGTGGTTCTTGTGCCCGTTTAGGAGTTATTGGAATGATTTTTGTTCTAGCATCAAAAATATACTGTACGTCTCTTTTCAAGCTTTGTGCTAGTGTGGCTACATCTCTTAGAGGATTATGAATCAATTCCTTCGGCCAATGGAGGAATAGAAGAACCACCTTCTTGCTTGGGATTAGGTTTGCTGCATTAAAGAGGATTAAGTCTTGGAAAGCAAAAATATTCCCTTGCAGGCAGTGTTCTAAAAAGCGGCCTAGGCGGGCGCCTAGGCGGGCTAGGCGGCTAGGCGGGAAAGGCGGGGACTAGGCGGAGATTTTTTTTTAATTTTTTTAATAACTACCAAAACAAAATGTTGATATATTTATTTTTCTAATGATTTACATATTCATAATTCTACAATAACATTTATTTAAATTTTTTAGAAAGAAGAAGTACGTATATATGTGAAGATACTAGTAACACTAATTCTATAATTTAATTATTTCAAGTAATGGATATATATATATATACATATATAGTTTGCTTTAATTCATTGAAGCAATTGTTTTCATTGAAGCATGATGATACAAGAATACTCTTAAAAATTCAATTTCAAACTCAAAATTAACATGAATATTATAAATTACTTAAAAATACATTTATTATTTTTTAAAATTAAACAAATTATGTGTTTGAACTTTGGCATTGGCAATATGGATGTTTTGTTTGGATAAATATAAGATAAAATATTAAAATTGGCTTAAAATAAAAAATCCCGCCTAGGCCCCCCCCGGCCGCCCGCCTCCCGCCTAGCGTCTTTTAGAACATTGCTTGCAGGTAAATGGTTAATGTTGTTCGAAGTCAAATTCTCTTGACATAAAGTGATAAAGAACGAATATGATTTACACCAGAATGCATGGGATGCGAATCCTACTCATAATGCTTTTACTCATGCTAGCCCTAAGAAATTCATTAGTTAGGATTAAGCCTGACAATTTCACCCAAAGATGATGGGGCCTGCCCAATCCCGACCCTAGTGAGACCCAATTTTTAAAACTATATAGGGTTAGGGACGGGTATGGGATATACCACCCCACCCCACCCCACCCCGACCCGATTATATGTATATATCTATATTTTAAAAAAATTAACATTTTGCATATATAATTATGTACTTATTTAGGTTATTTCATTATAAATTCATAACATTTGTAATATAATATGTTGCTAGTAATAGAAATGTTGCATGTTGTTTGATTTTGAATTAAAAATAGTTGTACAAAGTAATATTAAAAAAAATTGAGAAATTTAATTTGGAAAAAATGAGAGTAATCGCGTAAATGCGGGGAGGGGGTGGTATGGGTAATTGTTTTTGGGGTCGGGTTCAGGGGATAGCTCCATATTAGTGGGGCGGGTATAGGGAGAGGTCCTTGGATCATACCCGCCTTGTTGTCAGGCCTAGTTAGGATTTGAGTTATTTTAACCTACCTCTGATCTCCTTTAGTGCTGGGGATAGTTGTTAAGTCGTCGCCTAGGCGACGCTTAGGCGTCCACTCGCTGGATTAGGCCAAGCCGTCCGGACGACTAGCTAGAGGGGTAGAAAGGCGTGCGCTCAGTTGGATATGTCGTTGCCTTGGACGACTCGGAGACATCTTGGACGACTTGGAAGTAGATCGGGCGACTTGGTGATGCCGAGTATAGTTCGACCCAAAGTCCAATTGGGTTAAAAAAAACAGATTTAGATCGATCAGATCAGCCGAGCCACTTCGCGAACAGATAACAGAGAGGGTGAGGGAGAGAAGGCGACTCACTTTGGCAGTTCAACTACTTCAATTCTTCTTCGCCTCTGCTTCTTCCGTTCTTCTTCTTTACTGGTTTATTGCTTGTGTTGTGAGACTTGTATCTTGTGTGTGCTGACTGCTTATTGTTCCAAAATGAGCCTAGGAGTATTATATATAATTGTGTTGTGTCTTGTGAGTTGGAGGCATGTGTTGCTGCCTTTACAATATTATATACAGTACATAACTTTATTACTAGTTTATACTATATTATATTATAATTTGTACTATCTATAATTGTGTTGTGTCTTGTGAGTTGGAGGCATGTATTGCTGGCCTGCTGCCTATACTCCTATATTATATATATAGTACATAACTTTATTACTTGTCAATACTATATTATATTATAATTTGTACTATATTATATATAGTACAAGTTCTGCTGCCTATACTGCTATATTATATATATAGTACATAACATAATTTTGTCCTTTTGTAAAATTAATGTAACATCTTAACGTAAAATTATAAATAGGATGCTTAATTATAAATTTATGGTATTCTATATATACAATATTAAAACTTAAAAAACTAAACATAAATTTAAGAATTATTTTGAATT
Organism: Aralia elata; assembly: GCA_034770075.1. Lineage (NCBI taxonomy): Eukaryota > Viridiplantae > Streptophyta > Magnoliopsida > Apiales > Araliaceae > Aralia > Aralia elata. Next base: position 98,420 of record JAVJAP010000041.1, on the reverse strand, counting down.
AAACTAAATATTACAAATGTATCACCATTTATTTAATTTGAAGTTGGTATACGTTCAAAAAATTATAAGTTTACAGCTATAATAAAATTATTTATTTTGACTTGATCTTGTTCACTTCTTTGTTATGATTTGATATGTTACAATATGCATTATGAATATGGTAAATCATTAGAAAAATAAATATATCAATATTCATATAAATATTAAATATATATAATTTTATTTGTATAAAATTTACATTGTTAACAACTTGTCGACTAGTCGGGCGCCTTGTCGCCTAAGCGCTTAAGCGCTTAAGCTCCCGGTTGTCGCCTCGCCTCGACTTGTCGCCTTGATAACTATGGTGCTGGGGCTAGGATCAAATTTGATTTTGGGAGGATAGTTGGCTTGTGATGTTCCTCTAGTGACAACATTTCAAAACTGTTTTATCTCTCTTCTTTACATAGTGTTCCCATTGCTAGTTTCCTTCATTAGGATGTGGGACTGTTTCTTGGAATTTTAATTTTTAGGATCTTGAATGATCATGTGGCTAATGATTTACTTGCTCTTTGGGCCTCCTCAGTCAAGTTTTTCTTTCTTCTTTTACTACTGATAGGTGATTGTTGTCATTGGATAAGGGGGGCGGGTATAGGTAATTGTTTTTGGGGTCGGGTTCAGGGGATAAATCCATATTAGCGAGGCGGATATGGGGAGAGGTCCTCGGACCATACCCACCTCGTTGTCAGGCCTAAAATTTGAGTTATTTCAACCTACCTCTGATCTCCTTTAGTGCTAGGGCTAGGATCAGATTTGATTTTGGGAGGATAGTTGGGTTGTGATATTCCTCTAGTGACAACATTTCAAAACTATTTTATCTCTCTTCTTTACATAGTGTTCCCATTGCTAGTTTCCTTCATTAGGATGCGGGACTATTTCTCGGAATTTTACTTTTTAGGATCTTGAATGATCATGAGGCTAATGATTTACTTGCTCTCCGGGCCTCCTCAGTCAAGTTTTTCTTTCTTCTTCTACTACTACTACTACTACTACTGATAGGTGATTGTTGTCATTGGATAATTAGAGAACTTTCCTTACAAGTCCTTTTTATTATTTTATTTATTTTTTAATAAATTTTCTCATTCATATTCGACCTGCTAATGACCTTCCCCTATCATCTTATATTTGCAAAGGCCACGGTTCCTTAAAAAATTAAGCCTTTTTTTTGGTTACCAGTTCTCAACCATCTAAATAATAGTAATGATCTGTTGAGGCGAATGCCATACAAATGCTTGTGCCCAAATATGTGTATCATGTGCAGACAAAGTTGATAGTGCCATTCTGATCTTCTTTTGCAATGGGTTACACCACGAACACGAAGATTATGAACTTATTTTAAGGATTTACAGCACGAAGGTTTTGGAAGACAGGGATGCCAAGATTCTCTGAAAGTGCGTTTGTTTTGCGATTTGATGGGGTACATGGACTAAAAGAAATAATAGAGTACTCAGCCTTTTGACATGGTTTTATTTCTAACACCGTTGCGGGCTTCGTCTATGGGAGATTTTAGAGGAGTTGTTATTTGAGACATTCATATAGATTGGTGGGCAATGCTTTATTAGCTTTTCTTTCTGTACTCACTTGTATCTATGGAGGACTCCTTGTCCTCCCAATCAAATTTTTTTTTCCTTACACACTTGTAATTGTTCTTTTATTATAAAGAAGTTCTATTAAATAGAAAAACGAGTACTTAAAGGAAGGACAATGAGTCCTCCAAAGAAATACAATTGTGAAAATAAGGAAAACTAATGAAGCACGGCTAGCCAATATCTAACACATCTAATAGCTTCAATAGCAAGCCCATAACCCGTCTCAAAGAAGAGGAAGAGAGAGATAGGTATCACTGAAAATTTTAGCTTTCCTTTCAATCCATATGCCCCATGAAATAGCAAAACAAACACACTTTTGAAGAATCTTGACATCATTATGTCTTCGACATTCCCAAGACCTTACCCGAAGCAAACTCCCTAAGGAGTAGGGGACACCAAAGCCTCCTAAAAAGTCGCAAAAAGAAAATACCAGAAGCCTTTGTGTAGTAGCGCAATGCAAAACAAGATGTTAATGACACTTGTATCCGAACACATATTGGATATTTTGGCCTTCAAGCAAAGTTGTAAGACTTTGAGGTAAAAAAATTTGGTTCATTGGACCTCAATAATATGATTCATGAATCATGATACTCACAGGATGCAAGTAATTGATCGCTGACTATAAAATAGTTGGTTATACAAGGTCACCTATTACCCACCTTATTTCTTTGATAGCATGTTCATCTCTATCATATTTAATTTCAACATGAGTTTTTGAATCCCAAGTCCTCTAGCATTTGATTCATTTCATACCAATTTGTATTTGAATTGCTCAATGTCCGTGTTTGAATTGGTTTCCAATTAGCAAGACAATGACCTCTTAGCAGAAGTATGACCAATAGTTACTGCACCATACCTTCCAGAATACTCAAAGCATGTATATTGGTCGTGAAGGGTACGTAGTTTCAAATCAGGCTGATAGGCAAATATCTGAAAAATGAAGAATATATGTTAAACATATATAAACATAACCGCATGAATTTTAGAGACACATAGGACCTCCAAACAAAATTTTGTAAAAAATGCATAAAATTTTATAAAAAAAATACCTTTCTAACCAATGGCTCGTAAATCACTTCTGGAAGATAAGCCAAGGTTGTACCACTATCAATTATTGTCCCTTTCTTATCTCCAACTTCAAATACATCAGCTGTAAGATTAAGGAAACCATAGCCAACTTCAACTGCCGTCATATTGACATTGTAATGCAACCTATATTTTATAACAGGATTTAGTTTACAGAAATTCCACAAACCAAGATTAAATACGATTCAGAAGAACATACTCAGATGTTGGATAAACTAAGTTGCCAAATTAGAGAAAAATTTATTGCACATGAAACTAATAAATAGACATACAAGAGAACATTAATTGTCCACGAGACATGGATCAACTTCAAACATAAATGCATGTCCTTTTTATTTTATTTAGTAAGTTCTGATGCTTGCAGCAGGGTGGTTAAGGACAACTAAGTCCACCATAATATAAACTAAAATATGAATAGGCAACATCAACAAATATGGTTCACCTTAATAGTAAGAGCAGAACTGAATTCAACTCTGTATAACTTTTATGAATAGGTTGTTCAAATGACAATTAAAATTCTGACAACGTGATATTTCGAGAAACTTATATCATATTACACCAATTAAAAAAAATGAAGTTATGAAAACTATGTTTTGTCATACCAGTAAAAATAACCCACAACTAGCACGTTAACTCAAAAGGGTACTTAATTTAAACAATTATTCCACACAATTAAAAATATAGATATAGTAATATTTAAGCAAAAACAACAAATCCAACAAGTAAACGATCAAACAAATCATGGAAACAGAATTCATGAATAAATTCAAATGAGTAAAAACAATAATTTATTTAGAAATAAAGAAAGCACATACTGGTTTGGTACCAGGGGTGTTGTGTTAACTTTCGGTTGAACAACATGCCCCATTGCGAAAATGCCACCGCCATTTACACCATCTAAACAATGTGCAAACATCTTTTTCACATTTCCAGATGAAGCTAACTGTGAGATAACGGATGAATTTGATTTTCCAAAACCAAGTATCCCATCAAGTGCATCTTCAGAAGAACCAAGATCCCCCGATTGTCTAGCACCACAACTACAAGAAACAAAAGAAACACAAGGTAGATAAGCAACAAAATAAAAGACTTGGGACAAAATAAAATTACCACTAAAAAATGCGTGCATAAGATACAAAAAGATGGCATAAAAAACGCTTAGCAAAGAAGATGACTAAAGGAAAAAAGACAAAGAACTTTCCACAAATAATAAGAACTTCATCAAAACAAAATTTGAAAAGTTATTATATTTTTTAAAACACTTTTAGCATATACGAGGCCATGCTTTAATATTTTTATTTTTTTCTATAGATACCGCCACGCATCAACCTTTGTAAAAAGAAAATTACAACAAATTAACAAGAAAACTAAAAAGTTAATTCAAGTTCAAGTAGACAAGATTACAGGGCAATGACTTAAAATAATAATGAAAGAAAACAAAGCAGACATGTACCTCTAGAATCACTTAACTTAATAGGCTTGCCATGCTGTGGTGGTATTATAATTTTTAGGCACACCAAGCAAAAAATTTCACTCATTAAAACTAAATCTTAAACATGTATCACTAGTTTGTATTTTACTTGTACAGGACTAGGGTTATTCATCATACCAGATAACTGGTTCAAAAGAATTAAACCAAGCCGACCACTTAGATTGGTTTGATTTGGTTAGGTTTCTTAAATTGCTCATTTCATTCAGGTTTCAAAAATTTAAATTAAAAAATGAAAACTGAATCAAGAATAGTTTCAGAGAAGAAAAACAGAATTGAATTGGAGAACAAAACATAATCAAACCAACATAAAACCAAATGTGTGTGTGTTATATAGACACAGACACACAATATATTATGTATACATAAACAGACATGATGAATCGTTTGTTGGTTTCACAAAATATGCACTCTGTTTATTTTATCCTCTCTTTTTTTTATATAAAGATTTAAGAGGGAAGTTGCATCATTATTTTTTAAAAAATGTGTTTATTATTTAATAATAGCAAATGGGTATTTATTAAAAACTAAGAGTGTAGAATCAAACTGAAAGTTGAGAACAGTTGTACTATGTTCTATTGGCTCAATTCTAGTATCATTTGAGTTCAGTTTTGATTTCAAAGTCTCATAATCAATCTAACTTTGTTCTGGTTCTTGTCTAGCAAGTATAGAACCAAACAAACCATTAATACCCTTCTCCAGAAGTAATAATGTCATATTATGGCCAAATTGACACTGGTGTTGCTAATTTCATACTCTAGAGGTACAGCTTAAACACCACTTTAAATCTTGTTTATATGAAGAAACAAAAATAAACTACAAACACATATCCACAAGCACAAGCACACATATGAAACAGCGTTCAAACCCCACGCAGATAATATGCACAAAGTTTGGAAACAAATTCAACTACCAAAAAAAAAAGAATGAGGGAAATCTAAGGGAAAAGAAACAAATGAGAGAAGACATACAGATAGAAACATAGTAAGAAAGTATATTTCGCTCAGCATTTCAGGACACAACAGTTAGCCATTAGCAATTGATATTTCCAGGTAAACAGCTATACGTTCATAGAATTCAAATAGCTTTCACATAGTTATATACACATCTCATCTCGTGGATAAGCAACTTTATTGTCTACCTAATGGCCAGCATTACAGCAAAGCACTTTGCAAAAGAAATGATAGTTTCACAAGCCGGTTACTGGCTGTGCAGAGTAAGGCATCAATCCCAACACCAGGGCATAGGCTAGAGCCATTGCTATTTTCAACAACTCCAAAACAAAGATTAAAATTTTCTGCAGTTACAATACCGATAGGCAGGAGATAGCAAGGAATTGAATACAGCTCATGCAGTGAAAACTTTTTGAAGGAATAGACCATCTTAGAGTTATTTAAGAATTTAACAATGAGCAATATTGAAATTGTTCCCAGCATTAAGGAGGATAAAACTCAAACAAGAATATGTCCAAGGTACGAGTTACAAAGACCACGATAAATCTTTACATAAACTAGCTAGGGACAGTCTGGCACAGGTTGCCTCCACAGTACATGCAAAGGAGCAACAGAAAGAGCCAAATATAAAGGCAACATACAAATTCTGTAATAGAATTTTCTCCCAACGTGAATTTATGCATGCCATAGGAATATGCAAAAACAAGTTTTGCACATGAGGTGACTCCGGAAAGAGATGCAAAATTTTACTGAAATAGGAAGTCAACTGATTAATATATTAAAGGCTTCTCCATATAGGCGAGTCCTGCTCAACAGACAAGGTTGCATCAACTCTGATTTACTATTTTTATTTTTGTTTGTTTTGAAGTCACTTTTTCTAACCAGATAGAGAGAAAGATAAAGATGTATATCTACATCTAATATATATAGAGAGAGTACTTACTACTTGTCACCTCAAACATGATATCAAAAAGAGAATAAGATATATAGAGTTACCCAAAAATAACACTTCCATTTGCCAATCTAGTTTGGAGATCTCCAGACACACGGTCATATTGAACTACATCCTTAACAAAGTAGCCAATACTATAGCTGCCATCTCCATAAACCTCGGTATACAAACAAGACATATTAGCTTTGCAACCAGAAACTGAACCTCTATTGATCTCTAAACAAAACTCTTGATCACAAGAAACCAACTTTCCCGTCACGGAATCCTTTGGATTGTAGAGTGTAAGTTCAAGCTGTTAGCAAGATAACATGTGATTCAAAAAGATCAGCTTCAATAAAAATGTAATAATGTTCATACTAAAACAAAAGGAAGCTTAACTAAAGACAAATTTAAAAAAGATACATGAAAATGAAAAAAAAAAAAAGAAAAGAAAGAAAGAAAAGAGAAAAGGTATGCTTACATTGTGATAGCCTCGCTTGGGGCATTCTCTGCATTGAATGCAATTAACCCACATAATGTCACTTCCAGTATCTACTTGCACATAGTAGTCCCTTGAAGGTGTTCCAATCCCAATCTTAGCATAGTAAAGCCTACAACATTTGGAAACCTTAAGAAATTATATAACCACAAAAGCAGCGGTACAGCTTCAAACCACTATAAAAGAATAGGTACGGAGCTATATTTTTTTTTACACGAAGAAAAGTTATTTAATAGCGTCAGAAGAGCGATATTAAATCTATACTACAAGTAATAAAATCTAGAAGGAATTGAATTGGAGAGAACATTAAAAGCTTATAAATAAGAAAAATGTGAGAGTACGAGTAGATATGTGTAGGAGGGTTTTAAAGAAAATTTTAAAAAGGGGTTAAATGTTTTTTACCTCACTCAACTATACCCGAACTAGCAAACATCTCACTGAACTTTAATTTTCTTACAAAACGTTACATCAAATTATTTTGACTTTTAACATAAATACATCAACCCTAATAAAGAGAGATAAAGCTGAGTTGGCATGATAACTGAGTTTGCTTGATAATGAGGAGGGAGAAAGTTGAGTGGGTTCAACTTTTTTTTTTGTTCAGTTGACACAACTTCCTTTTCCTTTTTGAGTTGACTCCATTTTCCACTTTGAGGTGACTCAACTTCTTCTTCTTCTTCTCCCTGTCAAATACCACCGATCCAGCATCGACCATCAAAATTATTTTTCTCCCAAGTTTTGTTCTTTAGTGTCTAAATTAATCACGACTCTTTAGTGTCTAAATGACATGTTCATCATTTCCCAAACATCCCCAAATTCACTAATTCCTCATTATTCAACTATAGATCTAAGTCATCCCAACACGAAGTCTGTTGTCTGAAATTGAATAAGATATAAATTTAGAGACCTTAATATCTTTGAAAGAGAGGCAAAATAAACAATAACAAACTTATAAAAGCAATAATGGAAGCAGAAGCAGGAAAAGAAAAAGGAGAAGAAGAACATACTAGTTCTTGTTCTTGATTTTGGTACAGTGCCTAAACGACCTACTATACAGTAAGGGCCACACCTAAAGACCAACATCATCACTAGTACCCCTACATGACGGGTCATTGCGGATGACGAACCCAATTTGAAGATAATAAGAATATGAAATCTATTTCAATAAGGAGATGATGAAGAGAAGCAGAGGAGGATGGAATATAAACTCGAATTTGTCTAAGCATAACATCTATTGTTCTCCATTTGAGGTAAGCTTCTTTGAAGTGAGATAGAAATGTATAATTGACCTATAACCTAACGGTACAAATTTGTCAATATCTTACGATGCACGATACAATCTTACGATACAAAAGCAATTCAATATAGTATAATTAGGTATCTAAACGTGACACAGTATCACACCATATCTTACGTATTGTAAGACGATAAGATTTATGATACATTCTTATGTTGAAGACGAACTTGATAAGAGTTAAAAAGAACACAACTAAACATTTCTTTTTTAAGCAAAAGAGGTGTCATCACTCGTTCGTTACAAATAAACCTTAAAGTGTTCTCTAAGTTTTCGTATCTTATTCTAAATTTTTTGTCTCCACTATCTTTTTTAATGCTCTTCTTCACATGGAGACACAAAACTGGCTAAATATTAAGTGTGATAGTTGTTAGCAAGGCTTTAATCTTTCCCCTAAAATTTTATTTTCTTCTCCATTCCTTTACTTTCCATCCCCTTCCCCGCACTCTTTTTGAGTTCCATACATGTTGCCTAAGAGTTCAACATAACTAACTACAGAAAGAAAGAAAAAAAAATACTCCAATTAAGCTCTAAAAATTTCAATGAACTCAGTTGATGTATCAAAATCCCACAGTTACAATACTCTCTATAAACACCGCTTGCAACATAATCATCACAATATATAAATACATATACATATGAATCATGAACGCAAAAGAGAGAGAATAAACGACTCACCCAACAGTATCGGGACGGCCAATTCCGCCGAGGGGGAGGTCGACACCGGCGGCAAGAATATGGAGATGCCGGAGATCATCGTGAGATTTTAGGTCACTGAGCGAACTCCCCAGTCCGGCGAATTTGGAATTCACACTGATTACAAAGCTTGCAGTGGAATTGGTAGAGATAGAGATCAGAAGAAGTATCAGTAGTAATACGAATTGAATAGCTGCAGCGCCATTACTGAATAAGGTGGAGCTGGTAGAGGTGGAGGTGAGGGGACTTGACGATGGTCTGACCAGGGCGCCCATCACCATTTTCGTTCTCCTTCTCATAGGCCGCTTTGCTTTTCAGTTTTGATGAATAACAATGTGGAAAAAAAAGAAAAAAAAAATACTATTTTTAAGTGCTTGCAATTAGTTACTAGTACTGCTCAAGGATTCGCCGGCTAAGTCGTCGGGTCAGACCCGTTTTTGGAAAAGGAATACTCCCTCCGTTCCAAATTACTCCATTCGTCTCAAATTAATTGCTTTTCTAGAACTTTTTTAAGTCAAATTAATTATTTTTAAAATTAATAATTAAGCATATATAAATATATTTCTAAAATTATAAAAATTAAAATTAGTAATAAATTGTATATACTTTCTTTTGGTTATAATATCTTCACCTATATGTTAGCAAAAATAGTAAAAAGATTAATTTTAAAAATAGTCAATTTGACTTTAAAAGGTCAAAATTGAGCAATTAATTTGGGACGGAGGGAGTAATTATTCAGTTTTGACTTTTTAAAGTCAAATTGACCATTTTTAAAATTAATCTTTTTACTATTTCTGCTAAAATATAGGTAAAGAGATTATAACCAAAAGAAAGTATATACAATTTATTACTAACCCCAATTTTTATAATTTTAGAAATATATTTATATACGCTTAATTATTAATTCTAAAAATAGTCAATTTGATTTAAAAAAGTCAAAACTGAGCAATTAATTTGGGATGGAGAGAGTATATTCTTTGATTTTAAAATATAGGATAAGTATTGATTTTTGGAAATCGATATATATATATATATATATATATTATATATATATATAGAGACCGGATCAGGTCCGGACTTCCCGACCTGATAAAATCCGGACCCCAAAATTTTTTTTTTTTTTGCACTTTTTTTTTAAAACAACTAATAAAAAATGTATAGTTATTTTTGATACTGAAAAAATTTGTTAATACAATGTTTTGGGTATGATTTGGATACATATAACAAACAATGTTATACAGTCGGTACAACACTTTTTGTTATATGTATCCAAATCATACCCAAAACAGTATTTTAACAATATTTTTCAATACCAAAAATACCTATATATTTTTTTTAGTTGTTTTGAAAAAAAAAAGTGCAAAAAAATAAAATAAAATTTGAGGTCCGTATTTTGATCAGGTCCGGGAGTCCGGACCTGATCCTGGCTGTATATATATATATATATATATATATATATATAATCACAATTTTTAAGAATAATTTTATATTCTCAAATATAGCGTTAACATTAGTTCGGAGGGGGTTTGATATTGAAAGTAATAGTAAATTAGGAATATAATGTCACTTTATAATCTTAAAATAAAAATATATTTCTAATTTTGAAACAAACTAAAAAAAATATATCTCTAATTTTTTAGCACAAGGAGTATTTTTAATTTTAAAACTAATATGAATTTTTTTAATTTTCAAGAAAACAATAATGGAAACTATAATTTGTATATCTATATCTATATATATATATATATATATATATAAATAGTACTCTCTTCGTTCAAAATTAGAGATACAATTTGACTTTTGAGGTCAAACGACGACATTTTAAATTTCAAAATTAATATGACTCATAAAAGTTTAGAATGATTTTTTTTTTGCGATTAATAGTTTTTGTTATATACTATACAATTATAATAATAGTATCAACTAAAATTAAATATATTCACATCAATTTGAAATTTATTATGCCGTCGTTTGATTTTAAAAGTCAAATTATATATCTAATTTCGGAATGGAGAGAGTATAATTATAAGAATTGTTTACTTTTAATTTTTAATTTTTTAATTTTTTTTTTGGAAAGAAGGGAGTACAAAACCAAGAATATTGCTTCCTAATGGTTAGCCGGTCAGTGTTAGTCTCAATTTAGTCCATGGAAATTCAAGGATTTTTTAAATTGCCAAAATCTAAATGGTTGGCCATTGCTATGCTCTATGCATGACTATTTCCACGCCCTTAATTACCACAAATAACATGGACAAATAAAATAGGACCAACTGCGATAAAAAGTAAGAAATATTAGGAAGACAATTTTTACTATTTTAGACATAGATAGAGCAAAAGACTAGGAGGGATAAAAAGAAAGTAAAGGAAGAGCTGAATGCAAGGAGAATGAGTGAACGATGAATGAAGGGGATTCAAAGGTTATCATTTCTCTTCCTCTAAATTATGCCCATCTTACTCATGTATATAAAAAATAAATGGAGGTTCCAATTAATGCCACTTCCCAAAACATCAAACTCTCACCTCTCTTCCACCAAAAGAGGTGTCCAAACAAACAACAAATATTAAAGAATACCAAAAACAAGACAGAGAGATATAGAGGTGTATATATATATATACATATATAGACAAAGTGAAGGAAAATAAAATATGGGTAGAGTAAATTTTCAAGTTCTTGGTTTGTTGTTATCTTGCCTGTTGGCATATGTTCATGGGGAGGACCCTTATTTGTTCTTTACATGGGATGTTACTTATGGCACCCTCTCTCCCTTGGGTGTCCCCCAACAAATTATTCTCATCAATGGCGAATTTCCTGGTCCCTTCATAAATTGCACTTCCAATAACAATATTGTGGTCAATGTTTTTAACAAAATCGATGAGCCAATCTCTTTCCATTGGCACGGTATTCAACAAAGGAAGAATTCTTGGCAAGAAGGCTTGCCAGGAACTAGCTGCCCTATTCCCCCGGGCACCAATTATACCTATCAGTTCCAAGTTAAGGATCAGATAGGTAGCTACTACTATTATCCGTCCACGGCCATGCATAAGGCTGCAGGCGGTTATGGTAGCATCCGCGTTCATAGTCGCGATCTCATCCCAATTCCGTTTCCAAACCCTGAGGCCGAGTTTTCAGTCATGATTGGTGATTGGTATACTAAGAGTCACTCTGCATTGAAGAAACATTTGGATAGCGGTCGTACCCTACAGAAGCCTGATGGTGTTGTTATCAATGGTAAGTCTGGTAAAGGAGACGGGAAGGACGAGCCGATGTTTAACTTGCTGCCTGGCAAAACTTATCGGTTTAGATTCTGTAATTTGGGATTTAAGTACTCACTTAACGTGCGTATTCAGAACCACTTGTTGAAATTAGTGGAGATCGAAGGATCACACACAGTGCAAAATGTGTACGATGCACTAGATGTGCACGTAGGGCAATGCTACTCCGTGTTGGTAACCATGGACCAAGAGCCTAAGGACTACTTCATGGTGGTTTCTACGCGGTTTTCAAAGATCGTGTTGACCTCAACGGCCACCATTCGTTACGTAGGTGGCAAAGGACCAGCCTCACCGGTCCTCCCTGAAGCTCCAACGGGTTGGGCCTGGTCTCTAAACCAGTTCCGCTCGTATCGGTGGAACCTCACAGCGAGTGCTGCTCGCCCGAATCCTCAAGGTTCTTACCATTACGGGAAGATCAATATCACTCGCACCATCAAGCTTGCGAACACGGCGGGCACCGTGGACGGAAAGCTTAGATACGCCATCAACGGAGTGTCCCACAAAGATCCGGAGACCCCACTAAAGCTAGCGGAGTACTTTGGAGTTGCGGACAAGGTGTTCAAATACGACCTTATTAAGGACGATCCGCCAGCAAAGGACGCGGAGGTGGTCATAATGGAACCCAACGTACTCAATGGCACTTTTCGGAATTTTGTAGAAATCATATTTGAGAATCATGAGAATAGCATTCAAACATGGCACATTTCTGGATATTCTTTCTTCCCAGTCGCGTAAGTCAATATATAACATACATAAACAATTATCGGAGAAAGGAATGCTGACATTCAGCATTCCTTTCTTCGATAATAATTTTACTTAGATAAAAATAAAATTAAGTACTAAATGTACAATTTTCTTTTAATTTTTTTAAGTCAGATAGCTTACAAATTATTACACGAACTATTGCAACAGAATCGAAGCAGGGACATGGTCACCAGAAAAGAGAAAAAATTACAATCTTCTTGATACAGTGAGCAGAACAACCATCCAAGTGTACCCTAAGGGTTGGGCAGCAGTTATGTTGACATTAGACAATGCTGGGATGTGGAACGTTAGGTCAATGATGTTGGAGCGGTCATACTTAGGGCAACAACTCTACATAAGTGTTCTCTCACCGGAGCGATCGCTACGGGACGAGTACAACATCCCTGATAACACACCATTGTGTGGTATTGTGAAGGACATGCCTAGGCAAAAACTTTACACTATATGAGTGAAGAACAGATGAGGAGCCTAGCTTCAAGCAATGAAGATTAGTCCATGTTTGGTAGAGTAAAATAAGTGTGTTTTTGAAATGAATAGGGAAATTAAGAGGAGCAGAAGAGAATAATGCATTGACATACATATATATTTGTATGTTGTGGCTGATGTAGTAGTCATGTACCAGCCCTCTAAAAATTTGTCAGCATAGAGCTTTTGTTGATTTTTTTTTCTTGTTTAGTTATTTGTTTAACTTGTAATTCGATTCATTTTAAGATAATTCTAATCCTTTGTATAGGAAGTATGATCCTATCTTTTCCTTAGGCTATGATATGAATTTCAAAAACTAAAGGAAAAGGAAAATTGCTACTCTCTGTTATGTAGAGGAAAACTATAATTTTGCATAACAGTAGTTTTTCGGATGACATTTGTGATACAAGTATTATAAATTTCAATTCTGTTATACAAATGTATCTCATTTCTATAGAATTGTCCAAATTAAAAAAGAAACCTGAATTAGGTATTAATTACTTAAGCCTTTCAAGAAGGTGCAGTTGAAAGCTATTCTCACAACAGGCATACTTTAATTTGGCTAATGTCAAAAAGTTAACATTATAGTTTTGCTTGTGGGTTTGTAAGTAACTAGAAGAGAAAGTTTAAGAGAAATAAATAATATAAAAAAAGAGAGGAGAAAATAAAGTTTGGGGTAACAGTTAATTGGGGCTAATTAAATGAAGTTTTATTAAATAGACTTTAATTTCTCTCATCTCTCTCCGATCTGAAAAGAAAGAAAAGAGAGAAAAGTTGGGGGCTTATTTTATCTATTCCTTTCTTTCTTATTAAAATTCATTATATAGAGCAAGTGACGAACTTCCATAGTTCCATTCTTGTTACCTTTCTTTTCCCTCCATTTAAACTCCAAGCCTAAGTGCATGTCGATTAAAATCATAGTCTTTCTATTGTGATGAATTGTATTGGATAAAGTCCTAACTAAAAAATTTTGTGTGGTTAATTAGTGAACTTTTTAAATTATATTAATTTTTATTACTGACATTATATTATATTTGAGTATGTCACATTAGGTCTGATCTCTTGGGAAAAAATTCAAAATGATAAGCAAAAATTTCAAAATAAAAACAAATGATCTTTTTCTTGGAGAAATCGTCAAGAGTCTAATTACTATGGACGTTTAGATGATGTGATTGTGCTCAATTATCAAGAAGCTAATGGTACTATAAATCCGATTATGGGTGTTATGATTATTGGAAATCTGGTCATTAAACTTTGAAATTTATCCACAAGAAATAATGAAGTTCAAAAAAATGCTAATCTTGTCCAAAAAAAATGATACAATTTTAGTCTTAGCATGCAATTGAGTCATTGGAGAGCAAGATACTTGTTATTCGGAATGCCGGTGGAAGTACAAATATTTGTGGACCAAAGAAATTTTGCTGAACTGAATGAATTTGTTTGTCACGAATTTTTCGTGTGTGTCTTATTTATCTTCATCCCACTTAAATAGCAATTAAAATGCATTGAGCAATATTATAAGATTGAATTATAGTTATTTACCTAATAAATTAATATTCTTATAGTGAATAATCTCTAATAATTTTAAAAACTCAAAGATCCAGCTTGTTCAATTTAATATGTCATAATTAAAATGTTTTAATTTTGAAAAATTATGTATTTCTACTAATTATAAGAGAGTATACAATTATACATGTACTCCCTTCACTTTAAAATATAAGAGTTAGTTTGGCTTTTTAAAACCTATTTGAGAAAATTATAAATATAAAATTGGTGTGATTTAAATTTATCTAATCCAGTTCTTAATATTTCAGAATATTTTAAAAATATTGTTAATTAAATGATTTATTGTTTTTAAAAATTTAAGCAAATCACATCTATATTAAATTTAAAAATATTTTAAGTTAACTTCCAAAAGTCAAAATGATTTTTATATTTTAGAACAGATAGAGTATTATATATATATATATATATATATATATATATGCTGACACTTCTATCCCTCTAAGTTGCTACTCACTTTCAAAATTGTCCCTAAAATTCATTTTCGTCAATTAGTACTTTAAGGTGACATTTTTTAGTGTTTCCGTTCCTTCTACCCGATTTGACCCTAACCCAACCCAGTTTGACCAAATTTTGACCCAACACAACCTAGTTTGACCCAACCCCAAGTTTTAATATAATAAAATTTAAAATTTAAAATTTAAAATAATTAAAAAATAATAATAATATTTAATACTTTAAAATAAATTATTTTTTAAAAATAAACATTATTTTTAATATTATAAAAAAAATATTATTTTTGAAATATTTATTTTTAATATTTTAAAATAAAATATTATTTTTTAAAAAAATAAAAATAAAAATTATATTTAATATTTAAAATATATAATATTTTAAAATAATAATTATTTTTAATATTATAAAAAGAAAATATTATTTTTATAATAATTTTAAAATAATAGTTTTATTTAATATTTGAAATAACATATATTTTAAAATAACTTGAAAATAATAATAATTTTTAATATTTTAAAATAAAATATCATTTTTAAAATAATAGTAATTTTTTATATTTAAAATAACACATATTATCAGTTTGTTTGCAACGTTTACGGCGATAACGTTTCTTTCGAATACACTGTATCATTTTAGTGCATTGCATTTGAGCCCCAAACACTGAAGGTGTGTCTCAAACGTTGCGTTTGTAACTTAAATAAATTGCGTGTGAAATAAGTTGCTTCTAGACGAATAAAATTTTTAGTGCATTTAAACTTTTAAACACACTAAAAACTCCAAATGTTGTGTAACCAAACATGAACTTTGAAACTTTTCCGTCCAAATTATGACTTGTGTAGACACCCAAATTTTGCACTTCGTATACTAACCCTGACAGGAGGGCAAATTCGTCAAATGAACCAGCCTGCGAGAGCAAAGGATGGACAAGTACGAACATTCGACGCCATCGCGACGATTTACAGCCGAAACCGGCGCGACAACAGGGTTGTCTGAAATGGGCATTCCCGGATGATGTAGCACGTCTTCCAGTAATTTTCGGACTGCAAAGTACAAGCCTGTCGGCGAAAACTGACGTCACGACACGAGAATCGAGGTGCGGCCCGAAAATCGAGAAAATCAGCCCACCCAGCCGCGGATTGATCTGCGACCAATGATTAAAATAATTGAAGTGCGCGGCGGGCGGCTGAGCGGCTGAAGTGCGCGGCGGGCGCGGAGAAACCGAGGCCAGCCGCAGATCAATCTGCGGCTGCATCTGGATGGCTTTATCAGCCCAGTTCTTCATCCAGCAGACGAACAGTAGCAGTTTTGAAGAGAAAAAGAAGGGAAAAACAGCAGCAAAAGAGCTCGGGAAAGGAGAGAAAAGAGGGAAAAAAGAGAGGAATTAAACTCTTTTGATTAGATTGTATAACATACAACTCCTACACTATTCAATATACGAATTTTATACGCATCGTGGTGTCATTTGCAAGGTGAAAAAACCTTCTTTTATAGCATTTTTGTTATATCATTTTGTTAATCTTCTTGTCAATTGGGTTATGTGAAATGTAGTTTTTCTTGTATATTGTTGTGGATCCATGGATTGAGGACTATTAGTGAGGGTTCCAATTGGAACGAAATTCTTCCTAATGGCCCGATGATATCGATTTGATGATTTTTAGCTCGTTATAGTGATGTAGCAATTTTGGATTGAGCCTAGGAACGCGACCCCGTGGTCCAAATCTGATGATGGACATTGTTGGGTGTATGTAATAGGGCCGATCTACCCTTTATTGTAAATATGTAATTGTCGGGCCTTAAAACGATGTCAAAGTCGAAAATCGGGTTTAAGGCCCCGTAATAGTGAAATATGTGATTGTGGGCGTTGGGGTTATTCGGATGGCTTACATGCCCATGAATAGCCCCCACGCATTTTAATGCTTGATTTGATTTATGACATGAAATTGATTTCAAAGCTAAATGATAAGATTTTCATAAAATCAATCAAACTAGGCTATTAGCACCACGAGGCTAAAATTTGGAAATGCTAATGAATGTCGATTCCTATTTAACGAGAAGGCTAAAGGAAAAAATCGTTTTCAAACATCACAAAAATGATTTTATAAAAATAAGTAACGTTTTATTAAATCTTTGTGCATAGGGTTAAAGAGATCCTAGAAGTTGCCCACCGTGCTATTTACGAAAGCAACGTATAGATCTCGATTCCTATTTTGACGAATGTTTAGAAAACTCTTGTTTTTGCCAAAACGACACCTAATGAAAATCTCATAAGTTTTTTGACAATTAAAATCAAACATTTCTCATAAAGCTTCCTCGTATAAGCCGAAGGACATTCTAAAGCATTCTCAAAAGAAAACACGACTTTTCCAAAAAACCCAAATGGTTTCTTCATGCAAACTCACCACAACATTCACATAGGCAGACACACACACATACACGTCTTATGAATTAAAGGATAGGAAAAGCATTCCGACAGAATCCCAGTACCACAGCCTGGAGGAGAAGTAAGGGGCCGCATCGACTATAGAAATCTGAACGATGCCCTCAAGGAGGAGATATACGACAAATTCAAGATCAAACATTTTGATTCAGTCATTTACCGGCCCAAAATGAATGGGGCAGTGGGGGCTGCAAATAAAACACAAAGACGATCATGCGAAGAGTGTCCGCCAATCATCAGGGATGGCCGGATTTATTGTCGCTCACCCTGTTTGCCTATCGAACCTCAGTTCGCACATTTGCAGGGGCAACCCTTACGCATCTCCCGGGCATACGACGAGAGGGTACGATCCCAGAAATTCAAAATAAACGATTTAGTCCTCAAAAGGATCGCGCTCTGCCAAGACGAAGCTATGGGGAATTTCGCTCTAAATTAAAAGGAGCCGTCACGATAAAAAAAATTCTCTTTGGGGGAGCCCTCATCGTACAAGGAATGGACGGGAAGGCGTTCCCCAGCCCGTTAATTCCGACTCTGTGAAACAACTCTGTGATCTAAAAAAAAAAAAAAAAATCAAAAAATCAAAAAATCAAAAAAATCAAAAAATCAAAAATCCCCCAAACCTTTCAACAAGTCAAAGGACCGGATCTTTTGTCAGCCCAGCGAGATACCGATGCAACCAGTACGAGGGAGATCACCAGAAAAGCAACTTAACACTGGGGCATTGAGTAACTACCTAGGAAATGATGACGTACAAATTGGCACCCATGCAACAATCCCATCAACATGCACCATCATCATCAAATGCTACCTCGTGTTAATTCAATCTTCAACGGTACGATCATCTGGCATTTGTCAAGCATAGTTTTCCCGGGATACGATGAACCGCGTGAAAGGGGATTTTATTTGACTTGATAGGAATCGGATTAATTCTGACAAGCAACCGTGGAGAACGATCGTGAGTATGATTAGACGAAGAAAGCTATTCAACCTTTTGATCGGGTACAAAGCCTTAATTCAAAGCAACGTTTGCGACAGAATCGACCTCATGTGACAGTCTTCACTTTGCATTTGCACGAACTTTTAGTTGTGGGGTATAAAACTATGACGATGTTGATGGCAATTAACACGTAGTCAGACAGTCAATAATCATCAAGCTAATATCAAGAAATCAGACGATAAATGATTATCAAGTTAATGTCTCGAATCGTGGCCTGGGTTATTCGAGTAATTAAGCCCGATGGGTGTCTTTACACCTGGTGCCCTAAAGCCATCTGGTTTGGGAGTCGCTGGCCCAACACTCGTTACATGGGTAACTCAGAGCCTAAGAAAACGAGCATTACAGTAGAGGAGGCCCGAGCAGATTCGAATCGTGGCATGGGCTACTCGAGTAATTAAGCCTAAGGGGTGTCTCTGCATCTGGTGCCCTAAAGCCGTCTGGTTTGGGAGTCACCGGCCTAATACTCGCTACATGGGTAACTCAAGCCTAAGAAAACGAATCTTGCGCAAGGTCAAGCAAAGAATGAATGGTGCAGACCACCAGTTTGTCTTGAACCGTGGCCTTTGTTACTCGAGTAAATAAACCCGAAGGGGTGTCTGTACACGTAATGCCCCAAAACCATCTGGTTTGGGAGTCATTGGTCCAAAATTCGTTAAATGGGTAACTTTGAATAGCCTAAGAAAACGAGACAAGTGAAGTGGGCTAATAAAGAGAAAAGATAATACGAAAAACTCTCGGCCTTAAACAAAAGGTCATGAAAGAGAAACCCCTACTGAATGCTGCATCGCACAATGCATTTGTCATATGACGTCAATCCTGCTAAGAACGTTGTCGAGAATGGAGACATAATACCTTTGACGAGGGAAGGTAGTTCTTTTGAATTCGATCTTACTCACGTACAATGACCACGAATGCTTGAAGGTGTTCTTACGATTTCATAACTCGTTAAATTGAAAATCATCAACTCACGAGGGATTGAAAATAACTTCCAATCTAGTACATTCACGGTTCACAACTCGCTAGATTGTGCGATCAACAGATATTCAATTTCATGTGCTTTAACTGCATTTACTCTGTTGTCGAGATTATAATATCTTTGTGTTGAACTAACACTAACGGCCCGAGCCTTCAAGTTTTGGGCATTTGTTAGTCGTCTGATATGCAGGATCTTGCAGAGATGTGGATAACTCAGCACGGTCAGCATCGCGAGTTTTCGATAGAAATTCTTGGTAGCGACATGCGCCAAGGCAGGGGCAGTTAAGAATCGTGAAATGGAAGGAAAGCTGAGGCTGCACAGAATTTCTCATTGGGCCTCTCCCCAATCCTGACTATCACTGCCTCGACATCAAATTGATCCACAGGCATGAGCATATACAAGGATGAGATAATGCGGGACAACAGCATATCGGCCATCAGAAATGATCAAAAGGCCAAGGAGCCCAATATAGCTGTCGATCCTCACAGAGAGCGAAACAGACTGCCTCAACTCGATGAAATGAAGACGACCAAGAACAGACAGAGTACCAAACCAAGGTTGAAGTCTAGAAACTACACTTCACGACGAGGCGTGATCCAATCAAATGTTGGCAAATAAACGACGATTGTCGAATCGTATCATTTGACTGAACAGGGGTCATTTCTATCTAAACATATATTGTGCACATGCATCTGTCCATAACATATCTGCCAGATCATGCATAACATCTTTTTCATGCATGCAGGTACGATCAAATTGAAAATCTTCAGGAAAGCACAAGCACGTCGCTTTCAACCTCACAAATGATCAGAGTGATGGGTTTTGCGGCATGGTACGTGGACGATGTTGGTGGGAGATCCAGGACATGAAGTCGATCACACATCCCATTTCAAAAAAAAAAAATCACTTAAATCAAAGACCCCTAGGAAGGGCTGGTATCCAACCAAATCAATGACCCCTGGGAAGTGCTGGTATCCAACCAATCAATGACCCCTGGGAAGGGTTGGTATCCAACCAATCAAAGACCCCTGGGAAGGGCTGGTATCCAACCAAATCAATGACCCCTGGGAAGGGCTGGTATCCAACCAATCAACGACCCCTGGGAAGGGCTGGTATCCAAACAAGAAGTGAACCTGGGAAGGCATCCAAGCAAACCACAACAAGGTGGTGAGCAAACCTGGGAAGGCATCCAAGCAAACCACAACAAGGTGGTGAGCAAACCTGGGAAGGCATCTAAGCAAACCACAACAAGGTGGTGAGCAAACCTGGGAAGGCATCCAAGCAAACCACAACAAGGTGGTGAGTGAACCTGGGAAGAGATCCAAACACTAACACCCTAGGAAGGGCTGAGATCCAACAACTAACACTCTGGGAAGGGCTGAGATCCAAGCACTAACACCCTGAGAAGGGCTGAGATCCAAACAACTAACACCCTGGAAAGGGCTGAGATCCAAATAATCGACCGGATACGAGACCCGGCGATTACGAGATGGGTGACCGGCGACGAAACCCGGCCCCGACAAGACGATCGACCGGCGACGATAACCGGCGATTACGAGATGGGTGACCGGCGACGAAACCCGGCCCCGACAAGACGATCGACCGGTGACGATAACCGGCGATTACGAGATGGGTGACCGGCGATGAAACCCGGCCCCGACAAGACGATCGACCGGCGACGATAACCGGCGATTACGAGATAGGTGACCGGCGACGAAACCCGGCCCCGACAAGATAATCGACCGGCGACGATAACCGGCGATTACGAGATGGGTGACCGGCGACGAAACCCGGCGATTACGAGATGGGTGACCGGATACGAGACCCGGCCCCGACGAGACGATCGACCGGCGACGAGACCCGGCGATTACGAGATGGGTGACCGGATACGAGACCCGACCCCGACGAGATGATCATCCGCATTGACACCCTTTTACGAATATTTTGCATGCCTTACTTCTTACGTTGCATCATGAGTTATATGTGTTGCATCACGTATGTATTGTCATTCTTGTGCACTGTCATTTATGCATCGAGTGTCTATTCTTTATCCTGTTCATTTCATTTAACATTGCATAAACATGATAAAGAGGGGCAGCTGTAGACACCCAAATTTTGCGTTCCCTATGCTAACCGTGACAGGAGGGCAAAATCGTCAATTGAACCGGCCCGCGGGAGCGAAGAATGGGCACAAGTGCGAACACTCGACGCCACCGCGACGATTTGCAATCAAAACCGACGTGACAACAAGGCCATCCGAAATGAGCATTCCCGAATAATGTGTCACGTCTCACAGTAATTCTCGGACTGCAAAATACAAGCCTTTTGGCGAAAACCGACAGCACGACGCGAGAATCGAGGTGCGGTGCGAAAACCGAGGAGAATTAAATAACTAAAGTGCATGGCGGGCTGAGTGGATGGCGGGCTAAGGCCAGCCGCAGATTGATCTGCGGCCAGCCGCAGATCAATCTGCGGCTGGACTTAGCCAACCTACTTCAGCACATTTCCTTCATTCAGTGATACAGAGGGAGGTTAGCAGGCGGAGAGAATGGGGAGAGAGGAAGAAAATAGCAACATCAGCAGCGAGTTAGGGAGAAACAAGAGAGAAAAAAGTGAGGATTTATATCCCTATTGTTAGATTGTATCATATACTTTCTCTACTCTAATTAATATACGAGTTTATACGAATTGTGGTGTCATTTGCAAGGTGAAAATTCCTCTTTTACAGCATTTTTGATATATCATTTTGTTAATCTTTTGGTCATTTGGGTTATATCAAATGTAGTTTTCCTTGTATATTATGGTGAATCCATGGATGGAGGACTATTAGTGAAGGTTTCCAAATGGAACGAAATTCTTCCTAAAGGCCCGATGATATCCATTTGATGATTTTTAGCTCTTTATAGTGATGTAGTAATTTTGGATGTGAGTCTAGGAACGCGACCCCGTGGTCCAAATCCGATGATGGACATTTTGGGTGTATGTAATAGGGCCGATCTACCCTTTATTGTAAATATGTAATCGTCGGGCCTTAAAACGACGCCAAGGCGAGAATCGGGTTTAAGGCCCCGTAATAATGAAATATGTGATTGTGGGCGTTGGGGTTATTCGGATGGTTTACATGCCCATGAATAGCCCCCACGCATTTTAATGTTTGTTTTGATTTGTGACACAAAAATTGATTTCAAGTTAAAGGATGAAGATTTCTATAAAATCAATCAAAGTAGGTTATTAGCATCACGAGGCTAAAATTTGGAAATGCTAATGAATGTCGATTCCTATTTAACGAGAAGGCTAAAGGAAAAATCGTTTTCAAACATCACAAAAATGATTTTATAAAAATAAGTAACGTTTTGTTAAATCTTTGTGCATAGGGTTAAAGAGATCCTAGAAGTTGCCCATCATGAAGCAACGTATAGATCTCGATTCCTATTTTGACGAAGGTTTAGAAAACTCTTGTTTTTGCCAAAACGACACCTAGCCAAAACGACACCTAATGAAAATCTCATAAGTTTTTTGACAATTAAAATCAAACCTTTCTCATAAAGCTTCCTCGTATAAGCCGAAGGACATTCTAAAGCATTCTCAAAAGAAAACACGATTTTTCCAAAAAACCCAAATGGTTTCTTCATGCAAACTCACCACAACATTCACATAGGCACACACACACACATACACGTCTTATGAATTAAAGGATAGGAAAAGCATCAAGATTACGGTAACCGTGTTTCACGGAAGTCGGGGAGTGCCTAACACCTTCCCCTCGCTTAAGCAAGCCCCCGAACTTTATGAATCTCAGTTCGCAGACCAATTAATTCGGAGTCACACATGAGCCAGCGATTTACGAAAAACGAAACTCGGATGAGTTGGTACATCCATTTCAAATATACCAACTGGCGACTCTGGTCAATTGGCTCATCATAAAAAACGATCTTTCAAAACCCCGTCGACATTAATGCCGACCTTTTCCAAAAAAATCATCTAATAAAAAGGCAAAAATTGGAAAGGGTAATAACCACCAAAAGAGAGCGATTCCTCCCGGCGTCGACAACTTGGTTTAGCCAATCATATCTTTATTTCCAACCATCAGTAAATATATACTATCAGCTTGAACTCCACTTGGATAGTTGAGTACATTCTTATGGAAGCTTGTTTGTAATGAAATTTATCACAGAACATGAATTCTTCAGAGAAATATAAAAACTTCTATAACAATATAAAAATTATTTAAAAAAAATATCCTTGTAACTTGTTGGGATGTGATTTAGCAGCCGGGTTAGTGGAGAATGTTTCACATGGGAGCAACCACTAATTTCAAAGTCATCCCACCAACCATTAACTAATGATTTTTGCCACAATTTTCCTTATTTGTATGGCTAAACTTTTGCTATAAATATCATCCATTTCCTGTAAACCAAGACATACCTCCACTACACCTCTTCAAGCCTTCAACCATCCGTAACAAGAAAGAGCTAGAGAAATCGATCCGAAAGTTTCAATAGTGGAGAGAAAAATAGCTCATTTAAGTTATAGAAAAAAGTGAGGAAGAGAGAAAATAATTACTAATATTATTTTCTCCAATTTGTACAATATTCATAGTGGATTTCTGAGATCTCTCTCCTTGGTTTTTTCCCAATTGGGTTTCCACGTAAAATTTTGGTGTTATTATTTTATTTTCATATGTCATTATTTTATTCCATATTAACAAGCACTAAACAGCTACATATCCTCCACCGTTAAACGTCTTTTCGGCTCATTATTTGGTGATTTGTCGAGCGGTCAGAATTTGGCGTTAACATTGGCGCTAGAAGGAGGGCCATTTTAGTGTTGAATCAAAATCACCAATTATTGATTAAACAATTATGAGCGGTAGCAACTAAAGGAAGATGGTTCTAATTTCTTATAGACTTACTTTCGGCAGACTCCCATCCAAAAGCTAAGTCTCCATCTCTGTTTATGTTTCAAATAAATATAATAATATGTACTAATATGTGGTATATATGGCAAAGCCCAATCTATGCATGATTGTATGATATGCTAATAAATGTTGTGAATACTCGTGATTGCTAGGTTAATTTCACTGGCGGAACCTAAGCAGTCCACTTCAGACAACAAACTATAATAGTGATGCCATATACTCCAATTCGGACTTCGGTTATCGCTCATGCGAACTTATTATTTATATTCAAAGCTAATCCAGGACCTATCGTTCGGACGGCTCTAGACAAATGAGGAGCAGGCCAAAGAGTCACTTTCTGATCTGCAGCAGGCGCAAAAGCCGCTAGCAGGACAGATCCACAGCAGGCACAAAAGCCGCTTGCAGGACAGGAGCAGGCCGAAGAGTCGTTCCCCGATCCGCAGCAGGCACAAAAGCCGCTCGTTGGACAGATCCGCAGCAGGCACAAAAGCCGCTCGCAGGACAGAAGTAGACACAAAAGCCGCTCACAGGCGTCGGAGCCGCTCCAGTGATAGTTCGTTGGAAAGAGAGAAAGTAAAGGAAATTACACCAGTCATTGAGGCGCTGACAGACAGAAAGCACTCTTCGGGATGGTCAAGCACCCTCCGGGACAATCAAAGAACTCTCTAGGATGGTTAAGCATCCTCTGGGACAATTAAAGCACCATCCGGAACGGACAATATTCTTCGGGATGGACTTAACGTTCTCCCGAATAGACAACATTCTTCGGGACAAACAATTTATATTTAACGAGGAAACTATGCGAGCAAAACTTGTACTCTCTTATTCTAAGTTCTTTATAATAAGAGAGTGGAGGGCAATGTTGGGATGTGATTTAGCAGCCGGGTTAGTGGAGAATATTTCACATGGGAGCAACCACTAATTTCAAAGTCATCCCACCAACCATTAACTAATGATTTTTGCCACAATTTTCCTTATTTGTATGGCTACACTTTTGCTATAAATATCATCCATTTCCTGCAAACCAAGACACACCTCCACTATACCTCTTCAAGCCTTCAACCATCCGTAACAAGAAAGAGCTAGAGAAATCGATCCGAAAGTTTCAATAGTGGAGAGAAAAATAGCTCATTTGAGTTATAGAAAAAAGTGAGGAAGAGAGAAAATAATTACTAATATTATTTTCTCCAATTTATACAATATTCATAGTGGATTTCTGAGATCTCTCCCCGTGGTTTTTTCCCAATTGGGTTTCCACGTAAAATTTTGGTGTTATTATTTTATTTTCATATGTCATTATTTTATTCCATATTAACAAGCACTAAACAGCTACATATCCTCCACCGTTAAACGTCTTTTTGGCTCGTTATTTGGTGATTTGTCGAGCGGTCATAATTTGGCGTTAACATAACTCATATAGACAAACACTAGCAACTTGTAAACTTGCACTTTGTAGAATCACCTATCGGATTTTGATAGATTAAGGAAATTTATAAGAAAACCTGTCACAGAAGTTGAATTATACCAATATATATATTACAACACAACTATGAGTCATTCTATGCTTCATACAAAGGAGTTACAGGTTCACATACAGTTAATATGTTATACATAAATATACGTATAACATAATGCTAAACAACAAACTAGGTACATAAAACATTTGTTCCCCAAATATTAGTTTTATCAACATGCTATCTTGTTTCTACTATGTCGCCTGATCTATAATGGTAATTTTATAACATGATTACATTTCAAATGAATGTTTGTTTACAAGATTGGTTATAATTTTTTATTTTTAGTATTTCTAAATTTCAATGATGCATTCATAACCCACTTGCTATCTTCTTGAACCCAATTGTAGAAAACTTTTACTCACTTCTCCCGACCCCTTATAATCTTCTAAGGTTTGCAAAAAAAAAAAAAATCAAAAACAAAAACAAAAAAACTCTAAAAAATATGTCATAGTTTTGATTAATAAATTAGTTAAAAAGACACAACTACTCGATTTGGACCACAACTCGATGGTTGTAATCACAACAATCATCCTAAGCCATATATATAGAAGCGAATTGTTAAATTGTTAACCATAAGCGACTTGATAGTCATATATGTCTTATAATCATAAGCAACTTGTTTATTTTGCTATACTTAGATGTAGCCAACAAATTTCGAGTAAATGGTACAATTTATGAAAACCTGCCTCAGAAGTTGAATGGTAGTAGTAATAACTTATCGTAACACACAATTAATAGTAACTCCATGCTCGATAACAAGGAGTGGAGTAATGAACTAGACATGGCGGATGAACGACGACGCAATACAGAGATGCAGTAATCGGAGAAGATGGTGGAATGTGAAGAGTTAGTAGGAAAAAAAATAGTTGACGTGGACATGGAAGGTGATTTCTTCAATGACAGGGAAGTCGAAGAGACAAAATTTTTAAATTCAAATAATAATGAAGTACATAACAGGTGTGAAACATTTAATGAGGAGTTGAAGAATAGCAAGGATGACCAGCTCAATATGACGCAAATTGGGAATTCGGGGGGACAATAGTTGGAGAATTTTAATGAGAATCATATTGAAAAGGAGGACATTGAGAATTGCCAAAACAGTAATTGCTTATGTGTGGAATGTATTGAATTGAGAGATAATGTGGAGATTTGTGGGGATACAATTGAAGAAAAAGATGATCAAGAACATGTTGAAGATTGGGATTTGGGTAATAATTTTGAAGCTAGGAAGAATAAAAAACACAAGAAGAGAAAAGCAAAAGGAAAAGAAAGACTCAGTTTACAAAAGAAGAAGAACACTGCAAAATTAAACGAAGAAGATGCAGAGGATGCTTTGATTTTCAGCAAACAACTTAGCTTGAAAATACATAATTCTGAAGAGGAAATAGCAATCAGGGGAGTATTTCAAAAATTGTTCAGAGGGGTGGATCAGTATAAAAAAAGCAATCAAACAAGTGTGTGTGAGAATTCTGAAGAATCTGATTAGAAATGATCATCATAAGCTGGAATGTTAGGGGGGTTAACAGTAGAATTAAATGTAAAATGGTGAGTAAAGTGATAAGAGAAGAGAAAGCTGATTTTGTTTTATTACAGAAAACAAAGTTAGAGACATGTGAAAAACAAATGTTAAAGAGGATTTGGGATGTGAATGGAATGAAAAGCTTTCAATGTGCCACGAAAGGTAAGTCAGGGGAATTATTACTTTATGGGATAACAATTTTTTTTAGTATGAATGGAGGTGTGGCTCATAGGAATTGGGTGGTAATATGGGGAATTTTGGAAAAAGAAAAAAAGGAAATGATGATCATTAATGTGTATGGGCTCAAGCACATGAATTGAAGGAAGAAATGTGGAGGCAATTAAATGAAATAATAAGCTGGTGGGGAAAATCAACAGTGGTGGCAGGAGATTTCAATGCTGTCAGAATAGATGAAGAGAGAAAGAACTGTAAGGTAAAAAAGAAGATTATGAAAGGATTTAATTCTTTCATTACTAAGGCAGGTTTAATTGAACCAACATAGAGTAGAAAATCTTTCTCATGGTATGGATTTGGGGGAAAAAGAAGTAAAATAGATAGGCTCTTATGTACCACTGATTGGATTATGGATTATACGAGCCTTGAAGTGAAGTGTCAAAGACGATTATTGTCTGACCATTGTTATCTGGTTTTAAAGATTGATGAAGTTAAAAATTGGGGTCCAAAACCTTTCAAGGTAACGGATAAGTGGCGCTCCCAAAATGGCTTTTTGGATATGTACAAGGAGATTTGGGAAAGAACAAATGTTAAAGGTTGGGTTGGATTTAAATTAGTTAAAAAGATTCATATTTTGAGAGGCTATATGAAGATTTGGCACAAGAAGAATAATGTGAATGTAAAGGAGAAAATCTACACAATTGAAAAGAAAATTGAGAAACTAGAGGAGTAATTGGAAATAAGAGAATGGAATGACATAGAAATAGAGGCGAGAAGATCTCTTCAAGCAGAATTGTGGAAACTAAATTTAGAAGAGGAAAAGGAATGGAAGCAAAAATCAAGAGTGAGTTGGTTGAAGGTTGGTGATAGAAATACAAAATATTTCCATATGTATGCAAAGATGAGAAGAAGGTCAAATGCATTATGTGGAATTAATATCGGAGGAATGTGAACTGATGATCCTGTAAAGATTAAACAGGGGCTTCTTGTGTTTTATGAAAACTTGTTCAAACCAAAACAAACATCTCAATTAGAGTTGGAGGAATTAAAATTAAAGAAGCTTACGATGGAGGAGGCATATTACTTAGATCAGGGATTTAGCAAGGAGGAAATCAAAGAGGTAGTGAAGAGTTGTGAAAGATCGAAAGCACCCAGACCGGATGGTTTGAATTTCAACTTTGTGAAAAAGGCTTGGGATTTCATGGAAGGGGACATAATGGAGATGATGCAACAATTTTATAACAATGCTAGAATCACCAAAGGTTTGAATTCCTCATTTATTGTTCTAATTCCAAAGAAAGAAAGTGTAGAAACTGTGAATGATTTGAGACCAATTTCATTGATTAATTCTATGTATAAAATAATAGCTAAAGTGTTAGCTAACAGATTAAGGAATGTTATGGGGGAATAATTGCTCAAAATCAGATGGCCTTCATTGGTGGGAGGCAAATGATGGATGAAGTTTTGTTAGTTAATGAAGTTTTTGATGTGATGAAGAAAAATAAAAAACAATCAGGGATAGTACTAAAGATGGACTTTGAGAAAGCTTATGATAATGTAGATTGGTCATTCTTGCTCAATGTTATGGAGGAAATGAGATTCCCACAAAAATTCAAAGGTTGGATAAGAGAGTGCTTATATTCAGCTAGAACATCTATTTTGATTAATGGATCTCCTAGAAAAGAATTTCAGGTTTTTAGGGGGCTTAGACAAGGGGATCCATTATCCCCTTTTCTATTTTTAATCATTGGAGAAGTGTTACATCGGATGATTGTGAGAAGTAAGGAGGTGGGGAGAATTAAAGGAGTGTCAGTGGGCAATCTTGAAACAAGTTTAACCCATGCACATTTTGCAGATGACACCATTTTATTTGGGGAAGGGAGTATGAAGGAAGTAATTAATTTTAAAGTTTTGTTATGGACTTTCCAAGAGGCATCTGGGTTGAAGATTAATGAAAAGAAATGCAAGTTATATACTTTCGGTGTTAGTGATCAGAAAAGGAAGCAAATGACTTTGTTTTTTTGGGTGTGAAGAAGGTAAATTGCCTCTTGTTTATTTGGGAATTCCTATTGGTAGTAATCCAAGGAGGGTGGCAATATGAGAACCTATTTTGGACAAATTCAGATGTAAGTTAAGAAGCTGGAAAGGAAAATATTTATCAATGGGGGGCAGGATTGTTTTAATAAATTTTGTGCTATCTAGCTTGCCATTACACTACATGGCCTTTTTTAAAGTTCCATCTACAGTGATCAAGCAATTAGAAATGTACAGGAGGAATTTTCTATGGTGTGGGAATGTTAAAGGGGGGAAGATGGAAAAAATGAGTTGGAAGAATGTTTGCAGAAGAAAAGAGGGGGTTTGGGCATTGTTTCTTTAAAAACAAAGAACATTGCTCTGTTGTGTAAATGGTGGGGGAAGTTCTATGCAAACTATGGGGATCTATGGAGGAAGGTGGTTTGTGCAAAATACAAATGGAAGGATTGTTGTGATCTAAAAGGTATGCTTACAGTGAATCAGAACAAATATTTCTCATGGGTATGAAATGATGTATTAAATTTGTGTAATATAGATAAGATGGAGGAGGTAATTGGTCGGCAGAAATGGGAATGGAAATTGGGAAATGGAAAACAAGTCAGATTTTGGTTGGATAAATGGTGCAAGAATGAAATATTGAGCCCCAAATTTAAGAAGATCTTCTTTTTAGTATGTAACAAAGGAGCTAATGTGGCTGATTACTGGAAAGGAATTAACAATGAGGAAGTGGAATGGAATATACTTGTTAAGAGAAAACTAAGACAATGGGAAATGGAGCAATTGGAAGATCTAAAACAATTCATTGGGCATGTTAAGTTAAAGGTAGAGTCAGATGACAAATTATTGTGGAAAGGAGATGAAAAGGGTATTTTTTTAGTGAAAAAGTGTCTACAAATTATGGAACAGGGAGATGATGAAGTAAATGCAGGGAAAGGATGCAAATCATGGATTAAAGGGATACCATCTAAAGTGCAAGTGTTTTTATGGTTAGATTGTAATGATGCAGTGGCAGTGAAAGATGTTCTGTTCAATCGAGGAATATTAGAGGAGTGGCAGACAAATGTATGTTGTTGGTGTCATTTTAGGGGAGAAAGTATTGATCATGTACTGCTAAAATGCAAATGGGCTTGGTTAGTTTGGTGTTATGTGCTTAAATGGGTGGGAATTTCATGGGTACAATTGTTGCCTCTTTTTAAGTCTTAAATAAAAGAACTCTAACTCGTGCAAGTATACACGGTCAACAAGTAATACAGAGGAAGTAAAGTATCGTCCCACAGAGACAGGATTAAATTAAATCACTATGCATCAGCTCTATCACTATACTTATTTGCTTAAACGAATGACTTACTTTTGGTGACAAAAATTATTCCTATATCAATTAATAACTAACTATGCAAACACTAACAAAATATATCAAGCCTGGAATTAATGGGATCCTAACTTCATTTAATAGCTCATCTAATTATCACTATCATGCTATAAGGTTCACATATCACAGAAAAATAGCCAAGGACACTAAAGTAGACATAATCGTTTGTCAATGCATTATGACCTACTTACATAATATCCATACTTGATAGACAACATGTAATCACCACTATAACCAAAATCACTATATTTCTATGTGAAATTGCAATTATATTGATTTTAAGCACAAGTCCTTATTTTGACTCTTACGGTGAAACAGTATATTTCTATCTGACTCACAAAATATTAAAGCTATCCAATTAAACCTCATATTCGCAAGCTATCATGATTACAATCCATACTTATATGTTATTTTTCAATTCCATACAAGTACTGAAATCGAATGGTGATCAAGCATTCATACATGCAAAACAATCATGATAGAAATTCCTTATGATAAATAAATCAATCTAGCAATCAAGTCTGTAATTAAACTACATATTAAAATCCGTTAAAATCCCATAATGGAGATTAGTTCATGTCTGAACCAAAAGCCATTATGGGATCAAATCTACACAGGGTAAATTAACAAACAATTGAATAAAGAAGAAGAAGATTGATCAAACCCAATTGAAGTAATAAATCCAAAGTAAGCTTAAACCCACATCAATATCCAATGCTCGAACAAAAGTAATCCACAGAATATCTCTCAGTTCTCTCTAGAAAAATAGAATAATAACAATAAATAATAATCCCTTCTCCTAATGTTGCCCTAATTACATAAGATAAGCATTTTTTCAGTCCTTTTCCGTATCCAACTCTGCTTCAAGTAGACAAACTGCCGCACCTAAACTGCCTTTGGCTCCCCGGCGCCATATCCCTTTGCTTTATAGCGCCCCGGCGCCATATCCAAAATTACCAAGATGCCCCTAGCTTCAATATTGGTTCCCAAACACCTGGATTGACCTTGTTACTCTTCCAATTCCCTCCTGCATAACATAAACACAAAAACAAATAAAATGATAATAAAAACACTCAAAGATAGCAATAAATTAAGCTCAAGAGCACTAGATTCGTAGGTATAAAACCCACTCATCAAATACCCCCAAACTTAACCAATTGCTTGTCCCCAAGCAATGCAATACTCAAATCACCGTACTACACGAATCCAAATCAAACAACAAATAATGCAATGTCCAACTTTGGCCTCAAAGATAATACCACTATTCAAATAAAGTATTCAACTAATGCAAGAGTTCCGACATAAACCAGTTAGCCAAATCTCACTTGTCAACACCCATGTTATGTGTGAACCAACAACTTCAGTCAATCTTAACTCAAATCACAAACTTAATCAATTTCTTAGAAAGAACTCCAGTTTTACTTAACTCAACCAGTGAACACGACCAATCTACCTACTGCAAGCAATTTCTAAGCACATGATCGTCACCAAGGTTTATTTACCACACTCAATTTTTTTTTTTTCGATCCTTCCCCAGTTTTTTTAACTTTTTAGTGAGTGCATTTTATGCTCCGTCTCACTTTCTTTTGAACGAGTGCGTTTTACGCTCCATCTCGTTACATGTGTTTATGAATGAGTGCGTTTTACGCTCCATCTCAATCCACCACATGTTCCATTATTAAATCGGGAAAAGTTCAAAATTTTCCAATTTTTTTTTCCTGGACTCCCCCAAACTTAGGTCATTGCTTACACTAGCCTTCAAAGAGGATTCACCAATTTCATCACATTATTCCCAAAGTTCTTACCAGAAATAGAGTATGTAAGGATTTGAATTAGATTAACTATTAGAACAATTTTTTAAGATTGCTAACATGAGTATTAAACTAGCCAAATTAACTCACTGGTTACATCATCACTTCTATCAGCTTTCAACTCTAAGTGAATCTCAAATTAGCAAACAATTCTCATCATTGGCCCAAAATTAAAGGACTACATCATTTATCGCTCGATTCATGCAGCTAAATGCCCAACACAACCTAAAATGCAATCCTAATCTATCAATGTCATGCAAACATAAGTATACGAAACATAAATAAATGCATCAATAACAACGTGCACCTGTCCTATATGCATTAACTACCAACAAGTCAAACATAAAACAACAGAAAACAACCCCCAAACTTAAGTAAATCAATGCCCTCATTGAAAAGCATAAACAAAAACGAAGAATGAAGGACTTCCCTGAACAAACTACACTACAGGAGGGACCTCGTCATCATTCTGATCCTCATCATCACTGCGCTCCAAATCAGACGGAGGGAACACAGGTAAAATAGGTGCAGACGGGAACTGACTGGAATCAACCGAAGGATTTAGCCGAGCAAACATATTGACCATGGAAGTGTTGAAGGAGACATTATACTCGTACATGGTATCTTGTCGCTCAGCCAAACGAACATTTTGGGCTTCGATATTGTAGAACCACCGATCAATCTCACGTTGGACCTCAAAAGGAACTTCAAAACGAGGCGGTGCAGTATAAGAACTAGATGATGTAGGGTTAGGTGCTGGCTGAGTTGCAAGATCTGGCTGTGAAACTATAAACCCTAACCCACGCGGGTGACTTGTACCTCCTATCCATTTAACTGTGTAGCGTATAATCATCTTGTGGTCCAGAACAGGCATAGGCGGCTGCATCATCTCATCATCCTTCCATTTGACCCCCGCCCGTGCACATAGAGCACAAATAAGAGAGGGATGTGGTAACCCACCAGTGGTACCACCCTCTGCAGCACGGATAATGGAATTCCTAATAATAAGGCCAACGTTCATGGTCTTCCCAGTCACCAAACAATACAAAAGCACGGCTCTTTCCCTTGTCACATCGCTCACGTGAGTAGACGACATTAGTTTAGCGCACAAGAAAGCATACCACGCCTTTCCATTACTGGACTGAGCCTGGATTGCGGAAAGTTCATGCTACCGCGCCCACGAGCTTTCCATGTTGTACCCGGCTGACACAACTCTTGAAGTATCTGATCATAGTCAGGTCCATTACGCACAAAATCTGTGTAGTCATTGTGAGAACCCAAATCTGCCAAGTCATAGATGTGA
This sequence comes from Aralia elata, assembly GCA_034770075.1. Lineage (NCBI taxonomy): Eukaryota > Viridiplantae > Streptophyta > Magnoliopsida > Apiales > Araliaceae > Aralia > Aralia elata. The sequence continues at coordinate 64,270 of JAVJAP010000041.1, read as the reverse complement.
TTAATCTCCGGGCAATCAAAATTCACAGTCTTTCCTCGCACTCGCACTGTAAACCCGTCACGGTCCTTAACATGCGCATAAAATTCCTTTACCACGGCTATAACTGCGGAATCCAGTTGTGCCGTAAACAAACCCCATCGACGCTCAGCAATCATTAAAGCCATCTCGCCATCTTGTGCAGTTGGTTGCAACCCCCGTTCTGGAACTAATGGCCGCTGTGCGAGTTTAAGATATCGATCTTGCACTTCTGCACTAGCAAATCGCTTCTTGTCAAAGGTTTTAGTTGGAGTAGAAGTAGATCCTTCCCCACGTTGTCTTTTGGATGCCATAGTTACCTAAAAACAAAAAAATAGCGTAATTCAGTCCATTGTACCATAAAATAATTGCACAACAAGATAGTCGACTAAGAACTAGTGCAATGATCATATAACAAGTGCATAGCGGAAATCCCCAAACGTAAGGTCTATAGCAATTTCATAGTGATTCAAGCCACATAAGTGTCATCATGTCCCTAATTGCTACAAGAACCAAACGAGGAAGCAATGACAATACCCAACAGTGAAAATTATACCCTAGTGCGCAGATACCATGATGCCAATTATAAACTCAATTATAGACTAACATCATGAGGGTTTCCCAAAACGAGTGTGGCAATGCATTGCATAAGCAATCTAATCATATGCACGTTAACTATGTAACATGAGCCATCAAGCATGTAATTGCACATTACCCCCAAAAATATTCACACAAGCATATTATCAAACACATAGTGGGCGACATGAAAATTTCAACATGCGATACTTCAATAAGTGCAAGCATGACACCCAATCATAGTTAAGTCACTCCCAAACAAGGTTTCATATCAAACAAACAAGATTCATTGATAATTTAGCCTCATACATTGCATAACTCACTCAATTTTAATCAACAAAATAAACTTACCTTGATGTACCGTTGAAAAAGAGAAAAAGTAGGGAGAGAATGCTTAATTCAGACCCTAAATCCGTGCTAGCAAAATGGCTTGTGTGCAAGTAACTACTTGGGAACAAAAATTTGTGGGAGAGATTAAGATTTATGGAAGAAAAGTGAAGAAACAAGAATGAAGGCTGTTGTTGTGCGGTACTTGTTTAGGGCTGAAAGCCCTATTTTTTTTAAAATGCCGATTATAGCGCCGGGGCTCCATATTTTGCTTACCTTCAGCGCCGGGGCGCCATAAACAGTACCTGGGTATTGACTTTAGAGCCGGGGCGCCATACTCCTTTGTTTTATAGCGCCGGGGCGCCATAAACAGTACCTGTAAGTGAGCCATAGCGCCGGGGCGCTATACTTCTTAGTATTATAGAGCCGAGGCGCCATAACTTGTTAGGTTGTTCTGCATTAGGCGCGGGGGCGCTGGATTTGTGCTTGATGACTTGTTTCTTCCCATACTTAAGCAAATGTTGTCCATATCAAGCTTCTATATGCTACCAGTACAAAATACCCCAAACATCCAAGTTAGTCCTAAAAAAAAATAAAAAATAAAAAAAAAATAAAAAAAAATTAACTAAACAAAAGAAAAACACAAAATTAAACCGCTGGGTTGCCTCCCAAGTAGCGCTAAGTTATAGTCAATTAGCTCGACTTCCTTTGAAGATCATGTTGTAGAAAGGACTAAGGTGACTTTTTGTCTGTCCACCTCATCCCCAAAGTAATGCTTCAACCTCTGTCCATTCACTTTGAACGATTGATCCGGCAATTTGTCGTATACTTCAACCGCGCCATGTGGAAAAACCGTCTTCACCGTGAATGGTCCTGACCATCTGGATTTCAGCTTCCCGGGAAAAAGTTTGAGTCTGGAGTTGAAAAGTAAAACCCTTTGACCCGGTTCAAATGTTCTTTCTATGATCTTACGATCATGCCATTTCTTCACCTTCTCCTTGTACAGCTTCGAGTTTTCATATGCCCGTAATCGAAATTCGTCCAACTCATTGATTTGAAGTAGTCGTTTTTCCCCTGCAGCTGTTGAATCAAATTTCAATTTACGAATTGCCCAATATGCCTTGTGCTCGAGCTCCATAGGAAGATGACAAGCTTTTCCGTAAACAAGATGAAATGGTGGCATGTCCAACGGAGTTTTGTAAGCAGTCCGATAGGCCCACACAGCATCATCCAGTTTCAAGGACCAATCCTTCCTTGTCGGATTCACAATTTTTTCGAGGATTCTTTTTACTTCTCGATTGGATACTTCAGCCTGTCCGTTCGTTTGGGGGTGATAAGCTGTAGCTATACGATGATTTACCCCATACTTGGCCAGCAACGCTGTGAACTGCCTGTTGCAGAAATGACTACCTTCATCGCTAATAATGGCCCTAGGAGTCCCAAATTTAGTGAAAATACTTCGATGCAAAAACTTTAGGACTACCTTGGCATCATTTGTCGGGAGTGCTGCCACTTCTACCCATTTAGACACATAGTCAACGGCTAACAAGATGTAGAGATTACCGCACGAAGACACGAAAGGGCCCATGAAATCAATCCCCCAAACGTCGAAAACTTCGGCTTCAAGGATTGTGTTCAAAGGCATTTCATTCCTCTTTGAAATAAATTCTCTGACATCTATCACACCGCTGAACAAAACTGTATGCATCTTTAAAGATTGTCGGCCAGTAGAATCCTGCTTGAAGTACTCTAGCCGCTGTTCTCTCCCCGCCATAATGTCCTCCATACACAGAAGAATGGCAATCATGTAAAATCCCTTCGGTCTCACTATATGGGATACACCTTCTTATCATTTGATCCGCACATTGTTTAAACAAGTACGGCTCATCCCATATATACCATTTAACATCGTGCAAGAACTTTTTCTTTTGGTGCCCCACCAAGTCAAAAGGTAACATCTTACTCACCAAATAATTTGCGTAATCCGCAAACCATGGCACTTCCCCTTGCACCACAAACAACTGCTCATCCGGAAAAGATTCATTGATTTCAACTTTGTCTTCGTTCTCCCTTTCCGGCTGCTCTAGTCGAGATAAGTGGTCTGCTACTTGGTTTTCGGTACCTTTCCTATCCTTGATCTCCCAAAATCAAATTCTTGTAACAGCAATATCCACCTGATCAACCTGGGCTTTGCATCCTTCTTCGCCACTAAGTGTCGAATTGCCGAGTGATCCGTATACACTATTACCTTTGTGCCTATCAGATATGCCCTAAATTTATCAAAGGCATACACCACTGCCAATAACTCTTTCTCCGTGGTGGTGTAGTTTAATTGTGCATCTGTGAGGGTTTTGCTGGCATAGTAAATCACATGAAAAACCTTCTCCTTTCGTTGTCCCAGAACAGCCCCTACAGCATAATCACTGGCGTCGCACATTATCTCAAATGGCAAATCCCAAACCGGTGCAGTAATGATTGGTGCTGAAGTTAACCGTTCCTTTAAATGCTCAAAAGCCGACACGCAAGCCTTATCAAAATTAAACTGGGTATCCTTCTCCAATAAACTGCATAGTGGTTTAGTTATCTTGGAGAAGTCCTTTATGAATCTGCGGTAGAAGCCTGCATGTCCAAGAAAACTACGAACACCCTTTACGAAAGTAGGTGGTGGCAAGTTCTCGATAGTCTCCAGCTTAGCCCTATCCACCTCAAGTCCCTTCTTTGAAACTTTGTGTCCCAAAATAATACCTTCTTGTACCATAAAATGGCACTTTTCCCAGTTTAGTACTAAATTAGTTTCGACACATCTTCTCAACACCATTACCAAATTCTCAAGGCATAAATCAAATGAATCCCCAAACACCGAGAAGTCGTCCATGAATACCTCCACATTCTGCTCCACCGTGTCCGAAAAAATGGCCATCATGCATCTCTGAAAGGTGGCTGGAGCGTTGCATAATCCGAAAGACATCCTTCGGAAAGCAAAAGTACCGTATGGACATGTGAAAGTCGTCTTTTCCTGGTCATCTGGAGCTATCATGATTTGATTGTAGCCTGAATAACCATCCAGAAGGCAATAATACTCGTGACCTGCTAGTCTATCCAACATTTGATCGATGAATGGCAGTGGGAAGTGATCTTTCCTCGTAGCTTTTGTTAAGCCTGCGGTAATCCATACAGACTCTCCACCCTGTCACTGTTCGTGTTGGAATCAACTCATTGTTCTGATTTGTCACCACAGTCATACCACCCTTTTTCGGTACACATTGCACTGGACTTACCCATGAACTATCTGAAATTGGGTATATTATGCCTGCATCCAACCATTTCAGAACTTCTTTTTTGACCACTTCTTTCATTATCGGATTAAGTCTTCTTTGTTGCTCCACTGCCGGCTTACTACCATCTTCTAACAAGATCTTATGCATGCAAAAAGAAGGGCTGATTCCTTTTATGTCTGCTATAGTCCATCCAATAGCCGACTTGTACTCTCTAAGGACTCGTAGCAGTTTTTCTTCCTGACAATATGTTAGAGCAGAAGAAATAATTACCAGTAGCTTTGAATCTTTATTTAAAAACGCGTACCTTAAATGATCCGGTAGTGGTTTTAAATCAAGTTCTGGAGGTATTTCAAGAGATGGCTTCAATTTTTCTGATGTTTCTCCAGCTTTCTTTAACGGCTCAACAGGAGTTTGGAACTTTCGGAACTTTGGAGTAGTATCCAGAAATTTCACCAGTTCTTCAAATTCTTCATCTTCTAATTCTGAATTTTCAGCAATAATACTTCTCAATGGTTCATACTTTACCAGGCTTGGAACTTCCTCATTTAAAATCTGATCCACCAAATCAACTCTGAAGCATTCCTCTTCATCCGTTGGGAACTTCATTGCCTTGAAAACGTTAAAGGTAACCTCCTGATCATGAACACGCATAGTGAGTTCCCCTTTCTGAACGTCAATTAAGGTCCTTCCTGTGGCTAAGAATGGTCTCCCCAGAATGATTGGTATACTCTTATCTTCTTCATAATCCAAAATAACGAAATCAGCCAGAAAGATGAATTTATCCACTTTTACCAATACATCTTCAACTATTCCCCGTGGATACGTGATGGATCTGTCAGCTAGCTGCAACGAAATGTTTGTCGGCTTTGGATCCGGCAACCCCAACTGGTTAAATACTGACAACGGCATCAAATTTATGCTCGCCCCGAGATCACACAAACATTTACTGAAGCTCATATTTTCGATCGTGCATGGTATTGTAAAACTACTCGAATCCCTCAGCTTTGGTGGTAATTTGCGCTGAAGCACTGCACTGCATTCCTCTGTCAAGGCCACTGTCTCAAACTCTTCTAATCTTCTCTTCCTTGACAATATACTCTTCATGAACTTTGCATAACTCGGCATTTGTTCCAATGCCTCCGCGAAAGGTATATTGATTTGCAGCTTTTTAAATACCTCCAAAAACTTACTGAAATGTCTATCTTCCCTCTGCTTATTCAATCTCTGAGGATACGGAACCCGAGGGTGAACTGGTGGTGTTGTTCTTACGGGCTTCTCAACTGGATTTGCCTTGTTGTCCTCTTCCTGCTGTAGTTCAGAATCTTCCTTGTTTTCTTTATCATCAGACACAATCTCTTCCTCGCAAGGATGTGTGGCCTCCCCAATATGAGACGGCGTAGGCGCGCCTCGTGGATTTTCTGTACACTATTTCCCAGACCTCAACGTAATTGCCTGACATTGTTCCTTCCCTTCTCTTCTTGGATTTGTCTCTGTAGTACTTGGTAACGAACCCTGGTTCCTGTTACTAAGCATGCTCGCCATTTGCCCCATTTGAGTTTCTAGATTCTTAATAGCCACTGCTTGGCTTTTGATCATTACCTCTGTGTTTGCCATGTACTTCATCATCATCTCCTCCATTTCTGATTTCTTTTCTTGCTGAGGTGCAGCTGGAGTGTGATGCTGTTGTTGAGAGAATCCCGGTGGAAAGGGTGGTCTTGGTGCAAACGGTTGATGAGATTGGTGTGCTTGATATTGTTGTTGTGGTGGTTAGTGTTGTTGAGCACTTTGTTGATTACTCCAGCTGAAATTAGGATGGTTTCTGTTGTTGGGATGGTAGGAGTTCTGAACTTGATTCTGTGGCTTTTGATAGTTGCTTACGTATTGAACCGACTCTGTATTGATAACACATTCTTCTGTTAGGTGTGATCCCGCACATAACTCACACACAAACGCCACTTGCTTAACCTTGTTGTCAGCCAAAGCGTCAATTTTCTTTGCCATCGCTGCCATTTGAGCTGACAATGCCGTAATAGAATCTACTTCCAACACACCTGCAACTCTGGGTTGTGGCATCCTAGCCGTGGGATTTTGAAAATCATTCGCTGCCATCGTCTCAATAAGGTCATAGGCTTCTTTATAACTCTTTGACGAAATTGCACCACCTGCAGCTGCATCTACAATCGACCTTGACTGACATCCCAATCCACTATAAAATGTGTTGAGCACCATCCAATCTAGCATACCATGGTGCGGACACTTCCTTAGCATCTCTTTGTATCTCTCCCAAGCCTCATATAACGATTCGCCCTGATGTTGCTCGAACTGAGAGATTGCTGTCCTCATTTTCGCAGTCCTAGCCATTGGGAAAAACTTGGCTAAGAATTTCTGTGCTAAGTCCTCCCATGTGGTAATTGACCTTGAAGGTAAAGAATGGAGCCAACTTCTCGCTTTATCACTTAAGGAGAATGGAAATAGTCTCAGTCTAATAGCATCCTCCGTCACTCCGTTATACCTGAACGTATCGCATACTTCAATAAAACTCAAGAGATGCTCATTAGGATCTTCTGTAGCTGCACCCCCAAACTGTACCGAATTTTTCACCATCTGAATAGTGCCCGATTTTATTTCAAAGGTGTTCGCTGCTATTGCTGGCCTGACTATGCTTGATTGTAGTCCATGAATGTTCGGCATTGAATAATCCCTTAAGGCTCTATGCTGCACTCTACGCTCTTCTATTTGCTCCTCGTCTGCCATATTGGATGTAGTACTTTCTAAATCTGCTTGTAAGTTTCTACGCACTCTCGCCTTCCAACCTTTCCCGTTAATATTATCCTGAGCTGGTGTCAACTCTGAGTTGGATGGTCGTGTGTGCATAAAAATTCTACAAGTACCTGAAACCAATACAAAAAATAAAAAAATAGAAATAAGAAAAGATTAGAGTAGTCTAAGTCAAACAATATAGCTTAAAACTGATGATAACAATAAAAATCTAACGCCTGTCCCCGACAACGGCGCCAAAAACTTGTTGCCTCTTTTTAAGTCTTAAATAAAAGAACTCTAACTCGTGCAAGTATACACGGTCAACAAGTAATACAGAGGAAGTAAAGTATCGTCCCACAGAGACAGGATTAAATTAAATTACTATGCATCAGCTCTATCACTATACTTATTTGCTTAAACTAATGACTTACTTTTGGTGACAAAAGTTATTCCTATATCAATTAATAACTAACTATGCAAACACTAACAAAATATATCAAGCCTGGAATTAATGGGATCCTAACTTCATTTAATAGCTCATCTAATTACCACTATCATGCTATAAGGTTCACATATCACAGAAAAATAGCCAAGGACACTAAAGTAGACATAATCGTTTGTCAATGCATTATGACCTACTTACATAATATCCATACTTGATAGACAACATGTAATCACCACTATAACCAAAATCACTATATTTCTATGTGAAATTGCAATTATATTGATTTTAAGCACAAGTCCTTATTTTGACTCTTACGGTGAAACAGTATATTTCTATTTGACTCACAAAATATTAAGCTATCCAATTAAACCTCATATTCGCAAGCTATCATGATTACAATCCATACTTATATGTTATTTTTCAATTCCATACAAGTACTGAAATCGAATGGTGATCAAGCATTCATACATGCAAAACAATCATGATAGAAATTCCTTATGATAAATAAATCAATCTAGCAATCAAGTCTGTAATTAAACTACATATTAAAATCCGTTAAAATCCCATAATGGAGATTAGTTCATGTCTGAACCAAAAGCCATTATGGGATCAAATCTACACATGGTAAATTAACAAACAATTGAATAAAGAAGAAGAAGATTGATCAAACCCAATTGAAGTAATAAATCCAAGGTAAGCTTAAACCCACATCAATATCCAATGCTCGAACAAAAGTAATCCACAGAATATCTCTCAGTTCTCTCTAGAAAAATAGAATAATAACAATAAATAATAATCCCTTCTCCTAATGTTGCCCTAATTACATAAGATAAGCATTTTTTCAGTCCTTTTCCGTATCCAACTCTGCTTCAAGTAGACAAACTGCCGCACCTAAACTGCCTTTGGCGCCCCGGCGCCATATCCCTTTGCTTTATAGCGCCCCGACGCCATATCCAAAATTACCAAGATGCCCCTAGCTTCAATATTGGTTCCCAAACACCTGGATTGACCTTGTTACTCTTCCAATTCCCTCCTGCATAACATAAACACAAAAACAAATAAAATGATAATAAAAACACTCAAAGATAGCAATAAATTAAGCTCAAGAGCACTAGATTCGTAGGTATAAAACCCACTCATCAACAATCTAGTTCAGTGGACTCTGCACTTGGGCAATTGAGGTGTTATAATAAAAATATTTGTAGAAAGCTTAATGTTTTATCTGCTGTAATCGTATGGAATATATGGCTTCAAAGGAACAAAACAGTGTTTGAAGGTGAGTATGTGTGTTGGAGGGTGACTGCTAATAAAGCAATTGTAAGTGCAAGTGAATGGTGGGCTGCTGCAGATTTTCTGTTTTACAGAAATGAGTAGGAATGGAAGTTGTTTAGAGAGGGATTTTTCAATATGTAGCAGGTTTTTGAGTGCAAAATTGTGTTCCTGTTAAGAGCTTTTTTGGATTAATGATACTGCTGGTGTAAGATTCTTATGGAAACTCTGGAACATGTGTTACTAAATTGTGGTTGGGCCTTTTCGTCAAAGAATGAATTTTGGCGAAGAATTTCAAGATACTTGAGTTTGTCTTCATTTTGTAGTATTGAATATAGCTTGAAATATGCAGCTGACAGCAATATAGAAAGTATTAAGAGCAACTAGCATTGACAAATAGGAGATGCAATACAGAATAGCAGCAACGTAGCATCAAGGATGCAACGCAGCAACAAGGATGCAACGCAGCTTGCAACGTAGCAGTAAGGATGCAACGCAGCAGCAAGGATGCAACGCAGCAGATGATGAAGAACACAAAATTTTTTTTTGCAGCAAATGATGATGAGCACTAAAACAAAAATTTGCAGCAAGGATGCCAAGTTTGGAAATCTGGGTCTCCTCTTTCTGATTAGTTTATATTTTTGATTGCGATTTTAAGTTGGAAATGTGTAATTGATATTTGAAATCAGTTTTTATTGGTGCAGTAGATGATATGTAATTTTAAATTCCATTATCTAAATATTTTAGATTATGGGATTTATTTCAGTAATAAAATATATTTTCGCCTTTTGCAAAAAAACACACAATTAATAGTAATTCCATGCTCCATAATAAGGAGTTAAGGACTCATAGCTCAATATTACACACATATATGTTTAACATAATGCCACACAACAAATTTAGTATAAATTTTTTTCTTTAGCTCACAAACCGAAGAGCGAAATACTTAATACCAAGTTCTTCAAAAAGATTTTTTTAGCTCCAACAGAAGCTCAGATCTTTGATTTTTTGTCTCCTCAAAATTTTGAAAATTCATGGTACGAGTAATATGGAGCATATATTTCTGCTTCACATCTTCTATCCCCTTGAGTTGCAAACTATGCTTAGGATGGTAATTTCTAGGCTTCCTTTTAAGGTACCTGAAAAATATTAAGAAAAAATAGTTAAAAGTTTTAACTATATTCCATTTTCTGATTATAGTATCCAGAAAAGGGTCGAAAGAAATTAAGAAACTAAAGTCACTCTACTAACACAGTAATATCTAGCTTTACTTGCTCAAACTAATTATGATACCTATAAATGGCCCATGAGATAAGATCAAAGAAGCTTTGTTTAGCTAGGGGATGTGAATAAATAGAACAATTTTTTCTGTTTCTGAGTTTTAATTTGGAAGGATGGAAAAGTTCTTCTTTTGAAAAATAAAACTTTTTCTTCCCCTCAAATTAAAAATCACAAACAGACCAAACTTAGAATCTTCAGCATACCCCATAGTCAACACATACAATTATTGATGAATATTGTTGTTGTTTGGGGAAAAAAACACGATAATTTCAGTTTGCAAAATTGTCTGTGCTCATACCTTTCAGTTCTGAAACTTAGGACATATTTAAACGAGAAATAGTTAGAGTTAACATACTCACAAATTTTATGCGATAGAGCTGCAATATTCTCTTCTGAAATAGAAATATCCAAGAAAGCTCCAAAATATCACTTGTCTTTGAGCTCCGGTTATAATTGAGGATACTTTTGGTTAACAAATTAGAATTTTAATGGTATAATTTTTCATTGTTCTTTCTTAAGAACATTGTCCTCAAAATCCCCATCTCTTCAATAATCAACTGTGAATATTGGAAAAATATTAGAACTGATGAAATATATTAAGGGAATCTCCATAAAATCCCTCAGTCAAATACTCGGCAATATACGGGACCCATGTCACATCAGAAGTCAAAATCAACTCTAGCTGAAGACGGTAGTGGACGAAGCTATCTAAAACAAGAACCTCTACCAGAGTGCTATGATGCCAACGACGTCCTCGAGGATATGTATCTAGGCCTAATGTGATGATGGGTCATAGACACGACAACCACTCATTAGCCCAAAACTGAAATACAAAGCAACGACCACTCTATCAAAAAATAATAAAAAAGAAGCATAAAATGAAGAAGGGATAAGACAAAAGTGACCTACCAGGAGGAACGGGTAAAAGCCGAGCCAAGCCTCCGTCTGACCATCGGAACACAAACGCATACAGTGGAGAAAACAGACAAAGGTGAAGGAACCTTAGTCATAATCTCCAATACTGACCACGTCTCTAAGAGCTCCAACGATGCTGAAATGGATAGTAGAGGAGTTGTTTCCTAGGAAATAGCCCCTTAGAATGATCAAGAATAGGCACCGCAAAAGACGATCTCGCGCTTTGATGTCTGCAGGGAACAATTCAGATAAAGCTCCTTGTATCACATCGACTGCTAATGCGCTCGAGTGGATACTCTTGCCCTTGAAAACCCTATCCCGAGATGTGAATCCTAATAAGGATCGGATGGTAGTGGGAGAGATATCGGCCTCCAGGTCTACACGATGGCCTGTGAACTCAATGTCGGTGATATATCGCTAATCCATCGGTGTCATCATCACCTCGCAATCTAAGAGATGAAGCGATTTACTATGATGAAACCAACGCTCCAATAAGGCTCTAAGATAGTCCCACAGAGATAAACGATGGGCAATGTAAAAAAACTATTAAAAACCCTAAGAGTCCACCCTCTCGCGATAATCCGAGTGGAGAGAGTAATAAAGGTCGTAAACACTAAACCAATTACCCCTAGGCTGGATAAACTCAGGGACCTGGGACATGTAAAAAGGAATAAAAATGATATCATCAATAATGACCTAAAGACAAATGAGAATTCCCTATACCTCATTAGCGTGAAGAAATGTTAAGGGGTGATGACTTAGATTCGAGACCAATAAATCTAGTATCTCGAAGTGAATCCCGAGCAATGTATGGCTCCGAGTGGAAGGAATGGAATCATTAAGCTTAGGTATCCCAATAGCTCTATCAGTCTCCTCATTATGATCAAGGCAAATCGGGCGAATGCATGACTCGGCTAATTAGTGAGGATGGCGCATGCATTAAACGAGGAGACCGGTTGTCGAAGCCGACCTACAAGGACGAACCCCCGAGGAAACTCTATAAATCGTGGAACTACTCAGCGCATGGGGATCCATATCTAACCCATACAGAAGAATTTTGGTAAGGTACATTTTTCTAATTTTATTCAATTAATTATTGTGTTTTCTTTAACAAAATAGAAATGTAAATAGACGTGAAAAACGATTGAGATACGTTAAAATCAAGGGATAGATTGTCTTGATCTCTACTGTTGATGTTAAGTGCGTTAAGATTAACTGGGTACCCTAAAGGAAAAGTCTCATCCGATTAAAACATTGAAGTGGTTTAAATGAACCACTGAGAAGCGTGAGGCACTCAGGTTGCCCAGAATACGAAATCAGCTCATAGAATTCACTCAAGATCGTATAGTGAAGATCAGATCGCAGAGTGAACAGAAGATCGTAGAGCTTGCATTTAGAACGTAGAGTCTACTCAAGAATCGTATAGTGAAGATCAGATCGCAGAGTGACTCAAAGATCGTTTAGTGAAGAAAGATCGTAGAGAGCACATCGTAGAGTGTCTTTCTACTCGTAGAGTAATCATTCGTAGAGCAGAACGTAGAACTCAGAACGTTGAGTAAGATCAAACATAGACTCTACGTTCTCTATCAAACTCTACGATCGACCAAGTTCGTAGAGCAAGTCAAGACTGATAATAAGGAGCGTTGCAGATTGAAGGTTAAGACTTTATTAAACATCATGGGTTGAAATCGAAGATCAGAGCATGTTTGTTTCTAACAACTAATTTGGCGAAAACGACAATGCGAGGCCCCCAAAATAGGTCCACACAACCCATTTTGAGTCGCCAAAATACATATTATAAATTCAAATACAATTACAAAAATTCCTATTTACAACTATTAAACTGTCGTGCAAAATACGACACCACACATACTATGAGTTTCAATACAAACGTTGTACCGAAACTAGTACAACAATAATCACACCCAACTTAAGTTCTCAATACAATTATTGACACACTATTTTATAATGTATTGAATACTTCTACAGTCTCGGACCATCACTCAATTTCCCGGCTAGACCTAGCTATACTCTCATTTCCTCAATTAACAAGTGACTAGATGTTGTTTTCTACAAAGTGTATCAACTTGAACAATACTTGTACTCTTTTTGATCTTCACAAATACTCAAGATAACCTAGTACACTTAGAGAGCACTTAAGAAATTTAGAGAGTGGAAGGAAATGTAAGCAAGGAAGTTATGAATTTCTTTATGTTAACCCTTCCTATTTATAGGAAAATGTTTAGTACACCAAATTCGACTTTCATCTGAAAATATAATATTATAATATAATAAAGTTAACTTTATATATAATAAAATATATTCTAATTATAATCTAATAAAACAAATAACTTTATAAAAATTTCTGTTTTATATAAAACGTTTTCTCGTTTATTACTAATATAATAATAATAAAATCAATACTGAACACAATTTCTGCCAACAGTTTGACAAATTGGCAAGTAGGGGTCTATGGAATAATAAGCCAAACTTACGATAAACGCTTCATGACAAACCCCAAAAATTGAACAAATAACTACCACACTTCACTTATTTTTAATCAACACATTTTTAATCTTTCAACAATTATTCACCGTTAATATTATAGACTCACAATATTAACAACCAGATAATTTTAAAAAAAGAGGGAGCTTTCCGTAGAAATGACGCACAATTAAATAACCCTTTTCATTGACACAACTTCTATACATTGTCAATAATGTTAACTGGTCTAATAATATTATATCAAATAATATGAGTTACAATATCGTAATAATTATTAATTTAATAATAAAAATACTATGCAAATATTACTGTAACAATTAATGAGTTAAAATATTGTGCAATCAATTATTAAATTAATAATATGCAATACCGTGTGCTACTGTGGAATACCGCGTACTACTGTGGATTACTGTGTGCTATTGTTCTTTTATTACCGGGTATTTTAACAGTTGCAGGTGATAATATTATTGACAATTTGTATAAGAATATAAATACTGTCGTTTTTCGTATCCGACAATTAGTCGTTTTGGGGCCCACCGATGATTTGTTATTTCGGCGCCGTCGTACTTTACCGAATATAATATTCCCCGACAGAAAGAATATATATTCCCTGATAAAAAGAATATTCCCAACATACTGTTTATCAGATAATTTGCATATATCACTCTTAACTATAACATTTTATCAATTAAACACTTTACTGTTTAGAATAATAATTATAAAGAAAAATAAACTTATATTTCATAAAAGTCGGGGTCTTATAATTTCCCCTCCTTATGAAATTTTGTCCTCGAAATTGACATACGTACCTGGCATCTCGAAGAAGTAAGGATACCTAGTTTTCATTTCAGATTCTAACTCCCAGGTTATTTTCCTATATCATGGTTTCTCCATAAAACTTTAACTTGAGGTATAACCTTTGAGCGTAAAATTTGTTCCTTCTTATCTAAAATCTTGACAAGTACCTCCTCATACGTTAAATCTTCTGCTATCTCGTCTAGTTCTAATTCAATAATGTTGTTCGGGTCTTTCACATATTTACGTAGCATGGATATGTGAAAAACGTTATGAACACGAGACATGCTTGGCGGTAAGGCGAGTCTGTATGCCACAGATCCTAGTCGATCGAGGATTTCAAATGGGCCGATAAATTGAGGGTTGAGCTTTCCTCTCTTTCCAAATCTCGTAACTCCTTTCCATGGAGAAACATGTAAAAATACATGATCTCCAACGTTGAATTATTCGTCGCTTCGATGAAGATCAACATAACTCTTTTGTCGATCTTGTGTTGTTTGTATACGTTGCCGGATTATTTGAATCTTTTCTGCAGTCATACGTACCAACTCCAGTCCTAACAATTTTGTCTCGCCTACTTCATCCCAACATGTTGGAGAACGACACCTTCGTCCATACAACGCGTCGAAAGGAGCCATGCCTATACTTACTTGATAACTATTATTGTAGGAGAATTCCACCAATGGAAAATATTTGTCCCAACTTCCTTTGAAGTCTAGTATGTAGAGTCTCAACAGATCTTCGAGAGTTTGAATGGTCATTTCCGATTGCCCGTCTGTCTGGGGATGGTATGCAGAACTGAATCGTAATTCAGTGCCCATATCTTTCTGCAAGCTGACCCAAAATCGTGAAGTAAATCTAGGGTCTCGATCAGAAACTATTGATACTGGCATGCCATGTAATCTCTAAATTTCTTTTATGTACATACTAGCAAGACGCTCAAATGAATAGTTTTCTCATGTGGGTAAGAAATGAGCAGACTTGGTCAATTTATCTACAATAACCCAAATTGCGTTTAACCCTTGAGAAACTTTGGGAAGACCCGTCACGAAATCCATGTTGATATGTTCCCATTTCTATTCTGAAATCTCAAGTGGTTGCAATGGACCCCTTGGTACTTGATGCTCTGCCTTGACACATTGACAAGTTAAACACCTTGAGATAAACTCTGTGATCTCTCTCTTCATATTGTTCCACTAAAATATATGTCAAAGATCACGATACATTTTGGTACTTCCAGGGTGGATTGTAAATGGTGTGTTGTGTGCCTCCATCATGATTCTATTTTTCAAATCAGAGTCGTTAGGAACACACAGTCTAGAGTTGACTCGAAGTATACCTTCTTCATTGATTATTGCTTCGGGAACAACACCTTTTTGTACTTTCTTCTTCATATTCACCAACTCTGGGTCTGTAACTTGAGCAACTTTAATTTTGTCGATTAAAGCCGGTTCTACTCGTATATGTGCGATCTTCACGTAGGTTCCTGCAGTCTTTAATTCTATCTCCATCTTTTGTAAATCATACAAAATGAGCCTTTGTGTTGATAATATCGCACTCGTACCCGCATATGATTTTCTACTCAATGCATCAGCCACCACATTTGCCTTTCTAGGATGGTATTGGATGGTATGGTCGTAATCCTTCAACATCTCAAGCCAATGTCGTTGTCGCATGTTGAGTTCCTTCTGGGTGAAGAAATATTTGAGGCTTTTATGGTCTGTATAGATCTCCACCTTTTCCCTATACAAGTAGTGTTTTCAGATCTTCAACGTGAAAACGACCGCTACCAACTCTAGATCATGAGTAGGATAATTCCTCTCATATTCCTTGAGTTGCCGAGAAGCATAAGCTATAACTTTCCCATGTTGCATAAGAACGCAACCTAGATCTCTGCCTGAAGCATTGCTATAAATGATAAATCCTTCTGATCCTGATGGTATTATCAGGACAGGTGCTGAAATGAGTCTTCTCTTGAGTTCTTGAAAACTCTTCTCGCAATCTTCATTCAATTTGAATGTTGTGCTTTTTCGAGTTAGTTGAGTTAGTTGAATGGAAATTCGAGAGAATCCTTCTACGAACCTCCAATAATAACCAGCTAGGCCCAGAAAGCTTTGTACTTCGGTTACTGACTTAGGTTGCTCCCAATTTAATACGGCTTCAATCTTCGTTGGGTCAACCGATATTCCTTGTTTAGAGATCACGTGTCCAAGGAATGCTACCTCCTCAAGCCAGAACTCGCTTTTCTTCAACTTGGCATATAGCTTGTTTTCACAAAGCTTTTAGAGTATCAACCCTAAGTGTTGCTCATGATCTTCACGACTTTTGGAGTATACATGGATGTCATCAATAAAGACAATTACGAAATGATCCAAATATTCCTTGAATATTCGGTTCATCATATCCATGAAGGCAGTAGGAGCATTAGTTAATCTGAAAGTCATGACTAGGAATTCATAATGGCCGTATCGAGTTCTGAAGGCAGTCTTGGGAATGTGATCAGCTTTAATCTTTAACTGATGATATCCGGAACGGAGATCGATCTTTGAAAAGAATTGAGCACCTTGTAACTGGTCGAACAAGTCAACAATGCGAGGTAACGGGTACCTATTTTTGATGGTGACATGGTTCAACTCCCGATAGTCAATGCAGAGTCTCATACCCCCATCTTTCTTCTTTACGAATAAGATAGGAGCACCCCAAAGTAACGTACTCAGATGTATGAACCCAATGTCTAATGACTCCTGCAGTTGAACTTTTAACTCTTAAAGTTCAATAGGAGCCATTCGATATGGGGTCTTGGAAATGGGTTTTGTACCGGGTTCAAGGTCGATAAAAAATTTGATTTCACGGTCTGGGGGTAGGCCAAGAAGTTCTTCAGGAAATACATCAGGGAACTTATTAACAACAGAAATATCATTCAAATCTGACGTACTTTTGTTTAAATCAGTTACATGGACTAAGAAAGCTTGACATTCGCTTTTCAATAAACGAATGGCTTTATGGCTAGAAATGACAGTTATTGATTTTAACGGTTTGGTTGCTTGAATTCACATAACAGGTTGATTAGGAATGTGAAAACTAACGACCTTATGAAAGCAATCAATTTTAGCATGATGAGTAGTTAACTAATTAATTCCTAAAATCACATCAAATTCATGCATGTCCAAGGAGATAAGATCAACAGGTAATTTGAGGATGCTGATTTGAACAAAACAAGATTTATAGACCGTAGATGTAACAAATGTTTGTCCTAATGGTGTTTCAACAGATAAGTCAAAATCTAATTTCTCAGGAGTCAAATTCAGACGTTGAGCACATGTAGGTGAAATAAAAGAATGGGTAGAACCAGCATCTAATAAGCCATAGACTTCACAAGAGTTAATAAGTAGTTTACCCGTGATAACTTTGTTCGGGTTCCGCACTTTTTGGGATGTCACGACAAAAACTCTCCCCTGAACCATATACCTTG
Organism: Aralia elata; assembly: GCA_034770075.1. Taxonomy (NCBI): domain Eukaryota; kingdom Viridiplantae; phylum Streptophyta; class Magnoliopsida; order Apiales; family Araliaceae; genus Aralia; species Aralia elata. Next base: position 46,632 of record JAVJAP010000041.1, on the reverse strand, counting down.
ACTTGTGTGTGACAGCCTTTGGTGTTATCGTTGCAGCTGGACTTGATTTTGTTACAGGACAAAATCGAGCTATGTGGCCTTTTTTCCATAACTGTAACACACCGAGATGGCTGTGTACAGTTTGGACTGATGTGTCCCTCTTTTCCACACTTGAAATTGTTGAATCTTCTCTTCGTGAAGTTGTTTCCACTTGACTCATTTTTTCTATTATCTTGGCCAGGATTACCACCGAAGTGGTTACCATTTCTAGCATAATGATTTCCTCCTCGTTGGTGATGATTGTTGCCACTGTTACGATTATTATCGTAATTTCTCTCTCGTTATTGGGTGTTGTCTCCTGGTTGTAGTATTTCTTTCTCTCGCTCTACTAAGTGAGCCCTATCCACGATATCTGAATATAGACAAATTTTATGAGAAATGAGATGTTGACGAATTTCAAGTTTTAAACCTCGTAAAAACATTCGCGTCATCCTTTCCTCAGTGTCCACTAAATGAGGCGCAAATCGAGACAGTTCGGCAAACTTGGCTTCGTACTACGATACGGTCATATTGTTCTACTCTAGTTTGATAAATTCTACCTCCTTCATATGACGAATACTCTCTGAAAAATATTTTTTGTTAAATAATTCTTGGAACTCCACCCAAGACATCTCGAGTGCCGAATGATGAGTACGTTTTATGGATTCCCATCAATGATCCGCTTCTCCTCGCAACATAAAGGTAGCGAAAAGAACCTGTAACGATCACGAATCGTGTGTACCCTTGTAATTTGGGTTTATTAATATTATGGAGTATATTAAATCTTTATTTTTATATGATGTGTTTAAAGGTTATATTATAACTTAGATTATGTGAATGCATGGATTTATGTGTTGTAGTTTCGCATAAGCAAATAAATTGATTTCACGTAATATTACTAAATCACTATTCACGAGTTACTATTCACATGGCACTATTCATGCCAAAAATAGTTTTACGTCTTTTTCGATTTCTATTAATTTCGTTAAAGCGTGTATGCAACGTGGTAATTTTTCCAAGTGTTGGATTTTTATTTTGAAAAAATGATGATTTTATTAAAAGCCCAAATGTTTAATATGGGTGACCCAAATAAATTGTCCAACATAAGAATTGTTATTTTTACCCAACCCATGACCCATGTGGGATTTATTAGAGGAAGAATATTAGCATTTTTGGCTCTAAGTTTGGTCAAGGATTTGAGCATGTTAATGTTAATGGGTGTCTATAAATTTTTGATATGTTGCAGCTCTATGTCTTAGGAGTCCATAGAGTCCGAAATGGAGTAATTTGGACGTCTAGGGAAAGTGTTATGGAGTTTAGATCAAAGGGAGGTCAAATCACGAAGCTGGGAAAAAGGGCACCTAGGCTACTGCCGGTTGAGCGCGAGACGCACTCATGGTAAGGCCATTTGAGAGCGGGCTGCGCTGGGCCTGCAGTTGGCTAGACAGTTTTGACGTCCTTTAGTAAAATATGCATAACTTTCTCATACGAACTCTAATTGGGGAGATTCAAGTTGATCCGGAATGAGAAATAGTAGACCTACAACTTTCATTTAATAAGTTTGGATATTTGAGGTCGGGATCAATTCCCAAATTGGCCATGTTTAGGACTGTAGTGCGTTTGGAGGCAATCGGAGGTCGTCGGGCATGCAAGTATGCAACATGTAATGTTTCCAACGCTAAAAGATGTTGTTCTAAGTTCTAAAACATAAACATGATTTATAATGATGCTTAGCATTAACTTATAAGTATTAGGTAAATCGAATGGGCGTGCTAGGCGTACGCAAATACGTGTCGCTTGGGCGTTCGAGTAGGCAAGTTTGGCGTACGGACGTGCAAGCGTCATAACGCCGTAACTAGTATGTATAACCATGTTTAATATTTTTCTCCTAATAAGAATGAAACATTATGGAGTATTACAACCCGATGTTTGGTGTTGATTATGTGACTAATTGTAGTATCTATGTACACTTAAATGTGTAGGATATTTGAAGGACGTGTATTATAATTTTGTAGCAGACGCTCGAGGCAAGTTTTCTAACTTAACTCAATTTATATTTGAGCAAGTTTCTTAAACCGTACAACTCTTATACATTGTGCGAGTTTTCGATGTTATATAAATTCTAAGCTTTCACAAATTATTATTGTGCAAGTATTCTTACTTTTATTCAAGATATCTAGTTGTGTTATAATGCATGTTATTGAAGCTTTAAAGTTTTATATTCCATGAACTGTTGAGAATTTGTCTAAGTCATTTTCTTCGGCTAGATTTATATTGAAATGCTTTATTGATTTAAGAATGAATCATTGAGATATTATTGATGTTTATTGTAGCTATCCAATCAAATTGTTTTGACTTGGATTCGCGAATGTAAAGCTGAGAAGAATAACCCTATTATTGGGGAATTATTTCTGGCCGGTAATACCGATTGACCCTAAATGGGTGATAACTTGACGCTTAGATGTTAAATAAATGTTGTACAACATAGGGCATGATAAGCTGATCCCCTAAAGTGCTGAGAGGAAAAATGATGTTCGGTTTATAGTTATAAAACTATTAAACCCTTTGATGAAAGAAGAAAGTTCAAGTTTTTTGACCACTTAGTATGTTGTTTAGAAATGTTAGTAATGTAAAAGAATACCTAATCATTGTTCCTATTTATTCGAATTGTGTTCTCTACTATTGTTCAGTTGTAGAACTGGAAGCATGATTCCTGATGTTATTATTATTTTAAATGTTATCCTTACTGAGCAATTGAATGCTCATTCTTGCTTTAAATTACATGCTTTCAGCTAAGGCAGAGTAGGCAGAAAGTTCCCGCAAGGATAAATGCAAGGGTAAAGTTACCGAGTAAAGGATATTATATCATATCCGCTTTTGTAATAGTTTATGCTAGGAATGTGTGATCATTCTGGATTGTATTAATTATCTTAAGATGTTATGCATTTATGTAAAGGTCTTAAAACCTGGGATTTGTAGAGTAAGACGTTGTGTAATATTTAATGATTACATTTATGTCCTTATGTTAATGTAGAATGGGTAGAATAGATGATGAATGTGTAGTACCTGTTGGGAATTTGCATGAGACGTTTAAATCTATCCTCAAAGGGGAGATTGTTAAAAGATCTGCATGAGATTACCATTGTTCATTGTATGTGATTTGATTGATGACAAAATGATAAGAAGAACATTCATATTGATAAAGCCTTGTAAAGTCCTTAAATAAAATATATGTACAAGGATTTAGAATGGAAAGATCAAATATGTTAGGTTGATCTAAGCTGATTTGCCATGTATCTTATCAAAGCATATTTATAACATTAAGTGCTGTAAAGTCTTTTAATGAAGTTAATGTACAAAGGACTTAGAATAGAAAAGATCAAACTTGTTAGGTTGATCTTATGAGCTGAAAAGATACACATAAATAGAAAGGCTAGACTGATCATAGTAGAACTGCTAAAGTTATCATAGAGCAACTCGGGTATAATCACAGAGAACGATCGTAGAGCAGTTGACAGACTAGCAGAAAGTCAGTAAAAGGATTGCAGAGATCGTAGAGTCTGTCAGACAAACGACGAGTAAAGCTCGGTAGATCGTAGAGTCCTTTCTCGGAGCCGTAGAGTACTTTCTCGACAGATCGTAGAGTTTGTCAGGCAAACAATAAGCAAGGCTCGACACATCGTAGAGTCCTGTCTCTCAGAATCGTAGAGTCAATTCAGTCAGTCACTCTACGATCCCCATGAACAGTCTATGAGCAAGCAGGATTGTAGAGTAACCTCTGCATGAGCATTCAGAGTCAAGACAATGATCCTCATAAAGATTATTAAGAAGGTTGTCCTTAAGTGTCAAATAAGCTAAACAAAGATCTCTGAGCACATCTAAAACATCCAGTCCTAACAGAGATCGTAGAGCAGCTCAAACCATCATTCCACGATTACACTAAGACTCTACGAATCACTCCATAGAACAAGAATGGCCAAGCAAGTGCAGAAGTACAACGACCAAGCAATCGTTGAGTTGAGCCAAAGATGTTCACACACTGCCAGATATGAATAACCTCTTAATAGCAGCAGTGCTAGCATATGAAGATCATAGAGCAGTCCTCTATGATAATAGAAGTATAGCAAAGCTAGCATATGAAGATCATAGAGCAGTCCTCTATGACATAGAAGCCAAGCAGAGCTAGCCAACCTAAAGTTCGTAGAGCAATCCTCTATGATAAAGTAAAGCAACTGCAAAAGCTCAACCGGATCATATACCCATGCTCTGAGAACATAAAGCTCAATAGAGATCACAGAGCATAAGAAGCATATTTTCAGGATAGTAAGGCTCATATAAGATCGTAAAGCAAGTGTAGTCAACCACTCTACAATCTCCAAAACAGTCTTCGTTAAGCACAATCATAGAGCTGCATAGCAGGGCAAGCAGATGACTCTACAATCAGAAGCAAAAGGCTACAACTGAATCGATCGTAGAGTACTTAAGTGAAAACAAAGAATATGTAAATCAGAGCACTTAAGTTATTAATCCCAAGATGACCAGCTGAATACTCAAATGAGTATAATAGGGAACCAATCTGAGTGGGGTTCAAACAACCATGTTTGCAGCGGTCAAAGATAATACACATGACTCTACTACCTTGGTACCAGTTAATGGAAGTTGACTCAGCCATCATTTGCAGACTTCATGAAGTAAAATATTCATTGGAGAAATAAAGAAGTCTACAACAACAGAGGTTCCAACGGAAAGATTTGCAACAGGAAGATATCAATGGCAAGCTTCCAACGGGAAGACTATGAAGATCTACATAAGAGCAGATTAAAAATGGGATTATAGGTGTGGTGAACAGGAGTAAGAACACATATAAAACACATCAATTGAAGCTTCACCTAAGTATACCGAAGGGCTGGCATAAGTGCTAAAGAGCCGGAAGGCCAATAAGCCAACATCAAGAGTGACCTGAGCTGAAGGCAAATCTAAGAGGACAACTCTATGATCAACAAAGAACACTCCGAGCTGAAGAGAATAAGATACATAACAGATTCTGTACACATGTTAACTAAGTGTTCGAAGGGACTGCTAAGTACAAAGCCTATTTAAAGAACTTAGCAGTACATCAAGAGTGATCATTGGTATCTACTAAAGACCAGAAGAATAAGAGCATCAACGACAAACATCAGCAGCATCTAGAGATTGATCACAAACAGCTGCTAAGTACCTGAAGATGAAGGAGATCAAAGTTCATCTTAGCAGCACAACCCAATAACCATCCATACACTAAGGATGGCCTGAGGGGTCCTTGTCTTAGTGACAAAACCAAAGTCAAGTCTGTTGGACTTGCTGAGTACTAATGGGTACAAGAGATTCTAAGGCTGCGGGTCTTAGTCTACAGTGTTCCAAGTCTGCTGGGCTTGAGGAGGGTCAAAGGATCCTTGTCTTAGTGACTAAAAATAACTCATGTCTGTCGGACTTGAGGAGGGTCAGAGGATCCTTGTCTTAGTGACTAAAAATAACTCAAGTTTGCTGGACTTAAGGAGGGCGAAGCATCCTTGTCTTTGTGACCAAACCTTAGTGGATTTCCAACTTGTTGAAGTAGAAGAGTGGAGTAGGAGTTATTCAGTCTCTGAACCACTTAAAACCTCTTGTGTCATTTACTTTTCGTCTTTCACTTTATGTACAATAACTGTCATATCTGCTATCAACCGTATCGTGGATTTAATTATAAAATTGAGATTATGTTTATATCCTTGAAGGGGTTCTTAAAGTATATTCCGTTGTGCATGAATTGATTCTGTTAATCATAATTGTTATACTTTCGCATTGAATGAAAAAGTTTTAAAGGATCTATTCAACCCCCTTCTAGATCTCTATTGTGTCCCAGGGAACTAACAATTAGTATCAAAGCACGTTCTCATAAATATGGTAAAGCTTACGCTTTGAGTTGATCCATGACACAAATTTAGATCAGTTCTAAATCTCGGTATTGGTTATAAGACATTACAATAATAAGCTTACATGTTGAAAATTTTATGTGTAGGTATTCTAATGAATAAATACTTGAGGTTATCCAGATTGGTCCACGTGATTAAAATAAAAAAGTCATCATCATCAAAGGACAATCAGCAGATCATTCAACCCATTGGAAGGAAAGTATAGATGCAGCAAGAGCTGATGACTCTCCATTCAAGATGAATATGCACCTCTACTAAAGAAGTTTAAGAAGATCTTCAAATGATGATCTAAGATATATCTCCATCATTATTGCGCCACAATGATATGTCCATGAGCTTCTCAAACAAAAGTGGCAATGTCCCTACTCAACATCATGAACTTTGAGGAACAAATGATGATGCTGACAGAAACTTGAAAGATTGCAAATCACTGACCAACAACAACATGCATCATCACACGCAGAACCACTGACTGTCAAGTGATTGACATCAGTGAGGTATTTAAACTCCATCACCTCTAAATGTTAATATTGCTGATCAGTGAATAGTATTACATGATAACATATGTATGTTACATCACTGTCTTAGAGTTTGATCAAAGAATCATTTTCTTCCTCAAAAGGAGAAAGAAAAACAAATGTAGAGCCAATATTCATCCATTCTCTCCATCCACATTTGAGACTGAAAATGAAACACTTAAGAAAGATATCTGAGGTGTATCCACTATTTAAATTTAATCGTATCTTATTGATAGATATGTTAGAAATACTATACAATGTGCAATTGATTGTGTGTGCTAGCTAATCACTTGTTAAATACCTGTCTTTAATTAAATTAGTTCTAATGTTAGAAATTTATCTTTCACCTTGGATGTGGAAAACTCAATATGAAGCATCTTTAGAACATTCCCCTTCTTTCATTAACCTTGTTGTTTAAGGAATTTAAAAAGGGGGCTATGCCTAATGTTTTATGTTCATCCTACCTTAGCTTATAAGTTCCTCTACGATCTAAGTATTTAACAAATCGTAGAGTGTAGTCATATCTACTGTCGTACTTTGAAGGATCGTAGAGACTGATCAACTCGTGTTAAACCTCCATTGTTAAAACCTTGAACAGCTTGTACTTATTCTCACGCTAGAGCTATACCTCAACGGCCCCGGTCGTCAACTCTCTGAGTGTGGTTTCGTTTCTGTGCAGGATTTGGCGTGAATTTTGGTGATTAGACGCGCGGTGAAATTTTGGCGTTAACATTGGTGCTAGAAGGAGGGCCTTTAGTGCAGTTAACTTTATTTTATAATCACTTTAACACGCAGTAATAAACGTAATAATCATGGTGAATACGGCGTCGCCTTGGACTTTAAATTCGGTTGACCCTGTAGTACATCGTAGGGGATCTGTGAAGAATTGGTTCAAAAGGCCTATGTAGGAGAGGCCCAAGGGCCAAACCACGGGGCCCCATAAAGCCCAGTCAACGCCGACCAGACGCTAGTTGTTTTCTAGTAGTCAGAAGATGCCACAATCCCCTGATCGCACTGAGGAAACCTGGTCCCAGACGCGCATTCAGAGGGAAGATGGCAAAGACGAACGGGATCAGAGACAGTTAATCCTGGTCCGAAAGAAGCAGCAGAATCAGGCTGCGATGGAAGCGATACGCCTTCAACAGCAAAAGATTGATGCCCAGTTGGAAAAGTTGGTGGCTGAGGAGGAGGTTTCTTCAAGTAGAGCACATAACTAGGCGATAGTTATTCCGAGCCGATCCAAGACTTATCATTCGGACGGTTCAGGACAAGGAAGGAGCAGGCATAGAAGCCGCTCTAGAGACCAGAGTAGGCCAAGGAGCCGCTCCCCGATCTGCGGCAGGCACCAAAACCTTTCGTAAGACCCGAGCAAGCCTAAGAGTCACTCCTTGATCCGCAGGAGGCACAAAAGCCGCTCGCAGGACCGAAGCAGGTCAAAGAGCCGCTCCCCGATCCACAGCAGGCACCGAAGCAGCTCGTAGGATCGGAGCAGGCCGAGGAGCCGGTCCCCGATCCGCGGTAAGCACCGAAGCCCTTCGCAGGACTTGAGCAGGCCTAAGAGCCGTTTCCCGATCCGCAGGAGGCACAGAAGCCGCTCGCAGGATAGAAGTAAGCCGATGAGCCGTACGCCAGACCAGAGCAGGCGTCAAAGCCGCTCCAGGGACATAACAGGGGACAGGCTCGAACCGTCCCCCTGGAAGGATGAGACCAGCTCCCTCACAAGGAGGTTGAAAGAAGTGGAGCAGAGGCTAGCGGTATCCGATCAGACAAGGGAACTGTCGAACAATGCGAAGTCACCTTTTACTTTAAACATAAAACGAGTAAAGGCTCACAAGTCAAAGAAGGTGCCCTTATTGGAGACGAATGACGGCACTGAAGATCCCTACGACCGCACAAACGCTTATAATCAGATCATGGATTACTACGATCATCCTGATATTGCCAAGTGTCACATGTTTATTACCACGTTGAAGCATGGGGCTCAGGAATGGATGACGTCCCTTGCTCCGAACTCTATCAATTTTTGGGGACAATTATGCGATAAATTCTATGCAAGGTTCAGAAGTAATAGGAGAAGGGGAAAGTTGATGACGTCCCTGATGCAAGTCAAGCAGCGTTCGATGAAAACCTCAATCAGTATGTTAGGAAGTTCAGAAAAGCGGTCGACACGGTGACCGACCTGAATGTGCAGCAAGCGGTGGAGTTTTTTTACTACAGGGTTAGATATTACATAATCCAAGAAGCTGATAAAGGACTTTATCCTTAATCCTCCAGAAGACTTGTCGGAGGCATATAGTCCGGCTGACGAATTTATTACTCTTGAAGAAGCCATCAGAAGCTTAACGCCTCAGTCACAACCAGATTGGAAACCAAAAGACCGGGATCGGCATAATACTCCCAGGTCGGATAATCAACCAAGGCAAAATTTCAATGGAGGAGGATCGGGGGGAGGAAGACCGCCCTTTCCAAATAAAAATGTGAATAAAATCTACACTCCTCTTAACACCGATCGGGCAAACATACTGGAGGAAATCAAGAACAAATCGTACTTTGAACCTTTTTCGATGAACACAAAGTCATACAGGGGAAATCACAACTGCTATTACGACTACCACCGGACTTCGGGACATTCCACATAAGATTATTATAATCTTAAAGATCTGATAGAAAAGAAAGTCCAGAGTGGAGATTTGGTTCAGTACGTTGCGGGTCGGTAGGGATCGGGAAGGCAGGATGTTGCGGTTTTAAAACAACCGGGGAATCGACAGACGGATCAGAACCCGCCGATCCGAAAGCTGGTGGTCATTTCGAGTGGGTCACATGGGAAGGTAACCTAATTGAAGAGGTGCGGAGTACTGGACTCGATCTTGTCAATATCTGAACAACCTACCATGAGGGAACGACTGTACCTTGGCACGGTAATCTCTTTCACCGATGATAATTACCCATCGGAGCCCATTGAACCGCATGAAGGGGCTTTGGCTATTACTACACAGGTTGGGTCGATGGATATAAAACGAATCATGATCGACAATGGCTCTTCTGTCGACATACTATATACTTATGCATATCAGAGACTTGATTTGGAAGGGAGGAAGATGGAGGTCGGGCATGAGCCCCCTCTGTATGTATTTAGCAACGATTCAGTTCGACTAGCAGGGACAATTAAGTTGTTAGTCATCTTTAGGGCCCTCAACAGGTGGAAATTAATGTCAGGTTCTTTGTCGTACAGGTGGATTCAGTTTATAACACAATCTTGGGACGACCGACGTTGACAGCGTTGCAGGCAGTGACCTCAATCGCTCACTTCAAGTTGAAGTTCCATACGCCGAATGGGGTTAGCAAGATAAGAGGAGATCTGGATATGGCACGAAGGTGTTACAGAAATTCATTGATATCTTCTGTCGTCAAGAGGTGCAAGCAGCGGCAGGGGATGGCGATAGAGGTAGAACCGTTTATCGAAGGGAGTACAGAACTCCTCGCTCTGTCGGTCGAAGAGACAGAGGACATTGAGTTGATCCCGGGAAAGAAGGAAAAAACTATCAAGAACGGGTCGGGGTTGCAGGAACCTTTTCGGACGGGATTGATAGAGTTGCTTCGGGTGTACACAGACATTTTTGCATGGGAGCCCAACGACATGCCTGGGATTGATGAGGAGGTTGTTGTGCATAAGCTGAATGTGGACCCTGCTAAGAAACCAATCTGCCAGAAGAGAAGGATCTTCGCTCTGGAAAGGCAGAAGATTATTGACGATGAAATAGCCAAACTGCTAGCGACTGACTTCATATATGAGATTGACTATCCTGAGTGGCTGGCAAACGTGGTGTTAGTTTGAAATCAGAACGGAAAGTAGAAGATCTGCATCGATTACACGGATTTGAACAAGGCTTGTCCAAAGGACTTCTATCCGCTTCCGTACATCGACCAACTGATTAACGCTTTCTCGGGGTATAACCAAATTTCGATGTATAAGAAAGATATTCCGAAGACACCGTTCATAACATATCGGGCGATCTATGCTTACAAAAAGATGACCTTCAGACTGTTGAATGTCGGAGCAACTTACCAGGGGATGATGAACTATGTGTCTCGGAAGCAGCTGAGCCGAAGTATAGAGGTCTACGTGGATGACATGATCGTAAAGAGCTTATATGTTCGTAAGCATCTGGATAACCTGAATGATTGTTTCCAGACTGTCAGACAGTACAACATTAGGCTGAACCCGATGAAGTGCACTTTCGGCCTTGGTTCGGGTAAGTTCCTTGGATACCTGGTGAGTAAAAAGGGAATTCAAGCGAATCCAGAGAAGATTCAGGCTATCTTGGACATGAAGTCTCCCCAAACCTTCAAAGATGTACATCGGTTGACATGTCAGATTACAGCCTTGAGGAGGTTCATGTCGAAGTCGGCAGAGCGGTGTTTGTTATTCTTTAACACATTGAAGGGGCCGAAGAATGAGAAGACTTTTCAGTGGACTTCGGAATGCGAGGACGCCTTTCAGGAAATAAAGAAATATTTATCTTTGGCGCTTCTGTTGATGAAACTAGTCCCTTCAGAGCCTTTGTATTTGTACTTAGCAGCAAGCTCGTTGGCGGTTGGAGCAGTGTTGGTTCGGGAGACGAATAAAAAGCAGTTCCCTGTGTATTATGTTAACCATGCCCTTCGGGATGTAGAGACCAGATATCCGAATCTAGAGAAATTTGCCTATGCTTTGATCAGAGCCAGTCGAAAGCTTCGACACTACTTTCAGGGACGGTTAATAATTTTATATACGGATCAACCTTTGAAGAAGATTTTGAACAAACCGGGGATTTTGAGTCGGCTTACAGCTTGGGCTATGGAGTTAACACAGTTTGTGCTGGAGTACCATCCTCGAACGACGATCAAAGGTCAGGCTTTGGTCGACTTTGTGGTGGAGTATTCATTTTTTGAACCCGATTCAGTAGATCAACCGGAGGTGGTGGGTTCGATCTCGGATGTCTGATCAGCTCAGGTTTCGTGGACCTTGTATGTTGATGGGTCGTCTACTTTAGATGTAAGCAGTGCGAGGATGACCTTGACAAGTCCTGAAGGGTTTAAGGTGCAGCAGGCCATTCGCTTCAGATTCAAAACGACAAATAATGAGGCTGAGTATAAAGCTATCTTGGTGGGCTTGCGCTTGGCTAGGAGTCTCGAGGTCCAGAAGTTGATCATCTTCAGCGATTCTCAGTTGGTAGTTAAATAGATATCGGGGCAGTATGAGGCTCGAGGGGCAAGGATGACTAAATACCTGGCAGAGGTCAAAGATCGACTCTATTACTTTAGCTCGTTCGCCTTTCAAGGAGTTAATAGGTCAAATAACACCATAGCTGATGCATTGGCCATGTTAGCAACGATTGATGCAAGTTCATTCAGTGGGCCAGTATATCTAGAAGTCTTAAATTCACCAAGTGTTCAGAGGTCAGAGGTAATGGTGGTGGAATGTTCGGACAGTTGGATGGGACCTTACATAAGATATCTTGTTGATGGCGAGTTTCCTTCGAACCGAATTTTAGCGAAAAAAAATCAAATACAGGAGTTCAAACTTCGTGCTGATTGATGGGGATTTGTATCGGCGGGCATTCACTTCCCCTTTTATTAAAGTGTTTGGTCCTATCTAAAGCTGAGTACGTACTTTGGGAGGTGCATAAAGGAATTTATGGGGACCACATGTGATAAGTAGGTTTCATACCTACTTATTGGATGCTATTTGGGTTCTTTTGTTGCTTATCTAATAGCTACTTAGTACGTTTTCATGCATTTTTCTCTCTCTTTCGGTTTTGATTCACTATTCTCATTATATGACTTTTGCATGGTTTTTGGTAAATTTGACACGGGGTTTATTGCATTTGTTGGTTGGGAGCTATTTGATTATTTGTTGCTTGTACAGGACACGAGAATCAAGAAATCAGACTACAGCAGCACAACAGCAGATTGGCAACCGGCGCAGCTGCGCCTTGCTTGGCCTTGAGGCCGGCGCAGCTGCGCCCCTCCTGTTCCTTCCCTGCCCCCGGCGCAGCTGCGCCCCTTTTACAAAGGGCGCCGGCGCAGCTGCGCCCGTCGCCAACCAGCCATGCAACACGTTCCATCCAGCGAAGCAGCATTATCAGGAAATGGTGTAGTGCCAGATTTTGAGGGATCAGTGGGTTTAAACTTTATTAATGGGAATTAGAATAAGTCAAAATAAGACAAATTAAGCATATATTATTAGCCATTTGAGAATTCAATTTTGAGAGCTCTCCTCCTATACGAAAATTAGAATAGTTTACTGCATTCTAGCTTCAAACTTAAAAACAACCAGCTGAGCACAATTTGCATTGGGGAACTGAAGAATGGAGCTATATGGATGCTGAATTGGAGAGTGGGAGCAAGAAATCAACAATCTACACAATTTGGAAAATCATCAGAAGTTGCAGAACGGAAACAGAGAGCTTGAATATTTTCTGTTTTTGATTAATTTTCCTAATCTTTAATTATGATGATGAACCAATTGTGCATGATGAATTCTAGTATTGTTATTATGAACTAAATTCAATTCTTGGGATTATAATGGATCTTTTGCATTGCTAAGAATTGAAATGCTTCCTTATTATTGCTAGTTGGTTATGAAATGAATGTCTAGCATAATCTATACTTCATGTTTAATTGCTTGATCACCAATTAATGTGATAATTTATATGGAATTGAGAAAGGAAATATAAATTGAGATCTAATTATGCTAGCATATGTTCATAATTTTTATATTCCTCGTGAAGATATGATTCGTGCTTAGGATAGAGATATATCGAAGCACCATATGTGGCCAATTGAAAACTTGTTCTTAAACCCTTTTGATTGTAATTCACATAGAGAATAGTGCATTAGTCATCTAGGGTGTTCACATTCATTCTATCAATTGTGGATTTAGTATGATATGAATATGGTGCATCGAGAGGTGGCCATATTTTACATTCGTGTTCTCGACCAACATTCTATAATAATCAATTAGCAACAATAGGAAGCATGGAAATCTAAGTTTGCATTAAGTGAAATTATAATCCCAAGCTTTTAAAATCTGTATTTTTACAACCATAATCTGTTCTATTAGTTTCTTTTGTAATCATTAGATAATTTTTAGCCTTGTAATCAATTGTTTAAAGAGACCGAATTAATTATAAAATCGGTGTTTGATGTTGTAAATGTAATTCTATTCCTCGTGGGATCGATACTTTACTTACTTTATATTACTTGTGGATCACGTGCACTTGCGTGTATGAGTCGTATTTGTTATACATACAAATATCCCAACAACATGGAACGAAGACGTTGGCATACAAGGTTCTTTGGCAAGGTTACTACTGGCCAACGGTGTTTCAAGAAGCGAAGGACTATGTAAAGAAGTACCCAAAGTGCCAGTTAAATAGTCTAATACCGCATCAGCTCCTAGAGAAGTTGTCTTCAGTTCTTTCTCCCATTCCATTCGTTATTTGGGGGATTGATATCTTAGGACCGTTACTAAAGGCTAAGGGACAGGTCAGCTTCGTGATTGTCGCCATTGATTATATGACCAAATAGGTGGAGGCGAAGCCACTTCGGTCTATTTCTGAGCAAGAGTGCTTAAAATTTCTTAAAGAGTTTATAGTGTTTCATTTCGGTATTCCAATGGTTTTGGTGTCTGACAATGGACGACAGTTTGTGGGCTCAAAATTTGAAGATTTCTGGCGAACTTAAATATCCAACATAGGAAGACTTCGGTGGCTCATCCTCAGTCGAATGGGCAAGTGGAAGTAACAAACTGTACCCTACTCAATGGGATCAAACGAAGACTAGATGAAGCTATGGGTCGATGGCCAGAGGAGTTGCCTAGTGTCTTGTGGGCTTATCGAACGACGTCGAGGATGACAATGGGTGATTCACCATTTAGATTAGCTTATGGAATCAATGCCTTAGTACTGGTTGAAATCAGGTCCCCCTCTCTTCGGGTCAGTTAGTACAAGGAAATGTACAACGACGAAGGCCTTCGTCTTAATTGGATCTGCTGGAAGAAGTTCGAGAGTCGGCCTTGGTAAGGCTAGCAGTCTACCAAAGAAAAATGGCCAAACATTATAATAAAAGGGTTAAGCAAAGGAGGTTTGAGGTCAGAGATCTGGTACTTCGAGAGGCTGAATCGTCGACCCCCCAGAATACGGGCAAGTTTATGCTGAACTGGGAGGGTCCTTATGAAGTTATAGATGTGCCGAAGCCAGGAACTTACCCGTTTCGGGCCATGGATGGTTCAGAAGTGAAACATACTTGGCATGCTGGGAGGCTTAGGAAATATTATCAATAAGTTATGTACTTTTTCCTTTCCCAGTTTATATAATTTTGTTCAATTATTAATAAAGTAGAGCAGTTAATTTTTCCAAAATAGACTTTTCATTTACGTAACAGTTTTGTACATATGGGGTGTCTATTACATAAAAAGGAAAAAAATTGTAAATGTTTATTGTAGGGGTAGAGGGTCCCCTTCGGCATTAGATTCATCATCAGAAGAGTCTAGGATGAAAGGATCTAGATTAGCTGCGAGCATTTTGGTTCTATCTTTCTCGCGAGTGGCTAAGTACCCATCGCCATATTGCTTTAGTACTTCTTCGGTTAGTCTAGGAGATCGACGGTATTCGACGATGATTTTTTGTTTAGCTTCTTCCGTCATTGGAGGACCTTGTGCTTTTAATTCGTTGTGACTCACCTCCAATGCCTTGGGTTCTTTCATTAGATCTGCCAACTGGAAATGCACAGTCTAAAGCCGATTCTGAAGACTTGTGATAGATTTTTCCATGGTGTCTATTCGATTTTTATCTTCGACTCGTTCTGTTAAAAGTTGTTCTCTTTTTTCGGTTACTTCGAAAAGTTGCCATTTGGTCTTCTTCAGCTCCTTCTCCAGTTCTTCGTAGCGAAAGGTGGTATTGGCATGAAGGCTCTGTTCTTTCTCGAAGCCGGATTTTATAGCTTCGATTCGGAGTTTGAGTTCGATGATTTCGGCCTTGAGTACTCCCTCTCGGTCCTTAATCTTCTCGAGATGACTCAGGGTTCGGGCGGTGATAACATTAGACTGCAATTTAAAATAATTAATTTGGAGTTAAGGGTATGTGAACGATGGAAAAGGTGTGTGAGAGGCAGTTCTACTTACACAACCCATATGCATGGAGTTTGCATAGATCAGCTCTTCGGTTGTGATGTCTTCAAATCTGTTACCGTCTTTGGGTAGATTGAAGTACTAGAAGAGCTCCATGGGATAGTCTTTGGGGTCTTCCGGCCATAGGCTCATTGTGGCATAAAGTTCCCGAATCTCTCGTACTTCGGTAGAAAGTGATGGCGATCCGGATAAGGGAGTATTTGTTGATTGTTGGTGTTGTTGGGGTTCCGGAAGATGTTTTGTGTGTGGGTTTTTGGTGGGAGGGGCGGAGGATGATTCAGCTCGTTCTTTCCTCTTATATAGAGGAATGTCAGGGTCGACGGTTTTAGTGGGTTTAGCGGAGTCGGGTTGGATGATATTAAGTTCGGACGTCTGGGTAGGTTCGGCGATTGGGTGTTGTGATGGTGTATGGGCAGGTTTTTTAGTGATTGCCTTAACTAATTGGCATTTCTTTTTGAAGAGAGCATCTTTTTCGGCAGCTATCATCTCAAGAGGGCTCTTTTCGGTATGAATGTCTGTGGAGGGGTCGATGGCTGACGTTGGGGGTTGTGTTATGGGGATAGCAGTGATGGGATTTATCAGGAGGGGAGTTTCGGGAGGTTGGCTGGTTAGGGGAATTGTTTCTTCGGAGGGTCGAAAATGTCTTCGGGAGTTATTGTTGCAGTTGATGACTGGGCGATCTCTTTGATCGTCATCAGCTTGATGAGAGATACTGTAGACAAAAGAAGGGTTATGTAGGATTATGACGATTTGGAAGGTTTTGTGTGAATGAGTTAGTTTAACTTACGATTATGGTTGTACAGCCAAGCTTGGTCGTTCACAAGGTCTATGCTCCATTCTTCTTCCGGCATTTTGGCTATGAGTAGGGCTAATTCCTCGGCTCGGCTGCAGGTGAATTTGTCGAACACTACGTTGGGTTTGGCGGCTTGTGCCCAGTCAGGAATTTTGTAGGTTTCAGGTCCTCTGATAAAGAACCAGTGGGAGTGTCACCCCTTGTTGCTGGTAGGGGTTTTCATTAGAGTGCGTTTTTTGTGCTGCTTTATTTGGTTGCTTGTTGATTTGGCGGAACCCCGATTCCCTGGATCGACCTAATGAGAACAGGGTGAAGAAGAAATCTATGGATGGCTCTACACCGCACTCTTGGCAGAAGGCGATGAAGCAAATGAGGTGGATGAATGAGTTCGGGACTAGTTGGGCGAATCCGACTCCAACGAATCTGAGGAAGGTGATGATGAATTAGTGGAGGGGGAATCGGACCCCGTATTTCAGTGCGTACAGGGAAATGGCGGTCCAGCCGTTGGGTCGGTGGTACATTCTCTCCTCTAGATTCAGGGCATGGAGATCGTGGGTAAGAGGGATGCGGTACTGTTGGCGGATGTCGGAGAGCATTTGTTCGTTAGTTCGGTTGAAGCGGAGGGGTGGTCAGTTTGGTTGGTGGTGTTGGCTATAGTTGATCGGATTTTGCAGGTAAGGGGTGTGATTCGTCGAAAATGATAGTTGCGTGTGCCTGAGAAAGTTGTTGCAGAAGGAGAGAGAAAGTCTTTTGATCAAAGTGGCGGTTCGTTTTAGGGGAACATGAGTTTTGATGTGACTCTTTGGTTCACACTTTTTTCAAGGTGCAGCTAATAAAGGTGGCGGGGTCTAGTGGTTGGCGTGTGCAACACGAAGGGGCTGTTTGGTTTCGATGAAAATGGTTTAAATTGTATTAATCTTTATGTACTCTCTTATTATAAGTTTATTATAACAAGAGAGTTGGGGCAATGTTGGGGCCTAGTTTGTTGGGCCTGATAGATCTGGTGGGTCCTATCCACTTAGAGGGGGTGACCCCATGTGGGAAACTATTTTGGGCAACAAGAGGACTTTTGGGAATCTAAGATTCTGAACTGTATTTAAATTGTAGTTCTTAAGGAAAGAGTCAGGATTATATCCGACTTCCTTTCTTTAAGGAAATTGATTTCTATCCAATCATATGTAGTTACCATGATTAGGAGTCCTATTGCAATTCGGGGACAGGGCGATGAAGGGGTGTCATCATCTATAAATACAAAGATAAACCCTAATTCGCATGTAATCACTCTTTGCTCACTAAAGTGCTAAACATCTATTGTTAAAACCTTGAACAACCTGTACTCTTATAATACATTGCATAACTTATAGTTAATTATGTTTAAAATGATAATTAGTATTTCTAATTATAGTAACTAAAATAAAGGCAATGATGATTATTGCTTCAAATTTATTTTTATTTGACTGTTTAACTCATTGCGTTTTTGGCCTTTTAAATTAGATTTTTCCATATTAAATTTCTTTTTGTTTTCCATCTCCTCACTAAATTGGCAACCTAGTAGTATAGTTTAGCGCACAAAAAGAAGAAGACTATTAAAGAATTTACTTTTAACACATTGAGTGCATTAAATGACACATGTCACCTTACTTCAACCTTAGTTAACCATGGTTCAACTTTTAATAAAAATAAGAGTTTTTTTTTCTGACCATTTGAGAGATGACAAGGTCATAGGTGACAAAAATAAGAGTTCAAATGTTTTAGAGAAGAAAACAATAAAATTCAATATTTTCTTCTTTTCTTTTTCTTTCTTTTTTAAGTCAAACTTTAGACCATATTTAATATATTGACTGATGTTTACTTAAAAATATGTTTAAAATAAATTATATTCCTTACGTTCTAAAGTATAGGATCAATTTTGATTTTTTAAAGTTTATTTGAAATATTTTTAAATTCAAAATAAATATAAATTCATTTAATATTAGATAATAAAAATTATAAAAATCACAAATTATCAAAAAAGTGCTATTAATTTCAAATTCTATCATTTCAAAAGTTAAATATCAAATCAACTTTAAATTTAAAAATATTTTATATCAACTGTAATAATTCAATTTTAATCTTATATTTCAAATGAAAGAATATTTAGAAAGGGAAAATAATATATATATATATATATATATGTTAACGCTTAATTTTGTCCGCGTGTTCAACCAACTCGTTGGGCGTGTACCTGCACAAAAGTCCCAACGGTTTGGGCCGTTTGTGGACTCCTCCGGTGTAAGAGTAAGTAACAAGCTCAAGGTATATTAACAATGGAGGTTCAATATTTAGTAGGATAAATTATCTCGTACCTTGCCTTCATTGCTATTTGGGTATTTATAGGATTCACTTGGCTACTTACTACTCCCATTAGGAGTGTTCTGTCCAGAATCCTTATTGGACCCAGACTCAATTACCTTGATCCAATAGGAGTGTTATCCGGTAAGGAGCCATAAGGACTTAGAATTCCAGCCCAAGCCTTTTCGAACTAGAGAGTCCTCTTATAACTCTTATAACTCATTAAGCATGATGGGCCTTTGGGCCGAGCCCAAGATGGGGAGCCCAATCAAGCCCATGAGGATTTATATCCGAACATTGCCCCCTACTCCCTCAGTATAAGATATGTGCTGGGGGAGTGAATTAGAGACTTTAACAATCGGAAACTTATAATGTGAAAAGAAAATTAATCTTCTCGAGAACCCAAAGACATCAGACCGAGGGCACTTCCCCTTCATGTGTCTTCAAGCGTTAACCCGAAGGTACATATTCCTAGGGACTCTCGAAGGCGTCAGACCAAAGGTAACCCCCCTCGGATACCCGAAAGTATAAGAACTGAAAGAAGATGCTCCTTGGGATCCTTAGAGGTATCGTCCCGAGGGCGAACAAGACCAGGTTGATATTTGGATCCATTGCGTGGGCAGATCCTTACAAACACGCATATTCAGGCCCAATCATTTTGCATTGAGGCCCATTGACCTTGTCCCAACATAAAATGGCCCAACAACTATTTTGAATTTCAAAAGTGGAATTTAGGGGAACAGCTGGCACGCAATACGTCATTCCAGCAATAACTTCTCCCGCCGCTTCTACTCCAATAGAACCCCATCCGTTAGATAGGAACGATTTTGGCCGTCGGATGTTTACTCTTATAGGGAGAGTTAATCCAGACGCCGCTTCCCACCAGCAAACCTATTCTCTTCCATAGAAACCGATCTTCCTTTGCAAAGAGTCCTTACGCCGTCGCTGCTTTTATTCCAAAAATCGCCCGTTCGTCCCATTTCCAGAGCATCTCAAGTAAGTCGTCCATCATTCTTTTCTTTTTTTATAATGGCTAAGGGTAAAAACGCTCAAGAAGCAGGCGCTTCGTTCTCCCGTATTAAAGATGAAGTTACTGTTGCTAAGGCCGGAATCCCCGAGGGTTAACCATGGAAACCAGTGATTATAGAGCGAATGAGGGATGTTGAAGAGTACAATAGGACCAAATATTTCGCCCTAGACTATAGAGTAGTTAACATCCCTTCTTCAATAAAAAACTCCTTTTTTGACTTGCTGATGACGAAGTTCTATATTCCCGAGTCATACGACATTAGGAGGCCTGAAGGTCAGGAAAGAGTATACTGGCAACCCGAAAGGGGGTGGATTCCAATCCATCGGCAATTACTTCTCTTCGGGGTGCGATTTCCGCTCTGTCCTTTCGTTCTTGAGCTCCTTCACTCAATCGGGCTCAGCTTGAGCCAACTGTCCCCAAATTCTTTTATTCATTTAAATGGTTTCATTGCTTTCTGCTCATCCAAGGACATTGTCCCGAGCATAGATTTCTTCTACCAATTCTTTTTCCTCACCGCCTGTAAAGAGAAGGGATTTTACCAAATAATCAAAAACCCGAGTAGAGATACCCTAATGGATACCCCATCCAGTAATAAAGGGTGGCATGGGGATTGGTTTTTCATTAAGGGACCGGACACTGAGTTGGTAGGACCTTGGTCAAACCCGAACAAAGACCAACTGAATCCAAATCGGATTTCTTGAAGAAGGTTGGAGGAGTTCGAGGTTTTGTATTCCAAGCGACCTTCGGTGAAGTGGAACCGGTTGCTCCTAAATGATCAAGACTGGTTGCACGCACATAGCTGTAAGTCTATTTTATTTTCCCGAATGCGTATCATTATTGAATTGATGAAGTGTTGAATCTCCTTTTTCCTTTGATTGTGCAGTGGCCGACTCTGGAAAGAATCCTGACAACGAAGCGATCTTCGAGGCGGCTGGAGTCCTGAGAGTCAAGCTCTCAGGAGTTGAGAAAGTCAGGATGGCTCGAAGTAAGAAAGCTTCGGGCACTAAAGTTTCAACCTTGCCTGAGGTGGCTGCCGAAGGAGCATCCAAATCTGGCCCGCCAGAAGGACCAGCGAAGGTTGGGGAACCCAGAGGCAAGAGGAAGAGGCTGGTGCGTCATTCCTCGATTGAGGTAGGAGGCGAACCAGTCGGAATGATTATAATAGAGCCCTCCTCAACGACTGGGGATCTTCTAGCGGTGCCCCGAAGGAGCTGTTCACGACTGCTTCTTTTGGTGCTGAATCTCCTCACCCCGAGGAAGAGGCATTGCTGAGGAGGAAAAAGCAAATGGGGCCCTCTTCCCCCCCTCTTGATATAGAACAACCGAGGGCATAAGGTGTAGGAACGTCTGCCGGAGCTTTGGACTCATCCCTGATCCCTCTTGAGACAACTGAGGTCGATCAGGTTGATATTGTGAATGTTTATGTTAATTTTTTGATTGTCAGTTATGTGTATAAATATTAATGCTAATTTTTATAAAAAAAAAATATGTAATAAATGAAAACTCTTATAATTTTATCTTATACATGAATATATATTTCACAATTATAATTGATCACAAACTTGTCGCACAATAAATAACAAAACCTTTTAAAAAATAAAATATGCAATACATAGCATAACTCTCGTAGAAGTAAATATTCAGAGTATTGAAGTTTCGTCGTCGAATGAACCGCCTTGAGATTTTTTTGACATTAAATTACATTCCGCCTTCGGAATTTCCCTTTCCCACTTGTGGAAGGCAAAGATGATGCTGATTGGGCGAAACACCATATACTTCGGATAGTCTTTTTTTAGTGGGAAAAGGGCCAAATAGTATTTTATTTTATGATGGCTCTAACATTTTATGCTTAAAATGTAGAGTTTGATTAAGTCAAGTTCGAGCAGAGCACAATTTAAGCTCAACTCATTTATTTAAATAATTTCACTAATTCGTGTGAAGTACAAGTATATTTAGTTATATTTATGAAAAAATAATTATTTAAATTTTATTTAAATTTGTAATAAAATTCGATATTAGTGTTGCTATATTGCCAAAATTCGCTTGAAATTATAATCCTAATATAATTATGAAACTCAAAATTTAATAAATTTTGATTTTATTATGACAATTAGTTAGTAATGAGCCCAATAAATTTTTAACTAATTTACAGTTATTATGTTTCAGAAAAATCATATATATTATTAACACTAATAATCATTTGATTTGATAAAAAAAAATCAATTTTTAATGAATTTAATTAAATCAAATTTCAAATTTTAATGAACTTAATGTAGTCAGATATTAATTTAATAATGAAAGTCACGACTAATATTAATATAATTAAATTACGTGATTTGCTAATAGTTTTTCGTTTTTTTAATAAAATAATTGATTATCTTAATATCTTAATAAAATTGTAAAAATGAAATTATCCTACATAAAGTTTGTTAAGATATATTATCTTATATAAAATTATAATAAAAATGCTTGTAATAAAATTGATAGAACCAAAAATAAAAATTCTTTTAGAAATTTCTTTTTCCTAGTAGAGATATAAAAACAAAAGACAACTTCCTTTTCCTAATAAATTGGGTTTCTTTTGAATACTTTACAAATTTGGGTAGTATTTAATTGTTATTAATTTCGAATAGTACTTATACTAATTTTATACTAATTTGAATAAGAAATAAAAAGGCTGGACCAAAAAATTGTAAAACAATATTTGTGCTTTTAGTTATATACTAGATACAAACCCGCGCGTTGCGCGCGGGATTATTCATTTTGTTAATAATAAATGTGTATGTGCAATTAATAAATTAAATTATAATAAAAAGATGGTAGTTTTGTCCCACGGGTTTACAGTAAATTCATGTTTTTCATTGTTTTCTAACATTTATGGTTTATGGTTGATTTCCCCAATTTTTGGAAATACGATCCTTGCATATAGAGAAACATGAATAAGACAATTTTGCAACGTGCACTACATATTATATCTCATATTGACATAATTACATATATCATGGTAAAATTAAAATTAAAAAACTAAGGTTTTTCGTTAATGTTAGGGTATGAGAGATAAAATGAAAGATGTGAAAATACATAAATGTGTGCAAAATTAATCTTCCGAGCGGGTTATGGAGTTCTTCGAGTACACAAAAATCTATCCACTTTCACTCTTTGAAATTCGATCTTTGGGAGGAGTGAGTGTATTAGAATGGAGTTCCTCTAAGTAAAAGATTATTGTGTTAGAAAAAAAGTAATAAAATTTGTTAATAGTACAAAAAAGAAGAATAAAAGAAGCAAAGTAATATTATTGTATAGTAAAAAAGTATAATATTATTTTTTAATTTGAATAAAAGAATACTTCTGTTGTGCTAATCACGGATAAATAACAATAGTAGAGTAAAGAAAAGAAATATAGTAGTAGTAGGCTAAAAGAATACATGCGTTGTGGTAATCACAGATAAATAGCAGTAGTAGGCTAAAGAAAAGAAATATAGTAGTAGGCTAAAAGAATACCTGTGTTGTGCTAATCACGGATAAATAGTAATAGTAGGCTAAAGAAAAGAAATATAACAGTAGTAGGCTAAAAAAATACATGTGTTATGCTAATCATGGATAAATAGCAATAGTAGGCTAAAGAAAAGAAATATAGCAGTAGTAGGCTAAAAGAATTCGTGTGTTGTGATAATGACGGATAAAAGATTATGTAAACTTTTATCGGTGGAAGTTATAACTTTTTGATATACAACAGTAGTAGGATGAAGAAAACAAATTGTGATAATAGCGGATTAAATTATGTTTTATTTATTAGTTCTCCTAATTTTAATAGGATTCAAATCTCCAAATTTTAATAAGATTTAAATTACTAAAATTTTAAAATGCAGTTATATAAATTAGTGTATATCTATGTATATTTTAAATTATTAAAATATTAAAATGCAGTTAAAAGTTTTAAATTTTAAAATTTTAAATTAGTGTATATCTTAAATTATTAAAATATTTAAATTAGTGTATATCCACCCCAATTAGCGTATATCCACCCCAATTATTTCTAGATAAAATTTTAAAATGCAGTTACAGATAAAAGATATATATTGTTTGGTACTTGAAGTGCAACCAATGATGTATATCTGTGTTTATTTTAAAAGTTTTAAATTATTAAAATTTTAAAATGCAGTTAAAGATAAAAGATATATATTGTTTGGTACAACCCTGCGCGTTGCAGAGGGATTATTTATTTTGTTAATTATAAATTTATATATGTAATTAATAAATTAAATTATAATAAGAAGACGGTATATATGTAAATTGAAAATTTATCTAGCAAATGTATAACAAAAAACCTAATTATGAGATAAAAAAAATTCAAAATCAAATTATTGGATAATATCAAATATTTGTACGTTATAGTTATTTGCAAAAATGGGATAGTAAAAAAAATTATAAATCAAATTATTGGATAATATCAATTTGGAATTGCTGCAATATTGGGATATAATATCAGTTTAGATTTGCATGTGTTACATATTTATGGGATAATGTTACATTTTTTTTATGTGAGTATAGAACTAAAAAAGAGTAAAATACACTGACACCCCATGTAGATAATTATAATAACACTTGTCACCCCTCTAGTTTTTCAATTAACAGTCAGTAATAATTTTGCGTTGCGGCGGGATTATTCATTTTGTTGATTATAAGACAAATAATATTTTCTGTTGTTAAACGCCAAAAACTAAACTATCAACATACTCAATTACTCTAATTAGAACAACCCCATTAAAATATATTGTTTAAAATATATATATTATTCATGAATTAAAATTTGATGACATGTAAGGATAAATATGTCACTTTATTTATTTAGTCAACCCTAAAAACTTGTAGGGGTACTAACTGGTACTTAAAAATTTAGATGGGAGTTGAGTATTATTATGATTGTCTAAAATGTAAATGTAATTATCATAATTGAAAAACCAATTTATTGAATAGTATCAATTTGGAATTGGTGCAATTTTGGGATATAATATCAATTTAGATTTGTTATTCTAACCTTAGTTAATAGATATAATAAAAAAATAGAGAGTAATAATTATAATATAAATATTTCTTGGGTGATTTTATGAGATATTATTTGATATCAGTTCAAAAATTAAATTATTGGATAATATCAGATATTTTTATGTTCAAGTTATCTGCAAAAATGGGATAATAAAAAAAATTCAAAAGTCCAAAGTCCAAAGTCCAAACTCAAGCGTTTGTGACGGGATGTTATTTAGTTTGTTGATTATAAATTTGTATTTTATGAAATAACCCTTAGTATGCTTGTTTCTTGTTTGATAGTCTGAGAGTGTAATATTTTTTTTAAGATGGTATTTTTAAATTAAAATTGATTGATTATAGTACCTATAAATAATTAAATATTAATTATGTAATTGTTTAATTACAACGTAATTATTATAAGTCTTTCGCACATGAGAAAAATTAATGTACATAAAAAATTATAAAAATAAGATAGTACTCAATCAATATAACTAAATAAAAATTATCCCAAAGAATTAAAATAATACGATCATAAAATAAGAATATCAGTTTAGATTTTTAGGGTGAGAATGAAGTTAAATATTAGTTTAGATTTTTAGGGTGAGAATAAAATTAAAAAAAATTAGAAAATTTTAGACGTGAAAATTATATGTAAATTAAATTCAATAGTTCAATTTATGATTTTTATGTTAAAATATTGAGAAATTAAATTAGTTGATAATATTAGAATAGTTTAAATTTTAGATTTTTTTTTATATTGGTAGTTTTTAAAAGTTGGATATAAATTTATATTACAGATTGTTGTGTGAGCATGTATAATATAAATAATATTATAAATCTATTTGTAATTTGGATTCGTTTTTGGTAGTATTTGTTTAAGGAATTTTTTATTTTAGTAATTGTTAAAATTTTGGTTAGAAATCTATTATATAATATTGTGTGAGGGGTAATTAATGTTGCATGAGCGGTAGTGTATTTTAGTATGTATAATAGGTAATAGATAATAGGTAGTAGATAATAGATAATAGATTGGAGAGCATTAATGAGGCATGACAAGTGTTGAATTGTGAGATTGACAAATGTCATGATGTGGTCATATTAACTGCGTTTTAGTATAATTAATAGATTTAATGATCAATATAAATTATTCAGGCTCGACTCACCAAGAGCACTCTAGTCGTCCAATTTTTATTTATTTGATAAGAAAATAATAACATATTAGTTTCCTTTGTCTTCTAGGAGTTTAGGGGGGAAATAATTAATTGTTTTCATTCTCCTTTGAAAGTGTGAAAAAAGAAATTAAGTCATAACATAAGTTTACAAAATTTAATATCACACGTTACAACTATATTTCCAATAAAATCGAAGATAGTTCCCCTAGACGATTAAAATGATTTCTTTAGGATTATTTTAAAAAACTACAACCATAAATATACAAAGAACATATAAATATATAAAATTTATATGACTTTGAGTTTGTAAAGTACCATTAATATAACTATGAAACTAAAATATCTCTTTTAAGGGCTCAAATTAATATATTTATTATCATAAAATTGTTGACACACATCACAAAATTATACGATATATGCTCTCTTATTTAAAGTGCCAATTGATAGCGTCATCAACATCAACATCACCAACGGAGTCATCGCAAATTAACGGAAGTTTCTTTAAATCATCAACCCCAGCTAGCATATGTCGATGAAAAATGGAGGATAACATTATACTAGCATATGTTGATGAAAAATGGAAGTGCAAAAGTTTTTTTTCATTTGTCGCAAAAGTAACGGAATTTTATCATAAATCTTTTTTTAATAAAGTTTGATTGGTTCTGATATTATAATAATAATGATATACTTGATTATAAATTATATTGTGTTTTCAAAAAGTAGGGCTTTGAAAAAAAACATATTTTTTTATCGTTTTATGTAAGAGTGTAAATGAAACGAGTCGAGTCGAGTATTGAGTTGCTCAGATTTGGTTCACAAAATTTATTGAGTATGAAATAAGGTTTGATTGAGGCTCGTTTAGCTACCGAGTCGAGTACGATCTCGAATCAAGTCCGAACAATTTGAATTTTTCGAGCGAATATGATTCGAGTATCAATATAAAATTATAATTTGAAGAGGTTTGAGTAATTTATTGAATTTTAAAATTTGTTCATATTTGAATCATTTATATTTCGAATCGAGCTCGAATCGAATTTTTAGTCGAGCGAATACGAATCGAGCCTGAACTGTTTAGCTTATTTTATGTGCAATTTTATAACAATCATATTAAAGTAGTTTTATGTGCAATTTTTGTTCTAAATCGCACCAAATAGAAATGGGCATTAATTCTTATATACTGTTGATGGATATGGACGGGCTGGAACTCAACTGACAGTTCACCCACAAGCCCAACGGAAATAAGGCCCCAGAAATCTCACCTGCCAACTCTCTCTCTCTCTCTATATCTATATATATATATATATAATTTTAATCTACGTCCATTACACAACTATTGCTCATTAGTCATTACCTATATTAATTAATTAACCACATTTGTATCTGGGACCACAAACAAACATTTATTCAGCCCCTATATATTGTGTTCAATGCGTCTCTCTCTGGGTATTTATATCATTTTCAAAATTAACTTTTTAATTAGTTTGCGTAAAATATATACCTACCTGTCTTGACTGCACCAAATGGATGCTATTTATCCACATGATTTAGCTACGATTTTATCTTCTCATTATTATTATTATTATTATTATTATTATTATTATTATTATTATTATTCAAAGAAAGAAAGTCTTACTTTATAAATTGTTTCTTTTATATATGGCTTAAAAATAAATTAGGTCATTAATACCCTGAACTTTTAATGTTTTCCTACTTTGGGAATTGTCTTCTCAATTTTTTCAAGGATTAAACTTTTAATTTTTTTTCACATTGAAAATTGTCTTCTCAATTTTTTCAATTAGGGGATTAAACTTTTAATTTTTTTTCCACTTGGGGATTGTCTTCTCAATTTTTTTTATTAGAGGATTAAACTTTTAAATTTTTTTATTACGTCTAAATTGATAGTGTCACGTCAGAAAATTGATTATATTGCAGCGACACGTGACTAAAAAAATACTTGTGTGTAATATTGAGTCTCATTTTAACATTTATTCAATTAATTTTTTGTACCAAAAAGGGTAAATATAAGACCATTATTAATTTTACTTTAAAATTTTGTCATTAA
Source organism: Aralia elata (assembly GCA_034770075.1). NCBI lineage: Eukaryota > Viridiplantae > Streptophyta > Magnoliopsida > Apiales > Araliaceae > Aralia > Aralia elata. The sequence continues at coordinate 18,557 of JAVJAP010000041.1, read as the reverse complement.
ATTTACTTTAAAAATTAAATTTACCAAAAAATTAAATTTAAAAAATTAATAATTTACCAAAAAGGATAAAATTATCATTAAATTTACTTTAAAAATTAATAATGGTTTTATATTAAAATTATAATAATAATAATTTACTTTAAAATTAATAATGGTCATATATTTACCATTTTTGGTACAAAAAATTAATTGAATAAATGTTAAAATAAGACTCAATATTACACATAAGTATTTTTAATCACCTGCCGCTGTCATGTTGTCAATTTTCTGACGTGACGGTATCAATTAAACGTAATCATAAAAAATTAAAAGTGTAATCCCCTAATAGAAAAAATTGAGAATACAATCGCCAAAGTGGAAAAAAATTAAAAGTTTAATCCTTTAATTGAAAATTTTGAGAAGACAATCCCCAAAGTGGAAAAAATTAAAAATTTAATCCCCTAATTGAAAAAATTAAGAAGGCAATCCCCAAAGTGAAAAAAATATTAAAAGTTCAGGGTATTAATCCATATTTAGGCCTATAAATTACTATCCTAAACTATTACTTTTTTCCACTTCGGTGATCCACCTTTCAATTTTTTTAATTAGGCAATTAAACTTTCAATTTTTTTCACTTTGATTCAATTAAAATTGTTATGTCACAAATTGATAATGTGGCATAGACATGTGGCATTTTAGTTCTCATGTGTCAATTAAATTATTTTCACTTAATTTTTATCATTTTAAACTTTCAAAAGGGCAAAATAGTAACATACATCCATATTAGAAGGAAAAACAAAAACAAAAACAAAAATCAACCTTCTATTGATGAATCTACCGGCACGAACATGGATCAAAAATCACTACCAAAACCGTCACATAGCCACCAACCACAAGTGTCATTATTGGGCACCATCAATACCATTTTTACACACCCAAATCCATTTCAACTCATTAATTTTCTCCTCCCTCAAGATCACCCAACAAATTATTATAACAACAACCAAATAACATAATTCATTTCAAAAATCAGACTCAAATATGGAAATGATGTGTCAAAAATTCAAAATAAAAAAAAAAATATTCTCAAAACCAAAACAATAAACATATGTTGCTACTTCTTCGTCTTCATCTTCTCTTTTATTTATTTTCTCCCTTTTTTAATCGGGGATTGTGATTTTTTAAAGCTATTTGCTAAGCTCAATAGATCTAGGATTTTACATAAAATATTCTACGGCAGCAGCCTACCAAAGCCTTGAATCTACACCGACGTGAAGCTGAACGACGAGCGGGTCGATCCATCGATTCTGGTTCTCGACCCACTGATGTCGTGGGCCGAAGAAGCCCACTGGTCCACGGGCGGCTTGAACTCCACGCACCTCCACCTCCAAGGCCGCATTGAAGGCAACATCATAAAACTGCAGGCGGAGCGAGAAAGGTCCATCGTGACGAGAAATATGCAATCTCAAATTAATCAGATTTCTAACAAACCCTCCAATCCATCGCCGCCGCCTGCTCCATTGGCGATTAAATGGAGGCGACAGATTTTGGTGGGTGAAGATGAAGAGAGCGAAGGTGGTGAGAGAGAATCGGTTCAGCGTGGCCCGACGAGGAAGCTTTGGGATGATTTCGATAGGGTGGCTGAGGAGAGTGGTTTGAAGAGAGAGATTGGTAGATCTGAAGGAGTGGCGGCGAGGAAGGTTTGGGATGATCTGAAGGTATACCAACAATTTTTAAAGTTACTTTTAAATTAATTAATTAATTTTAGGTGTTAATGATGGTCGTGAATAATATTTTTATCATTTTTAACTAGTTATTTGGTTTTTTACATTTTCACCCTTGTAATTTCATAAAATAATTTAAATTAAATATAAAATCAATCTTCTATTAACACATCAGCATTGGGATGCCATGTGTTCAAGCCACGTCATGAATTTGTGACATGGCACTTAAATTGAAATAAAGTGGAAAAAATTAGAAGTTTAATGTCTTGATTGTAAAAATTAAAAGGTGGATCACCGAAGTGAAAAAAAGGTAATAGTTTAGGGTAATAATTTATATTTAAGCCTTTATATATTATATTTGTTGTCAGAGTTGAGGGAGTAGCTTTTAATTTTCACTCTGGGTGTACTGCTTGCATAATCAATTCTTTTAACGGTATAGGATTTTCAAGTTTTTTTCTATTATCTATGCTTGGCAACTGAATATTAAGTTCTGGAATATTAAATTTTAATTATATAAAATTATAAATCTAGCTACTTTCGATTTCAGTTGCATAAACTTAGAATTATGTTGTCAAACATACAGTTATTTGAATAGTTGTTGTGTACGTAATGTATGGATCTTCAAAATTTATATGGTACCAAAATTTAACTTTTTAATTTGAGAAATTGAAAGTTTTAAAGTTTTCAAGAATTTAACTTTTTGTAGTTGAATATTATTTATAACAATAAGTCAATTATGATTGAGATTTATTTAAAATTTAGAAAGTATGACATGTTTATTTTTTATTCCAATTGATTTTCGAGTCGAAACCGAACCATTTAATACTGCACCACATTTTTTAAAACTGCACTGCATCGATCCGAGTGGTTTCATGTTATGATTTCTGATTTAGGCAACCGCATCAAAGTGGTTTCATGTCCAATTTTTGTTCGAAATCGCATCATACTCACCCCTACTCACACTCCAATATAATACAATACCTTCAAGTTTACTATCCTAATTTCATCATTTTATCGTCTCAAAGGAAATGAGAATTAGCATACCTCAAAGTCATGGGCTTTTAGAAGGTTTTATTATTGTGTTATTTTTGTTAAATTAAATATTCAAGAAATTTAGGGATATTTTTTTTGAACACTCCACTTCCAAGGAATATAAATTACATATTAAATAAAAATCTTAGAGATAAGAATGAAAGTGTCCAAACAAAGAAGGCTTAAAAGCAAATTATTACTCCGATCTTTTTACTTTTTTTAATTTTTCTTTTCTTTTCATGATAGTCCAACTGAAGCTCCACATCATAAAGTAATGACGTGATTCAACAGAAGTTGTTTAGTGTTGATGTGTAGGAAAAAAATACCATTTTTCAATTATCTCTTAATACTTTTAATGAATTAAAAGGGCAAAAAGGTAATAACAATATTAAAAACAACTAAATAAAACAAATAATAAGTAACTAACATAAGAAATTAAGTAACTATTTCATTAATATTAAAGATTAATTCTTAATAGTTTTCAATGAAAAAAGTCCATTTCTAGCAACAAAAAAAAAAAACTAAATGCAACTTTTAAATAAGTATGTGATGTTGTATTTCTCTTTTAACCTTTTAATCCAATAAAATTATTTTAAATAATTCAATCATTAGTCTTCTTTAACACACAAGCATTGTATTGACACGCTGTTAATGTTGATGTTTTGTTGGAACCCCTAATAGATCTCATAGCTTTTATTGACACACCACACGTGTTCATTCTATATCATTAATTTATGATATGATAGTTTTAAGGGTTTTCTTTAAGCACAGAAAACAAGAGATGAGACCCACTATTTGTTTATACATTTGCACTGAATTTAATGCATAAAAAAATAATATATTAGTGGACCCCGTGCATTGAATTAAGTATAAATGCATAAACAAATTATATTTAATGAGGCTCATCTCTTGTTTTTCGTGCTTAATATGTGCTCTTAGGGCACATGTTAAGAGGACTCTAGTTTTAATTGGACCAAAGTGAAAATAATTAGAAAGTATGTCTTAATTACAAAAATTAAAAAGTAGAAGTAATACTTAAACCAATAAATCACTCCATTCCCCGACCTCTTTTGTAACACCTCAGTTCCACATCAAAAGATATAAAAAAAATTTATCTATATATAAAAAATTAAATTATTAACAATAATACTTTCGATCATGAGTTCATCCTCCTCTGCGTGTGATCCCAAACACTCCCATTCCATCCTATCAAATATGTTATGTATCCCCTCCTCCTACTGTGTGACCCAAAGACCTTCAAAAGTGTGGCCCACGTCAGTCTTCAAAATCCCTCCTACAAACACCAAATTCCTCCTTACGTCAGTCTTCAAAATCCACAAACACCAAATTCCTACTACTATCAAAAGTAAAAGTGTGGCCTACATCCCAAAGACCTTCAAAACACCAAATTCCTCCGCCTACCCTTCAAAACACGTATCTTAAAATTGTGGCCTACATCCCACTAAAATATGTATTCCTCCCTTCAAAATCCCTCCCCTCCTACGTGTATCTTCAAAAGTCCCAAAACACCAAATTCTCCTCCTACTGTGTGACCCAAAGACCTGTGTGGCCTACATCCCACTAAAATATGTCAAAAGTGTATCCCTCCTCCCTCCTCCCTCCTCCCTCCTCCCTCCCTACCAGAAAAACACCAAATTCCAGCCTCCTATCAAATATGTGTAAACTCCAGCCTCCTCCTATCTAATATGTATCCCTTGTTTTTGTAAGATGATATAGAACGATAATATTATCACCTGAATCGAATGGTTGACCACTTTTTCTTTAAGACTATATTCGCCCCTTAATTTTGTTACATAAGACTACTGCGAATTAGTCTACTAAGATAAGACAGACCCAGATTTTACTTTTGTACTAGATTTTGTTGTGTAGAAACAAATTTAGTGCAAAATTATAAATGTGAAAGAAGAAAATGTTTCTTTTAGAAGTTAAGAACTTGAGAAGGATGATTTGATTTGAAATTATGATTTTGGGAAGATTGACAACCAATTTATAGGTTTCCAAACACCCCTCTGAAGAGGTATGTCTCTGTTTGCCGTACTCTGCAATTTTGGTCGTCATACTCTGCAATTTTATCGTTGGCCCAATTAATTAATAATTAATTAAAAAAATTGTAATAATGTTATTGCCGTGACTTGAACCTAAGTTATTACCATTATAATATTTTTCTCTTATTTAAGAGAATCAATTCATTTATTAACTATATAGACAATATATAATATATTTATTATATATTTTCTAAATTTAAAAATATCCAACAACCCTCCTCCTAGCGTGGCCTACATCCCAAAGACCTTCAAAACACCAAATTCCATCTAATATGTATCCCCCCTACTGTGTGAAACTCCAAACTCCATGTATCCCTCCTCCTCCCCGTGTGAAACTCCATTATTGTGGTTGTCATTACACCAATATATATCCTTCCATTATTGTGGTTGTCATTACACTAATATGTATCCCTCCGTCTAATATGTATAGCCTATCCCTCCTCTTCAACTGTGTGAGCCTCTTCAATTGCGTCATTGTTTGTACACTAATATAAGTATCCCTCCTCCTCCTCCTCCTCCTCCTCTTCAACTGTGTGAAAAAGCCTACACGAATATGTATCCCTCCTCTTCAACTGTGTGAGCCTACACTAATATAAAACATACCATATCCCAAATTGCCTCTTCAACTGTGTGAGCCTTCAACTGTTTCTCAAAGTTGATTTGTTGTCTCCTCTCATCATTCCATCGTTCCTTCCTTTTCTTCTTATTGAATATTTATGTTAATTTTTTGATTGCCAGTTATGTGTATAAATATTAATGCTAATTTTTATAAAAAAAAATATGTAATAAATGAGAATTCTTATAATTTTATCTTATACATGAATATATATTTCATAATTATAATTGATCACAGACTCGTCACACAATAAATAACAGAACCTTTTAAAAAATAAAATATACAATACATAGCATAACTTTTGTAGAAGTAAATATAAATAGGATGATAGGATGAGGGTCTTGTTGTTTGATAGGATTAGGCAGAGGCAGAGTATTGAAGTTTCGTCGAATGAACCGCCTTGAGATTTTTTTGACATTAAATTTTACATTCCGCCTTCAGAATTTCCCTTTCCCACTTGTGGAAGGCAAAGATGATATTGATTGGGCGAAACACCAAATACTTCGGATAGTCTTTTTTTAGTGGGAAAAGCGCCAAATATTATTATTATTATTATTATTATTATTATTATTATTATTATTATTATTATTATTATTATTATTATTATTATTATTATTATTATTATTATTATTATTACTGCTCTAGCATTTTATGCTTAAAATGTCAAGTTTAATTAAGTCAAGTTCGAGCGAATCACAACTTAAGCTCCACTTAAGTATTTAAAGAAGTTCAAGTTCACTAATCCGTGTGAATTACAAGCGGCATGAATGATGGTTTATTATCTTAATTGTTAAGATAATTAATTAAATATAAAGTAACTATTCATTAAAATTTTAAAAAGATAATTGTAATTATTAAATTACTAAATACTTATTAAATAATAAATTGTTAAACCATATATTATAGGTTCATTCGATCAATTATTAAACTAAGCATTTGAATGATATGTAAATTTATTTAATTATGTTTATGAGAAAATAATTATTTTAATTTTATTTAAATTTGTAATGAAATTCTATATTATTGTTGTTATATTGCCAAAATTCGCTTGAAATTCTAATCCTAATATAATTATGAAACTCAAAATTTAATAAATTTTGATTTTATTATGACAATTACTTAGTAATGAGTCCAATAATTTTTGAACTAATTTACGGTTATTATGCTTCAGAAAAAAAATCATATATATTATTAACACTAATAATCATTGATTTCATAAAAAAAATAAATTTTTAATGAATTTAATTAAATCAAATTTTAATGTAGTCATACATTAATTTAATAATGAGAGTCACAACTAATATTAATATAATTAAATCACGTGATTTGCTAAGAATTTTTTGTTTTTTAATAAAATAATTGATTATCTTAATATCTTAATAAAATTGTAATAATAAAATTATCCTACATAAAGTTTGTTAAAATATATTATCTTACATAAAATTGTGATAAAAATGCTTGTAATAAAATTGATAAAATCAAAAATAAAAATTCTTTTAGAAGTTCTTTTTTCCTATTAGAGATATAAAAACAAAAGACAGCTTCCATTTCCTAATAGATTGGGTTTCTTTTAAATACTTTACAAATTTGGATAGTATTTAATAGTTATTAATTTTGAATAGTACTTATACTAATTTTATACTAATTTGGATATGAAATATAAAGGCTGGACCAAAAAATTGTAAAACAATATTTGTGTTTTTAATAATATATTTAATGATCAATATATATTATTTAGGCTCGGCTCATTAAGAGCACTCTAGTCGTCCAATTTTTATTTATTTGGTAAGAAAGGAATAACATAATTTGCTTTGTCTTCTAGGAATGGTTTTAAAATTCGGACCGGACCGCTGATTCAACCGATTAAAATTAAAATCGGTGGACAATCCGGTCCGATTCGAACTAAATAAATATTTTTAGTCAAAAATCGATCGACCATTGGTCGAACCGGCGCTTCAACTGGTAAAATTGGTTAATTGACCCGGTTGACCCGGTTTTTTATATATATATATATATATATATATATATATTTGCACCAAAAAAAATTTAATATTAAAATTAACCACTTTTAGTAATATTGTAACTTAACTTTATTATGTTTTAGTTCATAAAAAATGAGATTTTTTAAAATTTTATTCATTAGTAATAATATATATTTTTATATATTAATGACATCACTAAGTCAATAACGGTCCGACCACTGGTTGGACCAGTGACTCATCCACACAATACCTTTTCTGGTTCGATGATCGGTCCGAGTCTGAAAACTTTGCTTCTAGGAAATAATTAATTGTTTTCATTCTCGTCTTTGTAAGTGTGAAAAAAGAAATTAAGTCATAACATAACATAAGTTTACAAAATTTACTATCACACATTACAACTATATTTTCAATAAAATCGAAGATAGTTACCCTAGACGATTAAAATGATTTCTTTAGGATTATTTTAGAAAGTTACAACCATAAATATACAAAGAACATATAAATATATGAAAGAGAGTCAAAAGGATGATTTCTTTAGGATTATTTTAGAAAACTACAACCATAAATATATGAAAATATATAAAATTTATATGACTTTGAGTTTGTAAAGTACCATTAATATAACCATGAAATTAAAGTATCTCTTTTAAAGGCTCAAATTAATTTATTTATTATCATAAAATTGTTGACACATCACAAAATTATACGATATATGCTCTCTTATTTTTATATGTTCATTGTTTCGTTTATATACACCCGAAAAAAATGGAGGATAAAATTATCAATAATTCGATGATAGAAATTAAAGAATCTTTAAACACGAGAGGCAATTCAAGTTGAAATTTGCACACGCCAAATATTGCTCATTTTTCTCTTCTTTTGCCGGGTAAAGACAAGGAAGAATTCCTTCCTTCAACATTTCATTTTCCTACCCCATGGGAGCCAAAGAAAAGAAATGGCTTGAGTGGCTCAAAAAGTGAGTATTATAAAAGTGAGGATTTTAACTTAATATTTTTCAATGCTAAAAACCTAATTTGTTATCATCAAAACTAATACTAGACCCAACAATTTTAAATTCAATAGGTCACATGAAATTATTTCTTTGGGAGTAAAATCAGTACATGAAATTGAGATATATATATATATATATATATAATATTAAAACTTGGGGAAAAATAAATAAATTATTAATTTAAAGTTAGAAAAAAATTATGTTTTTATAGGAAAAAAATTCACTCAACTATTTATTCATCCTTTATTCGATTTTTAAAAAAAAATCATCTATATATATTTTTACTATCATAATAATCTACTTACAACTATCTTTTATTCTCATAATTTTTCATAAACTTGAGGCAAGATTTTATAAACCGTACCATTTACTCGAAATTTTTCATAACATAAGTTTACAAAATTTACTAAACCACATTAGAACTATATTTCCAATAAAATCGAAGATAGTTACCCTAGACGATTAAAATGATTCTTTAGGATTATTTTAGAAAACTACAACCATAAATATACAAAGAACATATAAATATATAAAATTTATATGACTTTGAGTTTGTAAAGTACCATTAATATTACCATGAAATTAAAGTAACTCTTTTAAGGGCTAAAATTAATATATTTATTATCATAAAATTGTTGACACACATCACAAAATTATACGATATATGCTCTCTTATTTTTCTATGTTCATTGTTTGTGTACAACTGAAGCACTCAACTAAGATACTGGTTGGTATTTTCAGTTTTCACATATTTTAGCCTTGTAAAAATGTTTTGAAAAGAAGGTTTTCTTTTATTTATTTATTTATTTATTTTTTATAGTTGTCGTGTATTTTCTACACTTTAAACAATTTACAAGTAAATATTTTAACTTTCCTCATTAATTCTCTACAGTTCTTTTCACTGTTTTTAAAACCCCAAACCGGAGATATAATTTTTTTTCTCAGTTTTTAAAACCCACGAACCGGCATTCAGATGACAATTTGACATGGAGTCAAAGTGCCAATTGATTGCGTCGTCAGCATCAGCATCACCAGCGGAGTCATTGCAAATTAACGAAAGTGGCAATTTGACATGGAGTCCAAGTGCCAATTGATAGCGTCATCAACATCATTGTCACCAACGGAGTCATCGCAAATTAACGGAAGTTTCTTTAAATCATCAACCACAGCAGCTTCATCTCCTTCAACTCCACTTCAAAGTTCGTTTATAAGCACCTGGAAAAATGGAGAATCATCAGCCACTTCAACTTCATCTCCTTCAACTCCACTTCAAAGGTCGTTTATATGCACCTGGAAAAATGGAGGATAAAATTACCCATGATTCGATGATAGATATTATAGAATCTGTAAACACGATGAGAGGCAATTCAAGTACAGTTGATGAAAATGTTGGAGCTGATGACAAACAGAGAAAGCTACCAAAGGTAATAACGGTTGTACTTAAGTCTACTTCGTTTATATGCATCATCTCACTTTTTATTGCGACTATAAGTATCAACACATTATTCAGTAGTTTGATTCTAATGGGAATGGAACTTTGGAAATGGCTTGCATTTCTACTCGTCATATGTTGCACTCCACCTCTTACTGCATGGTTTTTTCGTGTTGTAATTTCCCTGATTGAGATAAATTTCGTGATGAGCGCTAGCAACAACAACAAGAAGAAGAAGAAGGTTATGTATTTTGTTTATGGTATGAAAAGTAGTGTGGTGACTTTCTTTTGTTCGTGTTCTGTTCTATTAGCTTGGATTCTGTTAATACGTTGGAATATTAAGGGAACTAATTTGATTCATTTAATTACAAGTACTCTTGGTACTTTTGTGATTGGCGCGGCAATTTGGATGTTCAAGATTGTGATTTTGAAGGTTTTGTGTTGTTGTTTCCATGACAAGAAATTCTTCGATAAGATCCAATTCTTGATCTTTCATCAATATGTTCTTCAAACCCTGTTATGGGGGCCTTCATTAATGTTTGTGCCTGCGACATGCACCGGCAGTTACAACATTAGAGCTCAACTAAAATGGATTAAAGAAGCAGTTGTTAATATGCATGGTGGTACAAGGTTATTTAGCATTTGTGATGCACTAGACAAGACGTTTGATGATGAGGGGGATGAAACTCTGAGGGAGAAGGATATAGAATCTCTTGTTTCTCGAATCTTTAAGAATTTGACAAAGAATGGCCTCAGGTACGTTGTACTGTGACCATGTCTTTTGATTGTTTTTCTGTTTTTTACCGATCTTGATTCTAAGCAGTCCAAAATAGGTGATTTATTTGGTCAGTCTATAAAAACAAGTTGAATTTTATATAGCAAATAGTTGCAATCGTATAATATTCGTATAATAAATATCATCTAAAATGCAACTTATTTTTACATACTATTCAAATGGACTGTTCATTTTTAACTATTTGGAATTAAGATTCTTGTTTTTCTTAATTTCCTATGATGTTATTTGAACTAGGGAGATACATAAGGCAGATCTTCTACAACTCATGAATAAGGAGCATATAGACATTGTGCTCAAATTATTTGAAGGAGCATTCGAAACAAAATACATTACCGAAACATCTTTAAAAGATTGGATGGTAAATCCTCTGTTCTCCATTACTCTGTTTATAACATACTCTGTTTTTCTACTTTCCACATGAATCCATGCCATATAACTCACTTTTGATCTTGAAGTTTGTGCTTTTGAAACATCAATACTGTTGTGTTGTTGATTTTCTTGTAAGTTACTTGAAAAGTGGGTTATGTTGATTATTAATCTATAATCGGTTGAACTTTAAATACATATGAACCATCCTTTAAATATTTTAAGGTTGATTGCTTTCATATTCTGTGACAAGGAGTCTTATTGTGTGTGGTCTTTTGACAGTTATTTATTAAATCTTTCCCCTCACGTATTGTTACTTGAGGAGCTTCTTATTAAAGAAACCACCATTACAAGATCCTGTTATAGGAATGGTAAATGACCTTTAAAATCATCAATCACCGATTTTAGAAAAAATACAATCTCTCTTGTATTTATTGTTTAAAATGAAAATTTTGTAGTTCGTAAGTGACCTTACGTGTTTATAGTTTAAAATGAAAATTTTGTAGTTGATCAGAAAAACAGAAAGTTTATTTGTTTTTTTTATCATCATTTTACCCTTTTAGGAAAGAAAGATATTCATTGTCTAATGAATAAGCCATCTTTCACAGGTGAAAGTTTACAATGAACGTAAAACTCTGGTTCATCTCTTAAATGACACCAACACTGCCATCAAAGAGCTTAACAACATTGTATCATTGATCTTACTCGTTTCAATATCCATTATATGGCTGCTGTTGATGGGTTTTGTAACAAACAAAGTGCTAGTTTCCATTTTATCTAGTCTTTTTGTGACGGTGTTTATGTTTGGCAACACCAATAACACAATATGCGAAGGAATAATGTTTGTATTCGTACGACACCCGTTTGACAAAGGTGATTTTTGCCTCATCGATAATGAACAGGTGATTTACATAAGTAAAGTATTTATAAGTTTTACTATACAACTCAGGAATGATTTGTCTAGGTAACTAGAAAATTTTGGCTAGTTACCTAACGTTATTTTATCGATTAATCTATTTTGATATTTTTATTCAACATACACAGATGGTCGTTGAAGAGATGGGGATAATAACAACAGTTTTCTCGAAGGAGACCAATGACAAGATGGACTATCCTAATTCCAATTTGGCAACCAAAATTATCAGTAATCTTAACCGGAGCTCTTGGATGAGTGATACTGTGGAGCTTTTTGTCAACAGTGCAACTTCAGTTGAGAACATTACGGCTCTAAAACTTAAACTAAATGAGTATGTCAACTCTTATGTATTCTTGTTTATAGATGAATTAAATGTCATAATTATTCGAATTGTACCCTTGCATGCAACTGCAAATTATTCGTTCTTCTTATGCCCCCTTCTTTTTACTCAGACAACATCAGTTTTTTATCAGACGATTATAGTGTATATCGAAGATTCTAAGTTTATCATTAGCATGACAAACTACCAATTCATTTCTTAACATCCCTGATAAATTAGTTTAATTTGAGTTTTTTTTGGCCAAATTGACCGATTTTGGATTAAAATTGAACATATTTATTTACATTTTCAAACTCATGAAAATTTGAGGTAGTAATAAATTTGACACACACACACACACACACACACACACACACACATATATATATATATATGATTGTAGTTTCTCCACCTATATTTAAGAGAAAATAGTATAAGTATTGATTACAAAATTGGTCAATTTGACTGAAAAAATTGAATTAAACCAGTTTCTCAGGGCGGAGGGAATATATTTCTAGGATCTATAATCCTTGGAAATGTAGCTTCTCCATTAAAATTGTTTTCAGAATAGTTACTGTGCTTAACCAAGCTTAATTGGTAGTTCTGTTTTGTCCAATAAAGTTTGGTTTTAGATTACATGATCATTTACGCTCTGAGTTTTAAAATGGCCAGAAAAGAAAAGAAATGGACGGAAAATTTAAGTTTTCTTTCCAATTCCTATGTTTCTGAGTTTTTTAATAAACGGAAAAGAAAAGAAATGGATAGAAAACTTGGCCACTTTTCCTGTCAAAGTTTTCCGTCCAAAATTGACATGATTTGGACGGAAAAGAAATTGGAATAAGTAATATTCTTATAATTCCCATATTATCCTCAACTTTCAATATAATAAATTTTAAATTACAACTCAAGTTCCCAATTTGTTTTTATCTACTAAACCTAACGTCTTTCTTTCTTTCTCTCTCCCCTGTAGAAGCAAATCAGCTTCATTAGTGGATCAATTACCTTTATCTTTTCTAGTAAAGAACTAAGTACTTTACATGCAACTATGTAAGGGTTCTTCACAGCAGTGGAATATAGATTTTAATTTTCTTCATTAGTGAATCTTCGTTAAAAAAAATTTGGCAGACTACTACTGTGAAAAGAAATGAGATTTTATTGGAATTTTTTTTCCTAGTAAATGAGATTCTTCAGAGAATATTATTTTAGGCCCTGTTACATACTAATTCTAAAATAGTAAACTCTTTTTATTTTATTTTATTTGTTAATTGTCAAATAAGATACTAAAGAATCATTTCTTCCAGATTTTTCCAATAAAATAACTGCAATTTATTCCTTGCTAGCATGAAGACTTTAAAGTCTTGTTCAATCAACTCAGATATTTTCTTCGATCTCTAGACTCCAAAATTTATTAGTCAAATTTCAAATTGTAAATTGTTATTGATCGATGTTTAAGCAAGTAAAGCACATGTTTTCTCTTTTAGCTTTAATTAATAGTATCTCTTCCATTTTTTATATAAAAAAGTCTTATTTTCATAATTTAGAAAATTTAATAATATATATATATATATTTTTTAATTTTATGTTCGTTGATAAACGTGAATGAATTGTTATTTTATATTTCTATAAAAATAAATAAAACTCTTTTTCTCTCGAAACAAAGAAAAAGAAATTAAATTAAATTCTCTTTATGGAACAAAGGTGGTATCTTCTTTTCCCATTTAATAGAGATTATGTTTGATGACTTTTGGATATGGTATGACAATGACTTTGTAGAAGTAATTTTTGTTTAACATTTATTTGGATATTTGTGTTTGATTATAGAATTTTTTCTTTGGTTAAATTTATCTTGCATATTTTTATTCATGGTTCAATGGTTATAATTAATAGAAGGGTAAATTTATAAAAGTGATATTTTTCTTTTCTTTTCATTGGAACTCAAAAACGCAAGAAAAGAAAATTTTTAAATTTTCTATTCTTTTCTATTAAAAACTCAGAAACAACACAAAGGAAAACTTCAAGTTTTCTATTCTTTTCTTTTCTGTTCTAATTTAAGTTTTCTATTCTTTTCTTTTTCGTCCAAAACTCAGAAACAGAGTGTTAGACTAATTTGCGTAATGTGTCTCTTCATGGCGCTTAAATCATATTTGCCCATTTTTCATTGGCTTAAATTTTTTGAGGTTTTCTCTAGCTACTAAATTACTTCTTTTTTTTATCTTTTCCGAAATGAATAAATTCTAGAAAACTGCACATCACGCTTGAGGATCCTTGTCACTTTGAAATTTTATATGAGTAATACCGGTAACTAAACAATATTTGTCTAGACACATATAGACAAACATTAATCAATTGTATTGTATAACTCGTTAAATAGTACCTTGTTGGACAATACAACCGTCAATGCAACTGTTTTCATTTATAGACTTTTACCCACATGAGGATAAGTTTATCCACTTTATATAGGCATAGTCCCCATTTTATTTAGTAATTTACAATCTTTTCGTAGTTTTATGTTACTGTATTTGATATACAATATTTATTTAAATAATTATCATTATATTAAGTTAAATTTGTATCAATTTTTTTATACTTTTTATTATATATATTATCTCAAAACCTTCACTAAACATAAATCTTGCGTTCGTTTCTGTTCAGGTTCCTTGAAAGCATGCCCGAAATTCAAATTAAGGAGATAGATGATGGGAAGCTGAAATTCGGTCTCCATGCTACACACACCATAAATTTTCAGAGCTACAGGAAGAAGAATAATCAACTAGTAGGGCTTGTGTTTGAGCTAAAGAGACTTTTTGAAGAACTTGATATTAAATATCTATTTGTTCAATAAGTTCGTTGTGCAGCATTATGTTAAAATAGTGTGTTGTATTAAAATTACCGTATCATGTATTATGTTGTTATTTTTGTATAATAATGTTGTATGTGTGAACCTTAATTGCTGTATAATAATGTTGTACGTGTGAGCCTAAAACTATTTTACTTAAAATAGTGTATTGTATTAAAATTAATACTTGTTTGATTTAAAATATACTCCCTCCGTCCCAAATTAATTGCTCAATTTTGACCATTTTAAGTCAAATTGACTTTTTTTAGAACTAATTTTTTTATTATTTTTGTTAAAATATAGGTGAAGAGATTATAACCAAAAGAAAGTATATACAATTTATTACTAATTTCAATTTTTATAATTTTAGAAATATATTTATATATGCTTAATTATTAATTTTAAAAATAGTCAATTTGACTTAAAAAAGTCCTAAAAAGCAATTAATTTGGGACGGAGGGAGTACTATTCATTTAGTTCACCTTGAATTTTTTATTTTTCTTCGCCTACCGGATGTCCTTCAATTTTATTTTCTGGCCAGCGGTTCTGTGTTTCTGTTGTGTCATTTTAACTTTGCCTGAGGGTTTGAATAGCTGCTATTATTGATTTATACTTGATATTATAGATTAATTCCTGTGAAGATAGTTAACCTCTGTGGCAGGTTTTGTGACACACACACTCACATATTAAACCACACTCACACTGGCAAGCAATTTAATCTTAATCACTTATTCAGAAAGTGGAATGCAGTAAAAGATCTTTTTTCATAGTGCTTGTTAATACATATACTATGTTTGGTTTCCATTTCTTGGCATTAATGGAATGGAATGACTTAAGGAATGAAATGGCTTAAGGAATAGAATGGGAATGGAATGGTCATTCTCATTTTTATGTTTGGTTTGTTCATTCATTCCGCCAGGAATAGAATTATCATTCTACTTTAGGTGTTTGGTTTACATGAATTACATTATGAATGGAATGTGAAATGATCTTTTTCGTTATTATATACTACAGACTATATAAAATGAATGAAAAAAAATAAATTAAATAGAACTAAAGAACATCTTCACTAGAAAAATATTTTTTAATATTTTTATGCATTTAAAATTCAAATAAACACCTTCATGAAAAAAAATGAAAAAAAAGCCTTAAAACCAATACAAATCATATATAGAAATAAACAAATAGTAATATAGTATGCACTAACAAACAATTATTCAAGCTAAGGTATATATATAATTTTGAACCGAACAACGCACTTTTGTGATAATTATTCATGTAATAATAGATTCCATATAATACCATGACATGATATGTCCTATAAGAGGAAAGCAATTATTACCGTTCATATAATAGGCATAAAAGTTTAAATTCACTACATTTTTAAATGTCTCCACGAAGTAAAGCTTGCACAAAATCATCTTTTTCATCATCTGGTACAACAAAGAACAATATCATGAGGTTTTCATTATCGGCCATCTTCTTCGCAGCTTGATACTTTGCACTTTGGAAATTCCAGAAATATTGGAGAGCTCCTCATTGAGTTTCTTTTTTTGCTCCATCAGATTGTCCTCACAAATTGCTTGACTAAACATTTTGGCGATTTCATGAAGTTGAGTAGCCATCATCCATGAAGCACTATAAACCTCTCCAACTGGATCTATACTTCTACTTCTTTTCTTTGAAGATTTCTTGCTTGTAGACTCATCAAAGCTTTCCGTCTGCTAGAACAATTATAAAACAATTCAAACATGAAGTATACATAATACAATGATGATTAAACCTAGGATATTGCTTCTCAATAAAGAGATGCAAATTTCAATTTCTAGAAATATACATGATACAGTGATGATTATTGATGACAAAATTGTGCAGAGCTGAGTTCATTATAACTTGTGACAAACAATGAACTAAAAACCAGATGTAAAAAATCCATAATACATAAACATCATATTTACAAACCTATACCCAGCAGAGAAGAGAAGTTGACGACCGGTGAACCCAAAAGAATATATGCTCAACAAAAGCAATAGGAATCAGCTGCCACCTGTTTCTACAGAAAGTTCACGTTCAGCACTATGACCAAAGTAACACAAAACATAAGGGAAACAAGAAACAAAACCCATTCATAGTATTTTATTTTATATAGTTCCATTTATCTAAACAACTGAATTTAAGACCCCATCTTCAACTCCCAACACCATCCTTCATTACCTGGGCCAACACCCAGGACCAAAGGGAAGAATTTGGGACCCCAAGCAAATATGCCCGACACCTCATGGTACATATGGACACCCACCATGTTGAAAGAACCTCTACATGAGGTTTAGTGTGGTTTAAGGGAAACTACTAATGCACTGTCAACAGTAACTTGAAAAAGAAAATTGAAACCAATGCTGAGTATCAGAAAACAGATGCGAACTACTACATGATAGTCTCAATTACTCGGTTCTGCACAAAAGACCATTACTTTGACAGAAATAAAAAGACCATCTCAATAGTCATACAACGCTCTGTAACTTCTTCAATTGACACATTGATTGGCCATATTACTCTTTCCCTAACCCCCAAAAACTATGAATTCAAAATCAGATGATATGAAGTTACTTCATACATTTAATTCCTAACATTACCAACTACAAAGGAATTATTAGGACAATTTATTGTCATTACATTATTGGGATCTTTCAACATCTTATGAGGTACTTGAAACATTCATAGCAACAACTACAAAGCAAGATCAAAGGTTCATGCTGATGGCATCTTCTTTGTCAACATAGCACAGAAACATTCATACATCCATTTTCTTCATGTCTATGTAAAGCGAAGCATTTTTCGATTCCTACCAAACCCACGATGATTCCGAGTAGTGCACCACGCTTGTCAAACGTAGAATTTGGGACATCGTTTGTCTTTGGTTGGAAACAATGCCATTAGAACTCTGTATGGCTTCCGCAAAAAGAGAGAGAATAAAGACACCCGACTTAAACGGGGTAATTATTTGATATAAATCCTAAAGTTTCAGATGCTAGACTAACAAAAACAAGAAGAGCATGGCTAAAACAGTTATAAGAACCCAAGAAAATCCTAGAGCTGAATTGTACATCTTTTTTGCTCCCAAATAGCCTCTACCAAATTTCACGTCTTTCAAAGACAAACAAACACCAGGGTCTCCCATATTTATCTCACTACCAACAAATATCGAATTGTTTACCCCGCGAACATTGTTGTTTATATAAATGTTTATGCCACAACAGTTGCTTGACTCGCCAGATGAGTTGCGCCTTGTGATCATTGCAGCCCCATTATTCCTTCCTTCCAAGTTTTCAAACGAGCCATGGATGCTTTCCGGGGACATAATGAGATTCATTAGTGCTGATAGATCAACAGCTGTAGTTTTTTTCTTTATTGAGGCAGGAATAGCTCCATGTTGAATTTCACACAAATGAAAAAAACTGATTCTTTACTTTATACAGTGAGG
>JAVJAP010000040.1:0-149559 GCA_034770075.1 Aralia elata | reverse complement strand
ACTATTATTTTGTTCTCTCCTACCTTTTGTTACTCGATATGAAGCTTATTAGTAGAATCAAATGACACTGTTAGAATTTAAAAACAAATAATAGCACATTCATATAAATATTATATGAAAAACGAAAAAAAATAAAAACACACGATATACTCAAGTTTATTAATTTGACTAATTCTGTTTGTCTGATGTATTCATAAGATATCTCACACGCTCTATAATGATCTAGACACCAAATAATATTTTTATAATAATTAAAAAATCCTAACTACTATAACATAAACTCAAATCCATGAGATTTAATATATTAGTAAAATTCAAGACCGGGCAACTAATAAATCTCCAAGCCCAATTGCACCTTGCGCTTGACTTCTAGGAGGCGTTGCCCCCTTGCAATCTCCGACTATCCTGTTGTAGTGGTCATTAATCAAACCCGCAAAAATATAAATCAATCCCAACAGACACTTTAAAAATATATTGAGCATCCATAAGCATCAAGGTAATTGAAAGTTTGAAACAAAACCTTTGAAGTACTTTTAGATCATAAATTGGAACGGAGAGAAACAATTAGTTCTTTTATTCATACAACATGGAATACTGAAATTAACCGACCGATATTTATGGGATACATCTTTCGTTACAACTTCTAGCTATCATGTGAAAGCCAGTGAACAATGAAATTGCTATTTAACATGATTAATACATGCATGGTAATTAATAAGCATTTCATTTTATTTATTTAGGTTACACTTACACTTGTACTAATAATAATAAGGTACGTACTAATCAAATAAAAATAGTAGTACTAGGAAATATATATGCACGCATGCACGGTTCAGTTTCTTGTTCCTTATTCAACAATCAAAGTAACAGAAGCATTTCCAATTGCCTCGTTTGTGACATGCCCCATGCTTTGCAGACTCCCACGTCTGACACTGTTTATCACAGTGCTGTGTATTACCGCAATTCCCCGACCATGTCAAGCTTGGTCTTTCGCATATTTTTGCAGTAACACCTACATTTGTTTCTGCAAAATTAATACCCCAAGAATTAATCCAATTAAGCAAATTCAGAATAGTTGATTATGTAGTATATATATAGCACAAATATTCAAAATGAGATCGATCATTTGTAAATACTTTTATTTTATTTATTTCAAGGTTAATTAATTTCAAGGGTGCAACATACATTATGATCACTCTCCTTGGAGTCACCAATCTTATTACTATACTTAATACTCATCCAAACACGTTTAACGTCGAAGTTTTTATAAGACACGTTGCGATAGTACTGAGAGGATCATAATTGATATATTATGCCTTATATATTTTGAAACAAATTAATCATAATATACTCTTCAATCGTAAAAATGTTAATTCTATGCAATTTTGCACCTAAAATTAAAAGAAAAAAAGGAACCCTTAATTTGCAATGAAATTAAAACACAAATTAAGTAGTCACCTCACCTGTGTTAGCAACAAGGAAGAAAATGAGAACGATTGCAAAGAAGCTAACGGGGCTACTTTTATTTGCCATGTTTGATCTTCTAAAATTTAAGTTGTGCCTAACAGGAAGAAGAATATGAAGGGGTATTTATAGTCTCTCTTTTTTTTTTCTTTTCTTTTCTTTTTTCGGAAAAGATAATGCATAAGGGTATTTATGGTCAAAGTTTCTTAGGTTCGTGTTTGATTTGCATGGTAATGCTGTGACGACACTGCATGAAAATGTTAGGAGAAAAGCTGCCAACTGGCAGAATACTAGACAGTTGGGCACTCTATGAAATCATATATTTGACTCAGTATAATTTATCAAAGTTGGGCCATGATTGGGTCGAATGGATAGGTTTCACTTGGCCCAATTGGGACACTTTGTTTCCAACCCATATATGTTAAGGTGTTGCTTTGGCTCTTCAATTTTTCAAGCAATTAATACTCCGCCCTCGGGGTGACTTGATTGGGCTAAGTAAACTTCATTGAGCCTAAAGTATGGGTCCGTCTAATCCTTCTATAGAGTTAAGTACTCCTTAATTATTTCTTACATGGTTTCCTTAATTTTGAAGTTTCAAATAAGCTTTTATATATATATATATATATATATATATATATATATCAACTTGGTACAACCAATTACATATAGATGATACCCCCATCAATTTTTATATATAATGACACGTCCAAAGATGACGTCAAATGACATCAGCAAATCAAATCAATTTGAGAAATTATTCAATTCAATTTTAAAAATCGATGAGTTAACTCGGGTAATTTGAAGAATCAGCTCGGTTAATTTGTTTCCCTTTTCTTGGCTGGATCGTCTCATCTTCCTCTTCGACTGGCTTTTCTGATCCTTTTCCTCGATCCCTGTAAAGCGATTTGTTCTCTTCCTCTTCTGTTTCCCTTCTCGCTTAAACTCAATATCTTCACCCTCCTATATTAACCCACTAATTGAGTTTGGCAATTCCCCTTCAGTTACCGAGCAAAAAGAAAAAAAAATAAAACCCTATAAATGGGTTGCTACCAACATGTAATCAGAGCATCAATACATGAAATTGATGAATGAAATTGCAACGGATATGTTAAAAAACTTCAGTGTAAAGAGGTGAAGGGGTTACCTGGTATTCTATCGTATGATTGAAGAGATCGCCGATAAACAGGTGAGTCATCTCCGTTAAATTGAAAATAATTAAATCAATTTATTTTCCTCCTTTTTTGTAAATCCCCTCTGATCCTTGCTGAATCCTCTCTCGATTTCAGCAATTCATTTGAAAACACTGAAATCTTCAAAATTTGCAGAAATGGAGAAAAGATTGATGGAGGTTCAGAATGACGAAGATGAGCAGCACCGTCATCAACAGCCCCAACAACCATCGCCAACTACTTCGAGCAGGGCAAGGCTTCTCCGAATCCCGTGGATACCAATTCTGTTACTCAAAGGTCAGTTTCTCGATCTATTTTATGTTTCCTCAATTGTTTTTTCTCATTTCAATTGATTAACAAGGATTTATTTTCTTCCGATTTTTGCTGTATAGGTTGCAGAAGGATTTTATGTCTCTAATGGTATGTACATACACTACTACAAAACAGTAAATAGATAACGCTAAAACCACAACGTTTTTATAAAAAAACGTTATGGTATATTTTTACACAACGTTTTTTTAACAAAACGTTGTAGATATATATGAAAAAACGTTATGTAATTAAAAAGGTTATCTATCTAAAAACACGGAGCTTGAAAAAATCGCGCGGAAAAATAAAACCTAATTGTTCAGCCGCCTCATTTCATTTACAAACTCTCTCTCTCCTCGCCTCTTTCCCGAGCTCTCTCAAGCCCTCACTGGCCACTCTCCCCTCCTCCCTCCATTGTTCCCTCATCCCTCACCGACCGGCGACACGCGTTTCTCTCTTTCTCACACAAGTCGGCGACGTCACAGTAAGTCCAACCGGCGACGTCCTCTATTCATCGCGAATCCGACGATTTTCTAGCGAGTTGGGTATAGATTTCTCTCTTATCTCTAGCATTCAGATTGAGGTACACAATTTCTATTTCTATATATCTTCAATTAATTGTGTTAGGGTTTAAAATAATTGGTTCAAATCAACTGAATTTGGGACTTAAATTAGGGTTTATTTTGTTCCATTATGAAACTGATTGAGGCTGAATGTTCAATTTCAGTTGAAGGTTTAGTGGTGGCCTCGCCTTCAACTTCTCCTCCATTATTGCCCAATTGAAGGTTTTAATTTCCTCTCCCTTGTTAATTTTCCCTAAAAATTAGGTTTTAATTAGAAATTCTATGTTATTTAGAGCTAATTTGGATTGTTATATCAATATTTGATTCATTATAGATTGGTTCTGCTGTTTCATTGTATATTAGTTCTTCATTTGCTCATCTCTCTCTCTCTCTCTCTCTCCGTTTCTCTCTATTATTTCAAGTGAAATAGTTTTTTGCACGGAAATTTCTGAATATTACCCTCTCAGTTAACAGAATAGTTACATCGAGGGAGATTATGCATAATTTTCTTGTTGAAGATGTCTGAAATTCTTAGTTCTGCATATGGATTGTGCTTTGACTGGTTTACAATTAGCTTTAACTATTGATTTTACTAGAGGAATCAAGGTAATTTCTGATAATTCCATCTGTTCTAGAGAATTTTGAAGTATACAACTATCATGATTAGATGAATACATGATTATATGTTCAATTTCCATCGGAATTATATGATCTGTTTCAGTTGTTCTTCAATGCAGAAAAATATTGTCCCACACATTTGCTTTACTGTTTTCATATATTTGTTACTTAAATATGAGTGAGCATGTACTCAGGTCTGTGCTGTATGATGATTGTTAGAAGCTTTTGGATAGCGGATTTATAAAGCTAGATTATGTTTTCAGGTCCGGTGAAACATTGAAATTCTGTTAACATTGGGGATCCTCAGGGAGATCAAAAACCTGTGCCTAATTTGTGCTCTCAAGTAACACATATGATAGTTACTAACAGAATTGGTTCAATGCATCAACGGAAGTTTAAGGGCAACTCGATTTCTGCTGGTATTACTTCTTTTTCTTTTTTAAAATAAATTTTAGTTACAACTTTTGAGTTTTAGTATTTTAATTCACTCTTTTTGCATTACTATGCTGTTTACAATTCAGTTTATTTTCCCCCTTTAAAAGATAGGAAAACTGATTCGGGGATAAATAAAGCATCATCGAAGAATCTTAGCCCATCAAAAAAAATTATAAGAGGTTAGTTGATTCAAATGGATCATCTCTTCATGCTTTATTTACAAAATGAATACTTTCCTCTCTTTTCAATTTGCTTCTACGCAGTAAGTTCAGAATATTTTCGGACATAAGAGAATCAGGTGATGTGATTTCTATCTGAAATCACAAAAGTCTAATCTCATATGAACATCTTGATCCTTTTATCCTGCTAGTGTACACTTGATAAACACATATACTTATCTATGTATCATGTATGGCTTTGTTGTTTTAACATACATGACATGAATACATACTTATTCTTGGAAGTCCTAGTCTTAAGTATACTTGTAAAAAATTTATAGCATGGTGTCTACGGGGGTTTTTGTATGTTTGTCTGCATATTTTGTTTGTTCAGTCCCAAAAGCCCTTTCTTTGTACTGGTTAAGCTTTTAGGGCTGGAATTTGGTTTTGACATGAACATAATTTATAACTGATATTTTTAAATTTGATTATAGGCCACTTCAGAGGTTGCAGATATGGAACCAATCTACAATGAAGATCCGTCAATGTCAAGCCTATGGTCAGAACAACTGATCAAGATGCTGATGAAACCTCAAAGTGCTAATTATTCTGGATCCATTGCACCAACTGTTCAATTCAATATAGTAGTAATTTATATTGAAAAGTGAATTTGAGATGCATATATGGATAGTTTGGTATATTTTTTGTGGATGTAGTAATTTGAAATTGTAAACGAATGGTATTATTTGGATGTATTTTGAATGGTTGATACATTTTGGCTTTAAATTTAAATGAGAATTTAGACCTTTTTAAACTATATATTATGGCATTAGCAGATTGCATGTGCACTGGTAATATAAGTGAACCACATTCTAAATAGATGACACATTCTAAACGTTGTATAAATGTGTCATGTCTAAATAGATGACACATTCTAAACGTTGTGTACATGTGTCTAAACGTTGTCTAATATATTAAACTACAATGTTTTCAAGCATCTACTACTTTATGGAAAATAAATTTACAACGTTTTTCCTTAAAAAACGTTGTATAATGTGTCTAACTACAACGTTTAAAAACGTTGTATAAGGGTGTCAAATAGATGACATCCTTAACCACGACGTTTTGCTGACAGAAACCACAACGTTTTTTACGCGTTATCTATTTACTGTTTTGTAGTAGTGATATAGTCACATATGTTAGTTTTCATTTTTTATAGTTTTAATGATGACAATATGTTTATGCATGTTGGTTAATTAATGGACTGCATTGATTATGTTTTGGGCTGACGTAATATTGGTTTATTAAAAATGATATAGTATGATTGGTTCATTATGGGCCAGTTTGGATATATGTATAATTGTTATAACCTGCAGGATTGCATGAAGTTTTCTAGAAGGTTTTCAAGTTCTCTCTCTAATATATTTTTATCTAAACATTTGTCAAATCGAAAGATCTTAAGAAATCTATTTAGCTGTGAAATCAATTCAAATTTGAATTGGAATCTATTAAGGTAACTAGGTCAGCTATTGAAATTAATTAGAGTATGGACTCTACCAACCTTATCATGGATATCTTTTTGACTCCTTTAATTAAGCATGGTCAAATCTTTATACTTGTTGTTTTAGAAATATTTTATAGTTGTTAGCGATATTAACGGTGCTAAAATTTCTATCCTTCAAGCTAGCTGATTATTATAGTCGTTGTTCTCTACTTTTTATATCTCATCTTGCACGGCGATAGAAGATACAACTCGGGAAGCTTCAATCGATCTCATTCAGTTTATCCAATAACTTTCTAAGGTTTTTCAGCAATCATTTGTATTATTATTATCTTGTCTTGTTCTGGAAAGTTGATATACTCTAGTAATCAAAATCTTTGTAATCTGAGTTTAAGTCAAAGTTGGCTTGGGGTTTCTAGAGAGTAGTGAGTCTGTACAAAGGAAGCATCAAAGGTCTCAGAAGTGAGAAGAGTTGCAGAGGTATAAGGGGACATTGGTGTTCAAAATCAGAACTGAAGCTTCTTTGTAACAGGGAGTTATACTAAAGTGGACACGAAATCAGATAGGGCTATCTATCCGTTTTTAATCTGTTGCAGAATAATTAAAAAGAATTTATTGTTTATCACTTACACCTATTCACCCCCTCTAGGTATGTCCTTACACTGAATTACAATATACATATTCGATATACACATATTTGTATTGTAGATTGATTTGGCTGTGTGTTGAGTTTTGTTCCTGATATGTGTTTAATTAGGTGTAGGAGGATTTTTTTTTAATTTTTTTTTTCATTTTTATTAAAGGTCTGTTTTGATGTAAAGTTTTTAGGGGCGAGGTTAGGGGTTTGCAGGCGACGAGGTTTACTTCGGCAAGGGGATGAACAAGGTGGATTTGTAGCAGTGTCAACGAGAGAAGGTCGGTGCTTTCCATTTATCTGTATTCGAAATGGGTTTGTTGGAAATTGGGATTTGATTATATGGGTTTTGCCTTAATTGATAGTACTAGGTGATTTGGGTTTTGATTGGTTTGCATTCTTTCAGGGTTCTGTTTTGTGGTTTTTCAGTCGACAATTCACAGATAAGATATGATTTTGATGTGGGTTTCTATAAAATTTTAATTTTGTTTATGTTTATATAATTGTGTTCATATGAATCGAATTGCAGTTGGGTTATTGATTTTAATATTGGGATTGTAATGTGGTATTCTTTGTCGAGTTGTTATGAACTATTAGTCATTTGTTTGATTAGGAATTAAAGGGATCTAAATTTCTAGGTCTTGACCTGTTTACCTCTCATTGGAACCAAATTTTCCTGACAGCATGCTTTTTTGAAGTTCTTCATTTCTTCCAAAGTTCTTTTTAATTTCACCAAAAGTATTTTTCAGATAAAAAATATCTTGCATTTCTATAGTGCTTTCTTTTACCTTTCCTATTATCTGCTTTTAGTTTAATATGTAAAAATCTATTATGGAATTGTTATATTTTTTACCAATTGCTTTTACAAACTTCGAATTGGTAATCATAATTCTTGCTCACCACATGTTTGATAAGTTACAAATTGACATTTTAGACTTTAATGTGATGTGAGTTTTTTGGATTTATGAGTTTTATGAGGTTCAAATGAATTAGCATTGAGATGAATTGGAAGGAGAGTTTTTTATTTTTCTTTCTCTCAATTAATGTTTTTTGGATTTGTGTTTTGGTAGTGATTAGATTTGACTTTTTGTGGGGAGACCTGAATATCACCAAGAGATTCTGAAAATTTTGAAGGTTGTTGTCAAGAGCACCAAGAAACTCTGTGTTGTATGTATTAATATTTGTTACTTCCTCTTTACCTTTATGTTCTTTTTAGGTATCAAAGAGATTTCATAACTCATTTTTCATATTACCATTAAACTCCAATTAAAAATTTGGTTCTCTCACACTTTTCTAACAAGACATAACATTATCTCTTTTTTCTTGCAATTTCTGAAAATGATAGCCTACCCTGTTTCTCAGGGAACATTGACATAAATTAATGTATTCATTCAAGTTTTCAAAATTATGTTTTTCAATTTGATAATGTCGTTTATTTTCATTCGTCTTTACTTTTTAAGAAACCCACAGAACCTATTTTATAAATGGAGTCTTAGAATTTAAATGTTTAGTGTCTCTAAAAAACTAGAAGATCGTCCTGGGTTTAAATAAGTAATGGTTTCAGATTAAGTTGGTAGAGGTCTAATAATGAAAAATTAAATTTTAAAATTGAGTAAAAAAGATATATTTGCAAGTGTAGTAACTTTTTTCCTTTTCGCAGGCCCTAATTTTCTCATTAGTCTATGTTGAAAAGCCTCATTTCGTTTTATTGACTATCTATTAGGCTATTATATTTTACTTATTAACATTATTGGCCAAGCTGTTATAACCTTCTCAAATCTCAGATAAGATTGAAGATGTAACTCCTCCTCCACTCACACCTATGTCCCTTTCAAACATTAAGTAACGACAATAAATTGTCCTGAGAATTCCTTGGTAGATGGTAATGTTAGGAATTAAATGTATGATGTAGCTTTATATCATCCGATTTCGAATTCATAGTTTTTGGGGGTTAGGGAAAAAGTGATATGGCCAATCAATGTGCCAATTGAAAAAGTTACAGAGCGTTGTATGCCTATTGAGATGGTCTTTTTTATTTATTTATGTCAAAGTAGTGGTCTTCTATTTCTGTTTTGCTTCAAAAAGAATAGGTCTTTTTAGTTTTAAGCATAGACTGTGATGAGGAGAAGAAGAAAAAAAAAAGAAAAAAAAACAGGAGTCATTATTTTTGTGAATGCTTGGTTTACATCATATCAAACCCTTGAGAAGGTTTTTTGGCGATGAATAGTGAATTAGTTGTTGGTATCTTCTATAATTACCAAAAAGAGAAAAAGTAAGAAAAAAACATCTATTTATAATAAGATTTCCGTTTTTAACTAATTTCGATCTTAGTGTGCTTCTTTTTAGTTACACGATGTGTTTGGTTAATTTGGAATAGGTTAAGGTTCTTGAGAAGAACTTTGAGTTGGGTAACAAACTTCGGCCCGAGGGAAAAATGTAGCTGACTGGGGCTCTGGGCCATCTATTTTTTATTGATGTGTTTTTCAATTGTTGAGCAGTCTTTGTGCTAATGTTTATATATGTTGTGGCAAATGATCTATGATTCCTTTCAAGTCTATGGTTGAGCTGTTATATATGGTTAGAACTTAGAAGCTTTCTTCCCTTTGCATTAGACCATAACACTATATGCTAAAATTAGCTGTTAAAATTACTTTTGCAACAGTTTTAAAATTGTGTCATTAATTAAGTCACGTGGTCCATCAAATAATAAATATTTTTTTATATGAAAATAATTTATTATCAAAAAAAAATCTCGATTGTAATTTTAACAAATTATAAAATATGTTATTCAAACTAGTCCGTGCGTTGCACGGGCTACCAACTAGTAATTATAATAATTACTTTGTAATGGCGTGGGATCTCAAACAACCGTCTCAAAAGATGTGGCATAATTATATTAATTGAATATATGATTAATTATATCATAAAGTATCATTTATCTTATTTAATATCATATCATTTGAGCATTTTTTTAAAAAATCCGTATGTTACTCTTTCTAATTTTGTAGGCCTTAATGTGAGCATTTATTAGCATGTAGGACAAGTGGACATATATACACAACATTTTCCTAAATCTACAATAACCATAAGCATCAAGGTAATTAAAATAAAACCGTCGAACTATAATTTAATTTTGAAGCAGTGTTACTTGAAGAAACTCCAGAAAAAATAGAAACACTTTATTTATTCATAAAACATCAAGTATGTGTACACATTAAGAGTGGACACAACATCTGTGGAAGTGACACAGAGAGCAAGCTAGCACCCTTAGGCCTTAAGTTCTATTACAACAATTCTTGAATCTGAAACTGCTGCTACTTAGCACTATTGATCAAGTGATGTTAGGTACATGATAATTAAGAAGCGAGCATTTCATTTTCATTTATTTAGGTTAAACTAAGTAATACGGAGTACTAATTAGGTAATTAATCCAAATAAGTAGCAATTAAATATGCATGCAGTTTCAAATTTACATGCATGGTTTTAGTTTCTTATATATTGATTCCTTGCTCAACAATTAAAGTAACAGAAGCATTTCCAATTGCCTTGACCTTTGTGACATGCTCCATGTTTTGCATACTCCCAGTTCTTGCACTGCCTGTCACGGTACGATGCTTTGCCGCACTTCCCAGACCACATCAAGCTTCTTTTTTCGCACAATCTTTTTTCCGGCAACAACTCTTGTTTCTGCAAAATATATATAGAAAAATAATTAATTCAAGGAAGAAATTCAATACTAATTAAATGCTTGGAGTATTAAAAAACATAATACTATGATTTTTTTTTATTTCCCTCTCTCTGAGCTCTCTCTCTCTCTCATATATATATATATATATACACATATATACACACACGTGTGTGTGTGTGATTTGTTCCTTTTATCTTCCTTCTAGTACTTTTCATCTTTTCTCAAGTAATTCATCCATTTTTTAAAGGGGAAAGGTTGATCCGTTATTAAAACGAAGAAGAAATTCAAAATCTGAGGAAAAGAAGTATATAGTAACAAACAAAGCCAAACGATGGCATCCAAAATGAGAAGGAAAACTCCAGCATTAATTTGGCCAATTAGTCCGATGAGTTGAAATTCACAAAAGAAAAATAAATAGAAAAAAGAAAAGAGAAACATATGACTTTTGACATTCTTCTTCTCCAGATTTGGATGATTTAGAAGAATGATGGGTGATTGAGGTAAAGTAAAAAAAAAAGGAAAGAAAAAGTAAAGAAGCAATGAATTGAGCTTAGCAGAAATCAAACAAAATGATTAAAGTAGATTTAAAGGACAGCCTCTATATATTCTGTCCGCCCAGCTAAGGGTGGAGTAGGTGACCTAGCTTCCCGATCATGTGGCTGGCTAGTCCTTCTGAAAAACAAAAATGTTGAGAATGGGATTGTGGTGCCTAATTGTTTGCCGGCTCTTGTCATGGATAAATTTGTGATGGAAGTTGATAGCATGCCATGTAATATCATTAATCGGCACCAATAAATTAATACTCCCCCTTATAAGTTGTCAAACAAGTGTTGAATATGTGCACAAGTTGTCTAAAAAAAAAAAGAAGAAGAAAAAAGTAAAGGGAGTAAAGCTGTAAAGTGTACCGGACAAGTTAATTAGTTTTTATAATTTTATAATTTTTTTAACTTTTATTTATTTATTTATTTATTTATTTTACTAAAACGTCATTAAATTCAACACACTAAATATGGTATAACATCCTATCCGTTAAATTGCATAATTTAAAAATGTAAAATAATCACTATTAAATATAACATTTGTTTATTCTTTACTTTAACTTTGAGCCTTTTTTTAATTTTTTATTATTGTCGCTTATTATGTTATGATAGATCCCTTTTTTTGTTTAAACAATTCAAAGGGTTAAAATACATTGAAATGGTAATTTGTTATAAATAATGGAAAGATTACAAATACAAAAAAAAAAACACAAATTGTTAACTTTGCAAGATATGATTTCCATAGTTTCAAATCAGATTTTGATATTGTATCATGTAAAATAATGCACAAATTGTTTAGTAATTTAAATCTATGATGTTATATAATTTAGTTATGACCTTATGCATATATTTTACATTTGTCACATTTGTTATGACTTAGGGTTTTAATACAAATTCTTTTGTCGATCAACAAAAAACAAAAAAAGGAAAAAGAAAGCAAGAGCACAAATGATAATCCTTTCTTACAAATATTAATATATATCAAATTAGGAAGATGGCTAATTGTGGCACTTGTGGACATCAAAAATACAGAAACACGATCAATCTCCAAAAAAAAATATATAGACCAATTTGAGTAATTTTTCAAACGAAATAACAAGCCATTCTAATAACCTCATACCAAAATTTGAAAAGCTTAATCATTGACAATTAACATAGTGGAAATAGTTTTCACAATCTTGAAAAAAAACTCTAAAATAAAAAAAAAAGATCTGACAAGAGAAGATAATGAAACTTTCTTATAAGAAAAAAAAATCGATCATCTTATGAAAAATACATAATTCTACGCAGAGAAAAACAGGGTCTCATATCGTATATAAAGAAAACAAAATATAACAAAGAAAAAAAAAACCTAAAAAATGGATTTAGCTGATAATTGTATTAACTAAAATTAAATAAATTCACATCAATTTGAAGTTTAATGTACCGTCATTTGACCTTAAAAGTTAAATTGTACCTTTAATTTAGAATGGATGAAGTATATAAAAGTCTGAGGATATAAGAGTGAGTAAAGAATAATCACATGAAACTGTTTGTAGCCTAAATGAAGAAGACCATATGTGAGTTTTTCAAATTATTTTTGATAAACTTGTTTCAGTTCAAACGTACTTGATAAACTTATTCGTTTTAAAAAAAATTATTTTAATTACAATTTATTTAATTCAAAAATTGCAACTTAAAAAAACTTAACCGATAGGTACCATTTTAGATAGTGTTATAAGGCTTATGAGTTGTTTAAACGCACGTTTTCAATTCATCAAATTAACTCGCTAAAAGTGAACAAGCCCTATATTCACGATTCTAGTAAGCCAAAATGCACGTTTTCAATTCATCCTAATTCTAGTCATTTGGTTTCGCCGGTTGACATGTCTACACGTAAGTCTAGTCAAACCCAAATATTTCTTGTTCTGTGGCTCACATGCATCTTCTCTAGCTAAACCTTAATCGAACGTTTCTTTTTATATATGTGGCTCACAGCTTCTCTGGCTTTCTCATATGCATGTTTTTCACGTTCAAACCCAACTTTAAAAACAGTTCCATTATTATATATAGCATGATAATACATTACCCAACTTTAAAAACAGTTCCATTTTGTCAAGTCAAGCTGGTACGAAGTCGGAACGACTTGTTGTAACGAAATTTAATTGGGTTGTATCAATTTTGAAATATTGAATAAAAGTATTTGTTTTGAATTTGAATTTTTAAACTTTATATCTATTATTGTAGAGTATAATCGTACGATGATAATACTATATGAAAAATAATAGATGGTAGGAATACAATGTGCTGATTTAAGAATGCGGTTTGTTATATAATTCATTTGATTAATGAATATAATAGAGAAGGTATTGAAGATTGAATTGATTATTAAGGATTGAGTTTTAAATACTCATAGTTAATGGGTTAAAATAAATCATAAGAATATATGATTTTGATATAAATGAAGATGAATTGTAAAGATTGCGATTCTAGGGATTGAAGGAAGTTTGGAAAAGTTATAGAAATAACAAGTTTTATCAATTATATTATTAAATAATTAATGACATGTAGTTAGAATATGGATGAATCATGACACACCAGACCCGAAGTTCAAGAGACGCGAATTTGGGGGCGTTATATAGGTTAATATTATTAATTAATACTAGCATTAGGCTCCATCTTCTTCCTTTATGCTTAGATCCATCTAAGAAAAAAGGGTCAGATCTGAAATTAAACTTTGATGTTCCAATCATCTTCTTTATTAGATGTTCCGACTATCCAACCTTGCTAGAAAAAATCAGAAGAGAGATGTGAAGAGGAAGAAGAGAGAGAAGATAGGTTTGTGTTTTGGGTTTTGTAAAATTTCAAATCTGGAACTTCAAAGAAGGAGATGGGAAGAAATTGAATCGTCTAGCCTAATAAACATTAGCTATTAACAGAACCCAAGCTGCACCTAGAAAAGTTAGCAAGGATGAATTACAAAATGTTGCTGGAATGGCAACAACTACAACTTCTAGTGGTGGTAAATGTAAGTTTGCAAAATCACAATCTAATTGAGATACGCAACGGAAAATAGAAATTAAAATTTTTGTAACTTATCCATGAATTACCTTATGCATAGCTATTAATTGAAGAAGAAGATGAACAAGAAATATACCTTAATAGATCCAACCTTTGAACCGTTACAAGATCTACTCCTTGTTGATTTGTTCAAGCTCCTCCTTTTTTTGTTCCTTGGATTAAACACTAGCTTCAAAGTGTATGAAACACTCTAGAGATGATCCACCAAGAATGATTATATGGAACAATATTTGATTTTTACAAATCTTGGATGGCTAATCCAATAAGTTCTTTTATCCCTAACTCTTAAGAATAACAAGAACAATACATGAAGAACACTTTGAAGATTTGATCAACAACTTGATCTCTAATTTTGGTGTTCTTCAGATGGAAGCTACTAGTTCATAACTTAGTTTGTTTAGTAAGGTTAATTAGGAGAAACCCTAATTTAATTAGTATTCCACCAAGTATAATACTTACATAATATGTAAGTATCAATATTCTCCTAACCCACATGTTTTGCATTTAAGCACTTAACACATGTTTTGCAATTATTTGACCAAATTCAAATTTGCATTTAATTTAAATGATATTTACATTTCATTTAAATTAATTCTTAATCTAATTAAGAATTAAATGATAATAATAATAATAATAAAATTTCTCTTATTAATTTATAATTCAATATTTCTCCAAATATATCATTATAAATATTAAGCATTTCAATTTATTCAACTAATAAATTAAATACTTAATTTATTATCATTAAGCCAATTGTTTCTAATATAATATTATTCTTTTTGCGGTGTGACCCTTTAGGTTCAATATTATGCCGGTCATAGAATAAATAAATTAGAACTATTCTAATATTATTTATAATGAATTAAACTACTTTAATTCATATATAAATAAATATTATTTATTCTACATCATGAGGGACACCTTACGATAATGTATCATGACTATCCGTATAATATGAAATCAATATTTAATCACATAGAACCTATTCAGCAGTAGTTACCGTACAATTCAATCCTTCTACCATACAATGTCCCGATTAAATATAAGACATGAATTTAGTGACAAGTCTTATTTTATTTAATCATATGCATTTCGATTTAAGAATGCACAATTCCGATTAATGTAAATTAGAAACTCCTTTCTAATTTTCATTCAACCCTGGCCAGGGATTTCTGAGTTGTCATTTATCAAATCGCATAGGACATTCTCCCCCTTTATTAGAAGTGGTAGATCCTTTGTCGATCATTCACCTACCTCCGTGTATACTTTATTATACCCGTACATACCCTATGACATACCCTAAGGTATTAAGAAATATGATAAAGTACAACTTAACATACACAAGGTACTATGATGATCTCAAGTCCAAGAATCACTTGTACAACTATCACTTAAGGACTTCCCTATTGACAGGTGAATAAAACTCCATTAGGGTTCTTTAAGCGAGTCACGTTCAGTGAACTTATTCTCCAATAAGTACCTACATATTTGCTTTAGTGTCTCCACACAAATGATTATGAGATCAATCATCATCTTCTAAAGATCAAGCATAATATGTACTAATCTATTCGGATCAGTAACCCCAATATTAGTGATCCAACGATTAGGAACATTTTAGTTTTGAGCTTTCTTAAATTTAGATCTCACTAGCATGATCTCATCATGATTCTAAAAGCATTGCTCGAAAACTATGGGTTCATCACATTTATTAATTCAACCAATTAACATGGATAAAATATGCCTTTTATTCTATTATTAATATTTTAATAAGATTACAAAGTAAATGCTTATTACATCAAATATAATTAGCTTGAGGGCATATTACTTTCAGTAAATTTGACAAGAAGTTACCAGGAGAGAAGCCCGCTAAACATGAAAAGAAGTATCGAAAGTTCTTACTATTAGGATGTTGCAAGTGAGTTAAAGTCCCACATTAGATAAATAATAAAAGATTGAAGGACTAAAATAATACACGAATGAGCCCAAGACCTAAAAACTTAAGCTTCTAGGTCAATTAAGTTGGGTTACAAACATGTGTGTTAGTGTCTTGTAATTCATCCTTTAATACTCTTAACAATTAATGAATCCCTGGATGGAAAGAATAGATAGCAAAGCAAGAAAGAATAAAATTCACAGCAACAAAACAATGATTCTCTGGACGGAAATAATAGATAACAAGGCAACAAACAAATTAAACTGTTAAAATTCGGAACAGCTACAAACTGATAAAAATGAATCTTTGGATTTAATTCAATTCCTTATGAGACACTCAAAGTCTCAAACCTCACTACTATTACTCAAACTCACTAATTAAAACCTCAATCTCACCTTAATATTTAATTTTTCTGAATTTTCAGTTACTCGCTCTCTCATCCATAAAAATAAATGGCACAATCAACCAGATAAGTATTGTTTAATATGTATTATCAATCAAGATGATTAACTAAAAATAAAAGTGATAACGTATTAGAAAATTGGGTTAACTGTAAAAGTATCCATCAAACTTCCACAAAATTTCACTTTTAATCTCCAAGTATCACTTTTTTGAACAGTGTTCCTTCAAGACTTCAAGTATAATTTTTTTACAAAACTGTACTCACGTTTTATATAACTGAAAATACATTTAACTCATTCCAAATATATAAATACAACTGACACAAATATTTATTGAAATCTCAATTCATCCTTTTACAAGGCTGGTGGGTATATATAGACTAAAATACATCTAAATCTGTTATACATATATTATGGCTTAATTAACTAAATTGATATAGTGTATCCCAAAACTTCCTCCTATAATCTCGCGGAGGACGAAATACTCTCCCTCGAGTTGGTGCATATAAATCTCGGATGCCCAACTTGCCAAGTGAGTAGTAGAAGCTTTTGCTACATCAGCTTTTGTAAGTATGTCTGCCAACTGGACTTCAGATTTAACAAATGGGAATCGAATTGTCTTGGACTCAAGATTCTATTTGATGAAATGTCGGTCTACTTCCACATGTTTGGTCTGATCATGTTGGACGGGATTATGAGAAATGTCAATAGCAGCCTTGTTATCACAAAATAAGTTCATCTCGCAGCCAGGAGCAAAACCAATTTCAGTTAATAGTCTTCGAAGCCAAAGAAGCTCACAAGGGCCCTTAGCCATCCCACGAAACTCGGCTTCAGCACTTGATAATGCTACCACCTTTTGCTTCTTACTTCTCTATGTAACCAGGTTCCCTCCAACAAACGTGAAATAGCCTGAGGTAGATTTTTTGTCGGAGATATTTCTTGCTCAATTAGCATTTGTGTAGCCTTTCACTCGTAGGTGATTATTTCTTGTAAACAGAAGTCCTTTACAGAAGGCAGGACTTTAGGTACCGGAGAATTCGAATCACAGCATTCATATGATCTTCACTTCGACAGTGCATGAATTGGCTTACTACACTCACTGCGTAGGCAATGTCAGACCGTGTATGAGAGAGATAAATAAGTTTTCCAACTAATCTTTGGTACCTTCCTTTGTCTATTGGTACTTGGTCTGGGTATTCTCTAAGCTTGTGATTTTGGATTATTGGTGTATCTGCAGGCTTACAATCCAGTAATCCAACTTCTGATAGTAAATCTAGGATATATTTTCGTTGGGAAAGGAATATGCCTTGATTTGACCTAGCAACTTCAATTCCCAAAAAATATGAGTCCTCCTAGAATTTTCATCTCAGGAGATAGGTCATTGGGTACTGAAGAGGAGTGGGGTATTTCAGCGTATGGAGATGCTTCAGCTTCTGGAGATGTCGGCTCTGGAGTAGGTTCCTTGATAATCGATTGATTAAGTGTTGTATCAGTGTCCTTGAACCAGTCAAATGTAAACCAATTCAGCTCTTCTTTTTGTGTCTGCCCTTGAAGAGAAGAATTGGATGCACCAGGAAAGTAGAAAGTGTCGGATTCAAGGAACGTGACATCCATATATAGTTACATAGGTGTGCCGAGTAGTTGGGTCGTAGCATCGGTACCCTTTTTGGTGTACAACGTATCCCAAAAAGAGACAACGAATGGCACAGGGATCAAGTTTCATTCGTTGGTTCTTGTGGACGTGAACAAATGCAACACAACCAAAGACGCGAGCTGGTGGAAGCATCATTACTATGGGAAATGACACATAAGTTGACAAGGCCTGTAGCGGAGTCTTGAACTCAAGAACTTTTGAGGGAATGCAGTTAATAGGATGGACGGTCGTGGCAACAGCATCAGCCCAGTGGTGACTAGGTACATGAGCTCCAAGTAACAGAGTTCGAGCAGTTTCAAGGATGTGGCGATTCTTACACTCTGTAATACCATTTTGCTACGGAGTCTTAGGGCATGAGGTCTCATGAATTAGTCCATGGTGTTGGAAATAATCACGAACCGGTTGATTTACATACCAAAATTTGAAAAGCTTAATCATTGACAATTAACATAGTGGAAATAGTTTTCACAATCATGAAAAAAAAACTCTAAAATAAAATAAAATAAAAAGATCTCACAAGAGAAGATAATGAAACTCTATTACAAAAGAAAAAAAGTCAATCAT
The DNA here is from genome assembly GCA_034770075.1 of Aralia elata. NCBI lineage: Eukaryota > Viridiplantae > Streptophyta > Magnoliopsida > Apiales > Araliaceae > Aralia > Aralia elata. The sequence goes on along the minus strand of JAVJAP010000040.1, from coordinate 130,869 downwards.
CTTATGAAAAATACAAAATTCTACACAGAGAAAAATAGGGTCTCGTATATAAAGAAAACAAAATATAACAAAGAAAAAAAACTCAAAAAATGGATTTAGCTGATAATTGTATTAACTAAAATTAAATAAATTCACATCAATTTGAAATTTAACGTGCCGTCGTTTGATCTCAAAAATTAAATTGTATCTTTAATTTTAAAACGGAGAGAGTATATTAAAGTCTGAGGATATAAGAATGAATAAAGAATAATCACATGAAACTGTTTGCAGCCTAAATGAAGAAGAGCATATGTGAGTTTTTCAAACTATTTTCGAGATGATACTGTTTGTAACCTAAATGAAGAGCATATGTGAGTTTTTCAAACTATTTTTAAGAAATTTGTTTAAGTTCAAACGTACTTTATAAATTTGTTCGTTTAAATACAATTTATTTTAATTATAATTTATTTAACGCAAAAATCGCAACTTAAAAGCCTTAACCGATGTTACCATTTTTATTTTTAATAGCGTTATAAGGCTTGTAAGTTGTTTAAACCCGCGTTTTCAATTCATCAAACTCGCTAAAAGTGAACAAGCCCTAAGTCATTTGGTTTCGCCGGTTGACTTGTCTACATAGTAAGTCTAGTCAAACCCAAATAATTCTTGTTCCGTGGCTCACATGCATCTTCTCTAGCTAAACCTCAGTCCTTAATCGAACGTTTCTTTTTATATATGTGGCTCACAGCTTCTCTGGCTTTCTGATATGCACGTTTTTCACATTCAAACCCAACTTTAGAAACAGTTCCAGTATTATATATAGCATCACATAATACATTACCCAAACTGACTAAGCTAAGTTCCTGAATTTCCAGTCTCACTAGCTAGTTCATATCTTATTTATATATATATTACATGGCACAGCCAACATCTACTTTAGTTTTCACGGTGAAAAGGCGGGAACCGGAGCTAATAACTCCGGCAAAGCCGACGCCTCACGAATACAAACTCCTCTCCGACATAGATGACCAAGAGAGTTTCCGTTTCCAAATCCCAGTCATCCATTTTTATCGCAGTCAAAGTCATCAATACATGGACCCAGTGAAAGTCATTAGGGAGGCATTGGCGCAGACTCTTGTATTTTACTACCCGTTCGCTGGCCGGATCAGAGAAATGGCCGGCCGGAAACTGGTGGTGGAGTGCACAGGGGAGGGGGTGATGTTCATTGAAGCTGATGCGGATGTTAGGCTTGAGGATTTTGGTGATGCGCTTCACCCTCCGTTTCCATGCTTGGAAGAGCTCCTTTTTGATGTTCCTGGCTCCGGTGGGGTCCTTAACTGCCCTTTGCTCCTTATTCAGGTACTATTTCTACTTTTATTTTATTTCTTTAATTTTTGTGGACTCCAATATAACGAGTTCCACCCTAGGTTATTCACTTCATAATTTTTAGAATTTATTAAAAAAAATATTTTGGTTGCGTTGAGATTTGATCTTTTAACTTGTCCAAAATTTCTTCATAGTTCAAGAATATCTGTTTTGAGTCAATATATAGACTTGACTCGTGGTTCTAATTTAGTAACCCTATCCGTATAAACAAATAGAGTTTTGGTTGTATCGTGTGTGGAAATTTGTAGGTGGTATGCTGATAAATTAATAAATAAATAAAAAAATTTCCCTGCCGCTACAGGTATGTTGATCTAATTAATTAAATTATGAACTTTTGCGATAAATAACATAAATGTCAAAAAATAATAAATATTTATTTTATCAATAAAATAAAGTTATAATTTTTTACTAATTAAATTATTCAAAAATTAAAATTTACATAATATACATTCAAATATATTTTTTTGTAATTAAAAAGTAAAATTTTAATACTCATAAAAAGTAAAAATTAACCCCAAAAAAATTATAATTATGTTTTTCCAAATATTAAAATTTACGTAAAACAAACTTATTATTACAGAACGAATTTAATTATTCATATAAAAAAGTATTAAAAATTATATTAATTATTTTTCTCAAATATTAAACTAAAACATAAGTTACACTTAGACATAATTATTTACAGTAAAAATGACAAATGTTGTTACTCAAAAATATATATATATATTAAAAGAAAAATCTTTTTACAAGATAGAGGTAGTAATAAATATTATTATATTTTCTTTTATTCAATATTGCACAAAAATAGCACCAATTGTATACTAAAAAATGTAATCAAAATCATAAACATCCCAAATTTTGACATATACTCAAGAAAATTTAACATATAAAAATCATAATATGAAACCAAGAATTCAGATAATAATTTTTATTGTTAAATACCAAAAACTAAACTATCAACATACTCAGTCACTCTAACTAGAATAGCTCTATTAATAATTTAATTTATAATTCTTAATATTGGTATCACTAATCCAAAAATATGTGTTAATTAAACTAAATTAGTTTTTTTTATAAGTTACCAACAATCTGAATGAGATAGTCTTAATTACAAACAAAACTATAATTAAAATGTATTGTATTAAAAAAAGATAATTAAACATACATATATTATTTAGGAATTAAAATTTAATAACATACAAGGATAAATATGTAATTTTATCTATTTAGTCAACCCTAAAAACTTGCAGGGTACTACTTATTACTTAAAAAATTAGAGGGGAGGTGATTGTTATTATGGTTATCTAGAGGGGATGTCATTGTATTTTACTCATATATATATATATATATATATATATATATACACACACACACACTTAAACTTTGTAAATTTAATAAACATGACTCTTTTTTCTTAAGAAAGAGAGTATTTATTCCGTTTACAAACTAGAGTATCATTTGAGTGACTCCATTGTGGCATGATCCAATTATTTTGAATTCTCGACTTATGTACCGTGGTGAGGGTTTTAATAAATTTCTTTTTTACTGATTAAAAAAAATCATTGACATTTCAAAACATACCTCAATTTGCACGTAATTTCTTACTCAATATATTTTCTCTACTTTGACAGGTGACTCGACTTGCATGTGGTGGTTTTATATTTGCTTTGCGCCTTAATCACACTATGAGCGATGCGACAGGAATTGTGCAATTTATGACCGCGTTAGCCCAAATAGCACAAGGCGCACATGTCCCATCTGTTCCTCCTGTGTGGCAAAGAGAACTACTCAATGCTAGAGGCTCACGACACGTTACATGCATCCATCACGAGTATGATGAAGTGAGTAATAATAAAGGGACCATAATCCCCCATGATGACATGGTCCAACGTTCATTCTTTTTTGGCCACACCGAAATTCGTGCCCTTCGACGATTCGTTCCTCCTCACCTTCGCGAGTGCTCTACAATTGAAGTCCTCACCGCTTGTCTATGGAGATGTCGCACTCGTGCCTTACAACCAGACCCTACGAAAAACGTGCGCGTGCTTTTTCTCGTTAATACGCGCACAAAATTTAATCCTCCTCTGCCTGTGGGATACTATGGCAACGTATTTGCGTTGCCAGCAGCTCTTACAACAGTAGGAAAGCTTTGTCAAAACCCAATAGGATATGCACTGGAACTTGTTAGGAAAATTAAGGGAAATGTTACTGAAGAGTATATGAGATCGGTTGCCGAGCTAATGGTTATGAAAGGACGACCTCCTTTCCCGAGCGTCGGAACCTTTATAGTGTCGGATGTGACACGTGCCGGATTTGAGGATGTGAATTTTGGGTGGGGGAAAGCAGTTTATGCCGGCCCAGCTAAGGGTGGAGTAGGTGACGCTACCGGAGTGATTAGCTTTTACATACGTTCGAAGAAGAAAAATGTTGAGAATGGGATTGTGGTGCCTATTTGTTTGCCGGCTCTTGTCATGGATAGATTTGTGATGGAGCTTGATAGCATGTTGAAGGACTATGATCCATCGGTCAACAATAATAGTCCTCCTTATATGTTGTCACCCCTATAAATAATTGTCGCCCCATTTTATACTTTTTTGAATGGATCTCAAGACCTCATGCACTCAAGCCTTATGAGTAGTTCTTTTACTATTGAGCCATGAGAGGCTTGGTTTCTCACTTTATATTAAATAGGTGAAACAAGTGATATTTTGAGAAGGATTATTCCTAGACGTGTAACCCATAATACGAAAGGTTTTATCTTCTTCTTCTTCTTTTTTTTAATTTATTTATTTGAAGGCACCATATGTTACATAGCAAATTGTTAGGTTCATGTATTAAAGGTCCAAACGACGTACGGTTTTATGAATGTTTAATGTTTTCTATTAGCCCGTTAGGCAATGTTTGTAACTTGACACAATTAGCCCAAATAACACCAAGATTGAGTCAAGATTCAATTTGGACAAGTGTGTTCGTCCTAACTCCAATACGTTTAGGCGGACCATAAATATTTATTCCTTGTTAAGAGTCTAATTTTATCTGTTACCTTTTTTTCCCTATTCATACGAAGTTCTGTTCACGTCTGTTGTATATACACACACATATATAACAGTTATTTTGACTTTTTGAAATTAATTTAAAATATTTGTAAATTTAATATTAATACAAAAATTTATAATATTAATTGACATAATTATGAATATTGTAAATTATTTTAAAATACTACTAATTTCAAGATAAAATTTATTGTTTTTAAAACTTAAAAATTAAGAGTTGAAGCACTAATTTGTAGAAATTGTAGCACTTTTGACAAAGATTTACCCTATTTCTTGATTTGAACTTTGCAGTTATTTTAAAATAAAGATATTCCTTCAAAATAATTAGGGAGTAAAATAATACCCAATCAAAGTAAAATTGTATACTCAAACATGCTATAATTGTTAAATAAATTATATTGGAATGTTGCTATTTCATAGAATAAAATCAAATAAATTAATTATTACATTAAGTACTTACATGAATTGAGAAAAGATATTTTGTATGTATCACACTTCTACTACGCTTAAGGGTGAAAGTCTTCAATTGCCTCTTTCAATCTTAGCATGGATGTATAGATTTGTATAAAATTCTTGAGACGACAATTGGGACCAAACCCTAACATACTATTTTATTTATAGAATAGGCAAGGGTCAAAATCATTCATCGAGATTATGAAACTCTAGGGTCCATTATGTGCCAAATAGTATCAGTAATATTATTTATAGGTCACATAATTACCAAACCCATAAATAAAGTGATTAAATTAATGCAATCTGTAAGCCCAATAATTCCATAAATAGTAGAGGCCACATAAGAAAATACATTAAAATAAAAATATTCTAACATTCTCCCACTTGGCCGACATACTATTTATATACAAAACATAACGCTTACAATCATTAATTTGGCCAAGTATTAATTTAATGTCTACATCCTTTCAAACAAAAGCACCAATGCGAATTAATACAATCTTTGTGTCACTATTAACACAAGATCCCCATTAGTTACACAATTAGTACTTTTATTTGAACAAAGATTAACATTAAGCATAATAGGTATGAATATAGTTTACATAAGTGGTAATAAATTAAACTCATTCATATGGTCCAAACGTAATTGTTTGTTCACAAATTCTCAAGTGTGCGCAATAAAAAGACTAGCAAACCGTAAACGTAATGTGAAGTTCAAAACAGTGAGCTCAAAATGTTGTCTTACATCAAATTAAATAACTCATTAATTAAAACTACCAGTTAAACCCATGCCGACAACATGCTCTAAAAAGAGCTTGGGTGGTAAGCCTTTTGTAAGTGGATCCGCTAACATATCATGCATACTAATATACTTAATGACAACACTTTGATCTTTAACTTTTTCCCAGATAAATAAGTACTTAGTGTCGAGGTACAGTCTAGCACCACTCAAACTGGTGCTGTTAGAAAAACTAACAACATAATTATTATCACAAAATACTTTCAATGGCCTTGAAATGGAATCTATAATCTTAAGTCTTGAAATAAGATTCCTCAATGATGCAACGTGACAAGTAGTATGATAATAAGTCACATATTCTGCCATCATCGTGGAAGTGGTAGTTAACTCCTGCTTATGAATTTTACACGAAATAAGGCCTCCTAAAAGCATAAAGATGTACCTTTTTGTAGATTTCTTTTTATCTTTACACTTAGCAAAATCAGAATCAAAATAACCAACAACTTCAAGGTTATCTATTTTCTTGAATGTGAGCATAAAGTCCTTAGTACCCTATAAGTAGTGTAAAACCTTTTTGGCTGCTTTCCAGAGATCTAAACCTGGATTTAATCGGTAACGTTCAAGCATACCAGTTATATACACTATATATGGACGTGCACAAACATAAACGTACATAAGATCGACTCCTAACTACAGAAGTATAGGGAATAAGATTCATTTTATCACAACTAATTCTTAGAGCTATGATATGAGCCAAATTTATCACCCTTTATAACATGGGCGACGGTAGAGAAGCAATTTTGCGTGTTATATTTGTTAAGAACTTTGTCAATATAAGCTCTTTAGGACAATCCTAATATCCCGCAAGACCTATTGATGTGAATGGAATTTGTTATATTTTTATCTCTTAATGCTTAATCTTTTGTATTTATTTTGGGCCTAAATACACTTATTATTCTTATATTTTTATTTAAGTTGCAATTATATGTTTTTCCTTTTTAATTATATTAGTTTATTTAATTAATATATTTTATTTTATTTTGTAGGATTTAATATTTTAAAGTCAATATCTTGGTGATCAAGCAATATTTAATGCTCATATTCATGGAAGGAAAGAAACAAGAAGAATCCTACAAGGATAAGGAAGGAAGTAGAACAATCTTGGTGAGCAAGTCAAATCCAATGAAGGAAAGAAAAATCTATTTAGAAGATCTTTTTGAAGGAAGTTGATTGGCACTAGGAAGTTGAAACCTACATGGAAAAGAATTAATGTCTTATACCTATAAATAAAGGATTACCAAGAGAGCTTAGGGACTTGTCTATAAACTTTTCTCTCTATTATTCTTTGGTGTTTTCATAGTCATGCGTAGCTAAATTCTTATTCTTAGGTTAAGGAGACGGAAACCTCAGATTATTACATTGTGAGATCTAATTAATTCTAATAATTGTTTAATTATTATTTTGAGCATTGATTATTCTTCTGCGCTTGAATTCTATGATTGATATATTTAATTGCTAGGATACATAATAGTTTATTAAGTGTTGAAATCTACTGCTAAATTAGATATCGAATCCGTAATTGTTTGGTCACTCTAATTTGCGAAGTAACTAACGTTAATAATTGACTGCAGATCACGAGATTATTATATCTTAGGAATAATACTCAACTAAATTAAATGCAACCGCTAATTGTGCTTGTGTTGTTTAGCTTCATCAATTTTTTTAATTCTTAAAGCATCTACAAAATTAAACTTTTAGCGCTTGTTTTTAGCTTCACCGATTTTTTTAATTCTTAAAGCATCTACAAAATTAAACTTTTAGCGCTTGTTTGAAGTTGTTTAGTAGTTAGGATTATTTAGATCGCTTATTTCTATCTAACTAAAATTAAGGAAAGACATGAAATGATTCTGAATGGTGAATTAATTTTAACGGTAAATATTGAAAATATTAATTGATTATGCTTGAGTCAATGATCAGTGTAAGTTTCTGAGGTGAAAGTTGATTTAATCCAAGGTTTATTTTCTCTGATTTACTTTAATAAATTATTTGGCATTATTTTTAGTTACTTTACTAATCACAATTAAAACCCCCAATTTTAGTTTACAAAGAATAAATTTAAACTAATCATTCTATGTGGGATCGACTCTTACTTGCACTACTACATAAATATTTTTCGCAGTAAGGTTTTATTTTTGGTTGCCTGCGACAGCACACCAAATTTTGGCGTCGTTGCCGGGGAGTGATTATTTATTTTTCTTTATTCTTTGTTTCTTTTTGTTTGTTTCTCTTCGTTTCTTTGTTTGTTTCTTTTTAGTTGATAAAACTCTAGAAGCTGCAAGGACCTTAATTACAAACATGACACAACAGTATGGAATTAGGATGGATTATAGGGCGAATGAGGTAAGTATATATAATCTTGAACGTCAATTAACTTTATGATTTAACTACTATGATTCAACAAATGGCTACAGGGAAAATTAAAGTAGCAAATGTGTGTGAAATTTGCTCAGTGTCAGGTCATAATACAGACATGTGCCCAAAACTGCAAGAAAATGAAATTGTTCAACAAGTTAATGTAGTGAAAAATTTTCAGGGACAATCTCAGAAAAGATATGATTTCCACTCTAATACTTACAATTCAGGATGGAGAGATCATTTCAACTTGAGTTATGAAGATAATAGGTAGCTGGTGCAGAATGTTTTTCCACTTGAGCAGTTTAGTTTTCAACCAACTTAACAACAATACTCACCTGAACAAGTTGCTCATTTCCATTCTGGACCATCTCTTGAGGATATAATCAAAATTATCATGACCCATACAGAACAATTTCAACAAGAGACAAGGGCTTCCATACACAATTTGGAGAACCAGATAAGTTAGCTTGCTACCATAGTTGGTCAAGTGGAGGCACAAAATTTTGAAAAATTACCTTCTCAAACTATTGATAATTAATCTAGGGGAGAATGTGAGTGCAATAGCATTAAGGAGTAGTGAACGGTTAGAAGAGGCCAAATCTACTGATGAAATTGATGAGGAGCAGTTAAAGGAGGAGGCAAAACCATTTAAGGTAATTACTAACTTTTTTGTTCAGGAAGAGACTAATCCTTTACCTTTTTCAAACAAGAATTCAAAGCCTATGAAGGAGCAGCAAGGGGTAGAGGTGAATGAGCTAATAATTTCTGCAGCTAGGACAATGATGGATGTGCACATAGTGCAAAAATCTTTTAATCAAATACAAAAGGGAAGCTTGGAGGTTGTCATCATCAACAATTTTGAGTTAGATAAAGGAGAAAAAATTGAGCAGACTCAAGAATTTAAGGAGACAATAGCTGCACTGCATTCTTTGTCAAAAATTTCAGATAAGTATGCAATCTATTCCATTCAATTATCTGCTACACACCAAAAAATGTTACATTCTGTTGTGCAGGCTCCTAACTTGAAATTGAGACCATTACCAATTCACTTGAAGTATACATGTCCAATTACGTAGGTTAAAAGGAATGAAGTCGAGCCAATGACAATAAACAAAAACGCTGCTTGGGAGGCAATCCAAGAAATCAGATTTGTTTTTCTTTCCCTTTTCTTCTCTTTAGTTGCACTTATATTTGTCTTTTCTTTGCATTTTTACTTTACATTGAGGACAATGTAAGTTTTAAGTGTGAGAGGAAGAATTTAGGGTATTTGTTATTTTATTTTTTTATATTTTGTTTAGATTATTTGTTATTTTGTTTATTTTATTTAGGTTGATTATTTTTATTTTTTTAGATTATTTTAAATTTTGTGGGTATATTCACTGCAAACCCTCATGAGACAAAACTCGTCCACTTGGGGTAACCTTGGGGTTTAAAGGCTTGTTGCACATGGTAAGTGCAATCGTGTTTCCTACGAAAATGAAATAGTTTTTAGTTTTTAGGATGTGTCACTTGAGCAATAAATTAATTTGGATTTTAATTTTTGACCAATGATAAAATTTTGATTTTTTTTTATAACTTCTTGAAAGATTGATAGACATTGGGTAGTCTAAATTTGGTTTTCATTGTTGATTTTTACTTTATTTGAGACCTTTCATTTTTGAGCACATGTCCATTTGGTTAACCTAGTTTTAACTTGGAAGAAATTTCTTTGATTGAATGAATTGTGAGAGAAATTTTGAAACTCTATTGCTTGTTTAATCATAATTTGAAGTGAATATGAGATATTATTTAAGAAAGAGAAAATGATTTAGGCAAATTTTGCAAGTTTGAAAGAAGAAAAAAAATGAAAAAAAACGAAAGTGAGAAGGAAAAAAAATGTTTCAAGTGGTGGGTTGAGATGGAGCGTAAAACGCACTCACTCATAAACACATGGCATGCGAGATGGAACGTAAAACGCACTCGCTGATAAGATGGAGCATAAAATACATTTATCGAAGAAAAAAAAGAAAAAATGAAGCCTTTTGACCCTCTAGTGTGATTACTTGTGTTAACTGAGAATAGTGTAAAAATAAGTGCTTGAGTTTCTTTTTTTCCTTCAAGGTTTTGATTTCATAAATTTTTCTGAGTTTAATTTGATGGAGTTGGTACATTTGGATTCACACACACAAAGGGTTAAGAGTAAAGTAAGATTGATAAAGGAGCTTAAGTTCTATATGATACATTGTTTTGAAGTTTTTCAAGAGTTATTGTGTTGAATCTTTGAGGTCAATGTTGAAGTTCGTATTAATTTGTGGCTCAAGTTTGTTAAGTTGTCCATTTAATTTTATTTTTAAATTTAAATTTTATTTTTTTGTAATATAATTTATTTTTATTTTGCCCGAGGACGAGCAAACGATAAGTGTGGGGGAATTTGATGTGAATGAAATTTGTTATATTTTTATCTCTTAATGCTTAATCTTTTGTATTTATTTCGTGCCTAAATACACTCATTATTCTTATATTTTTATTTAAGGTGCAATTAAATATTTTTCCTTTTTAATTATATTAGTTTATTTAATTAATATGTTTTATTTTATTTTGTAGGATTTAATATTTTAAAGTCAATATCTTGGTGATCAAGTAATATTTAATGCTCCTATTCATAAAAGGAAAGAAATAAGAAAAATCCTACAAGGATAAGGAAGGAAGTGGAACAATCATGGTGAGCAAGTCAAATCCAATGAAGGAAAGAAAATCTATCTAGAAGATCTTTTTGAAGGAAGTTGATTGCCCCTAGGAAGTTGAAACCTATGTGGAAAAGAATTAATGTCTTATGCCTATAAATAGAGAATTACCAAGAGAGCTTAGGGACTTGTCTACAAACTTTTCTCTCTATTATTCTTTGGTGTTTTCATAGTCATGCGTAGCTAAATTCTTATTCTTGGATTAAGGAGACGGAAATCTCATATTATTACACTGTGAGATCTAATTGATTTTAATTGTTTAATTATTATTTTGAGTATTGATTATTTTTCTGCGCTTGAATTCTATGATTAATATGTTTAATTGATAGGATACATACTAGTTTATTAAGTGTTGAAATGTATCGCTAAATTAGATATCAAATCCGTAATTGTTTGGTCACTCTAATTTGCGAAACAACTAAGGTTAATAATTAACTGCAGATCGCGAGATTATTATATCTTAGGAAGAATACTCAAGTAAATTAAATGCAACCGCTTGTGCTTGTGTTGTTTAGTTTCATCGATTTTTTTAATTCTTAAAGCATCTACTAAATTAAACTTTTAACGCTTGTCTGGAGTTGTTTAGTAGTTAGGGTTATTTAGATCGCTTGTTTCTATCTAACTAAAATTAAGGAAAGACATAAAATGATTCTGAATGGTGAATTAATTCTAACGGTGAATATTCAAAATATTAATTGATTATACTTGACTCAATGATCAGTATAAGTTTCTGAGGTAGAAGTTGATTTAATCCAAGGTTTATTTTCTCTGACTTACTTTAATAAATTATTTGGCATTATTTTTAGTTTACTTTACTAATCACAATTAAAACCCCCAATTTTAGTTTACAGTGAATACATTTAGACTAATCATTCTCTATGGGATCGACTCTTACTTGCACTATTACATAAATATTTTTCAGAGTAAGGTTTTATTTTTGGTTACCTGTGACAGCACACCACTTATCTTGATGAATCCTATAACATAAGAGACTTTTCCGAGATCCTTCATATCAAAATATCTAGAAAGGAAACGTTTGGTCTCATGCAACATGTCTAAGTTATTACTTTCAAGTAGTATATCATCAATATATAAAACGAGAATAACAAATTTACTCCCACTGACCTTCAAATATATGCATTGATCTACTATATTCTTCTTAAAATCAAAATTATTCATCAACTCATGAAACTTAAGATACCATTATCGAGAAGCTTGTTTTAACCCATAGATGGACTTCTTTAGTCTACATACCATATGTTCCTTGCCTTTTGCTAGAAAATATTCCTGTTGTGCCATATAGACATTCCCATGCAAGTTACCATTAAGGAATGCAATTTTAACATCCATCTGATGTAACTCCAAATCATAATGAGCTATTAGAGCCATGACTATTCTAAATGAATCTCTCCTAGATACTGGAGAGAAAGTTTCATTATACTCCACACCTTCCTTTTGAGTGAAACCCTTAGCAACCAATCGAGCTTAATACCTTTCAATGTTCCCTTTAGGATCTAATTTGGTCTTATAGACCCACTTGCAGCTAACAAGTTTAACACATTTTGGTAACTCTTCAAGATCCCAAACGTTATTAAGCTCCATTGATTTCAACTCATCACTCATGGCTTCAAATCACTGAGTTGATTGAGCACTCGTAATGGCCTCTTTATAGGAGATAAGATCATTAATCTTACTTGAATCATAATCAATCTCATTAAGAAAGATTATAAAATTATCAAAAATAACAAGCTTTCTAGGTCTTTCGGACCTACATAAAGGCTGCACAATTTCACGAATATGATTTTCAATAATGTAGGGTTCAACATTAGGTGGTGACTCAGCTATCTCAGGGGCATCATTAGTCTCAATAGGAGATTATTGTGTCTCACACTCTTTAATTACAGGATTAGGAACATAAATCCTATTTTCTTCAAGATCAATTTTTCTAGGCTTACCATTCTCTAAAAACTCTACATGCCTAGTCTCAATAATTCTAGTGGTATGTGAGGGACAGTAGAAACGAAAAGCCCTTAGATCTATCAGGATATCCAATGAAATGACAAATAATGATTTTAGAGTCAAGTTTCTTTATTTGTGGATTAAAAATCTTAGCCTCGGCTGGACAGCCCTACACCTATAAGTATTTTAAACTAGGTTTCCTATCTATCCAAATTTCATAAGGAATGTTAGGGACAGATTTGCTTGGAACCCGGTTTAAAATATGAACAGTTTTCTTTAATGCCTTAATCCACAAAAACATAGGCAAGCTAAAATTGCATAATATACTACGTACCATATCCATAAGGGTACGATTTCGCCTCTGAACTACACCATTCTGTTGCGGTATACCAGACATTGTATACTAAGTGACGATGCCATTTTCTTGACAAAATAAGGCAAATGGACCAGGACTATGACTTGTATTGAAGTGTTTATCATAATACTCCCTGTCTCTATCTGATCTCACTACCTTAATTTTTCGGTTAAATTGATTTTCAACTTTATCCTTGAAAACATTAAATATATTTAGTGAGTCAGATTTTTCATTAATCAGATAGACATAAGTATAGCGAGAATAGTCATCAATGAACATAATAAAAGATTTGTGTCTACCAATTCCAGGAGAAAATGGTCCACATATATCAGTGTGAATCACCTTAAAAAGTGCACCACTTCTAGTGGCTCCTTTCTTACTACCTTTCACAAATTATTTTTTTATACATTCAATACAATGGTCTAGATCAGAGAAATCAAGTGAATGAAGAATTTCATCCTTTATAAGACGTTACATTCTGTCTTTTGAAATATGGCCTAAACTTTGATTCCACAATCTTGAAAATTTCTCATTATCTAGTTTTTTATTTATTTTCTGTCACATTCATTATTAACAAGGATTCAACAAAGAAATTATCCAAATTTAACTTATAGAGGTTTCCCTCTAAAAAGCCAAAACCAATAACATGAGAGTAATGATAAATAATTATTTTATTATTCCTAAACTTAAATGAATTATTATTTATTTTAAATTAAAAATATCAATAATTAATCTCATTATATATTACTCGCACTTTTTAGGTAATTCATAATTTTATCAAAAAACTTTAAATGAATTATTATTAATTTTAAATTTACTATTGAAGCAGAGGGAGTACTATTATTTTGTTCTCTCCTACCTTTTGTTACTCGATATGAAGCTTATTAGTAGAATCAAATGACACTGTTAGAATTTAAAAATAAATAATAGCACACTCATATAAATATTATATGAAAAACGAAAAAAATAAGAACACACGATATACTCAAGCTCATCAATTTGACTAATTATGTTTGTCTGATGTATTCATAAGATATCTCACATGCTCTATAATGATCTAGACATCAAATAATATTTTTATAATAATTAAAAAATCCTAACTGCTATAGCATAAACTCAAATCCATGAGATTTAATATATTAGTAAAATTCAAGATTGGGCAACTAATAAATCTCCAAGCCCAATTTCACCTTGCGCTTGGCTTCTAGGAGGCGTTGCCCCATTGCAATCCCCAACTATCCTGTTGTAGTGGTCATTAATCAAACCCGCAAAAATATAAATCAATCCCAACAGACACTTTAAAAATATATTGAGCATCCATAAGCATCAAGGTAATTGAAAGTTTGAAACAAAACCTTTGAAGTACTTTTAGATCATAAATTGGAACGGAGAGAAACAATTAGTTCTTTTATTCATACAACATGGAATACTGAAATTAACAGACCGATATTTATGGGATACATCTTTCGTTACAACTTCTAGCTATCATGTGAAAGCTAGTGAACAATGAAATTGCTATTTAACATGATTAATACATTATACATGCATGGTAATTAATAAGCATTTCATTTTATTTATTTAGGTTACACTTACACTTGTACTAATAATAATAAGGTACGTACTAATCAAATAAAAATAATAGTACTAGGAAATATATATGCACGCATGCACAGTTCAGTTTCTTGTTCTTAATTCAACAATCAAAGTAACAGAAGCATTTCCAATTGCCTCGTTTGTGGCATGCCCCATGCTTTGCAGACTCCCACGTCTGACACTGTTTATCACAGTGCTGTGTATTACCGCAATTCCCCGACCATGTCAAGCTTGGTCTTTCGCATATTTTTGCCGTAACACCTACATTTGTTTCTGCAAAATTAATACCCCAAGAATTAATCCAATTAAGCAAATTCAGAATAGTTGATTATGTAGTATATATATAGCACAAATATTCAAAATGAGACCGATCATTTGTAAATATTTTTATTTTATTTATTTCAAGGTTAATTACTTTCAAGGGTGCAACATACATTATGATCACTCTCCATGGAGTCACCAATCTTATTACTATACTTAATACTCATCCAAACACGTTTAACGTCGAAATTTTTATAAGACACGTTGCGGTAGTACTGAGAGGATCATAATTGATATATTATGCCTTATATATTTTGAAACAAATTAATCATAATATACTCTTCAATCGTAAAAATGTTAATTCTATGCGATTTTGCACCAAAAATTAAAAGAAAAAAAGGAACCCTTAATTTGCAATGAAATTAAAACACAAATTAAGTAGTCACCTCACCTGTGTTAGCAACAAGGAAGAAAATGAGAACGATTGCAAAGAAGCTAACGGGGCTACTTTTATTTGCCATGTTTGATCTTCTAAAATTTAAGTTGTGCCTAACAGGAAGAAGAATATGAAGGGGTATTTATAGTCTCTCTTTTTTTTTTTCTTTTCTTTTCTTTTTTCGGAAAAGATAATGCATAAGGGTATTTATGGTCAAAGTTTCTTAGGTTCGTGTTTGATTTGCATGGTAATGCTGTGACGACACTGCATGAAAATGTTAGGAGAAAAGCTGCCACCTGGCAGAATACTAGACAGTTGGCACTCTATGAAATCATATATTGACTCAGTATAATTTATCAAAGTTGGGCCATGATTGGGTCGAATGGAAAGGTTCACTTGGCCCATTGGGACACTTTGTTTCCAACCCATATATGTTAAGGTGTTGCTTTGCTCTTCAATTTTTCAAGCAATTAATACTCTGGCCCTCGGGGTGACTTGATTGGGCTAAGTAAACTTCATTGAGCCTAAAGTATGGGTCCGTCTAGTCCTTTTATAGAGTTAAGTACTCCTTAATTATTTCTTACATGGTTTCCTTAATTTTGAAGTTTCAAATAAGCTTTTATATATATATATATATATATATATATATATATATATAGAGAGAGAGAGAGAGAGAGAGAGAGAGCTTTTCTCCTATAAGGACCTAAAGTAAGGACCTAAAGTAAGGACCAATTTTTTTATTTTTATTTTTTGCTTTTTTTTTAAACAACTAAAAATAAATAAATAAGTAATTATGGAACTGAAATTTTTACATAATACAGTGTTTTGGGCGTGATTTGGATACATATAACAAAACATAATTACTGTACATAACAAAATTGTACAAACATGTTTTGTTATATGTATCCAAATCACGCCCAAAACACTGTATTATGTCAAAATTTCAGTTCCATAATTACTTATTTATTTATTTTTAGTTGTTCTAAAAAAAAAGCAAAAAAAATAAATAAAAAAATTGGTCCTTACTTTAGGTCCTTACTTTAGGTCCTTATAGGAGAAAAACTCTCTCTCTCTCTCTCTCTCTCTCTCTCTATATATATATATATATATATATATATATATATATATATCAACTTGGTACAACCAATTACATATAGATGATACCCCCATCAATTTTTATATATAATGACACGTCCAAAGATGACGTCAAATGACATCAGCAAATCAAATCAATTTGAGAAATTATTCAATTTAATTTTAAAAATCGATGAGTTAACTCAGGTAATTTGAAAAATCAGCTCGGTTAATTTGTTTCCCTTTTCTTGGCTGGATCGTCTCATCTTCCTCTTCGACTGGCTTTTCTGATCCTTTTCCTCGATCCCTGTAAAGCGATTTGTTCTCTTCCTCTTCTGTTTCCCTTCCCGCTTAAACTCAATATCTTCACCCTCCCATATTAACCCACTAATTGAGTTTGGCGATTCCCCTTCAGTTCCCGAGCAAAAAGAAAAAAAAATAAAACCCTATAAATGGGTTGCTACCAACAACATGTAATCAGAGCATCAATACATGAAATTGATGAATGAAATTGCAACGAATATGTTAAAAAACTTCAGTGTAAAGAGGTGAAGGGGTTACCTGGTATTCTATCGTATGATTGAAGAGATCGCCGATAAACAGGTGTCATCTCCGTTAAATTGAAAATAATTAAATCGATTTATTTTTCTCCTTTTTTGTAAATCCCCTCTGATCCTTGCTGAATCCTCTCTCGATTTCAGCAATTCATTTGAAAACACTGAAATCTTCAAAATTTGCAGAAACGGAGAAAAGATTGATGGAGGTTCAGAATGACGAAGATGATCAGCACCGTCATCAACAGCCCCAACAACCATCGCCAACTCCAACTACTTCGAGCAGGGCAAGGCTTCTCCGAATCCCGTGGATACCAATTCTGTTACTCAAAGGTCAGTTTCTCGATCTATTTTATGTTTCCTCAATTGTTTTTTCTCATTTCAATTGATTAACAGGGATTTGTTTTCTTCCGATTCTTGCTGTATAGGTTGCAGAAGGAGTTTATGTCTCTAATGGTATGTACATACACTACTACAAAACAGTAAATAGATAACGCTAAAACCACAACGTTTTTATAAAAAACGTTATGGTATATTTTTACACAACGTTTTTTAACAAAACGTTGTAGATATATATGAAAAAACGTTATATATTTAAAAAGGTTATCTATCTAAAAACACGGAGCTTGAAAAAATCGCGCGGAAAAATAAAACCTAATTGTTCAGCCGCCTCATTTCATTTACAGACTCTCTCTCTCCTCTCCTCTTTCCCAAGCTCTCTCAAGCCCTCACTGGCCACTCTCCCCTCCTCCCTCTGTTGGTCCCTTACCCCCTCACCGACCGGCGACACGCGTTTCTCTCTTTCTCACACAAGTCGGCGACGTCACAGTAAGTCCAACCGGCAACGTCCTCTGTTCATCGCGAATCCGACGATTTTCTAGCGAGTTGGGTATAGATTTCTCTCTTATCTCTAGCATTCAGATTGAGTTTAAAATAATTGGTTCAAATCAACTGAATTTGGGACTTAAATTAGGGTTTATTTTGTTCCATTATGAAACTGATTGAGGCTGAATGTTCAATTTCAGTTGAAGGTTTAGTGGCGGCCTCGCCTTCAACTTCTCTTCCATTATTGCCCAATTGAAGGTTTTAATTTCCTCCCCCTTGTTAATTTTCCCTAAAATTAGGTTTTAATTAGAAATTTTGTGTTATTTAGAGCTAATTTGGATTGTTATATCAATATTTGATTCATTGTAGATTGGTTCTGCTGTTTCATTGTAGATTGGTTCTGCTGTTTCATTGTAGATTAGTTCTTCATTTGCTCATCTCTCTCTCTCTCTCCGTTTCTCTCCGCTTCTCTCTATTATTTCAAGTGAAATAGTTTTTTTGCACGGAAATTTCTGAATATTACCCTCTCAGTTAACAGAATAGTTACATCGAGGGAGATTATGCATAATTTTCTTGTTGAGGATGTCTGAAATTCTTAGTTTTGCATATGGATTGTGCTTTGACTGGTTTACAATTAGCTTTAACCAGTGATTTTACTAGAGGAATCAAGGTAATTTTTGATAATTCCATCTGTTCTAGAGAATTTTGAAGTATACAACTATCATGATTAGATGAATAAATGATTATATGTTCAATTTCCATCGGAATTTATATGATCTGTTTCAGTTGTTCTTCAATGCAGAAAAATATTGCCTCACACATTGCTTTACTGTTTTCATATATTTGTTACTTGAATATGAGTGAGCATGTACTCAGGTCTGTGCTGTATGATGATTGTTAGAAGCTTTTGGATAGCGGATTTGTAAAGCTAGATTATGTTTTCAGGTCCGGTGAAACATTGAAATTCCGTTAACATTGGGGATCCTCAGGGAGATCAAAAACATGTGCCTAATTTGTGCTCTCAAGTAACACATATGATAGTTACTAACAGAATTGGTTCAATGCATCGACGAAAGTTTAAGGGCAACTCGATTTATGTTGGTATTACTTCTCTTTCTTTTTTTAAATAAATTTTAGTTATAGCTTTTGAGTTTTAGTATTTTAATTCACTCTCTTTGCATTACTATGCTGTTTACAATTCAGTTTATTTTTTCCCCCTTTAAAAGATAGGAAAACTGATTCGGGGATAAATAAAGCATCATCGAAGAATCTTAGCCCATCAAAAAAAATTATCAGAGGTTAGTTGATTCAAATGGATCATCTCTTCATGCTTTATTTGCAAAATGAATACTTTCCTCTCTTTTCAATTTGCTTCTACGCAGTAAGTTCAGAATATTTTCGGACATAGGAGAATCAGGTGATGTGATTTCTATCTGAAATCACAAAAGTCTAATCTCATATGGACATCTTGATCCTCTTATCCTGCTAGTGTACACTTGATAAGCACATGTACTTATCTATGTATCATGTATGGCTTTGTTGTTTTAACAGACATGACATGAATACATACTTATTCTTGGAAGTCCTAGTCTTAAGTATACTTGTAAAAAATTTATAGCATGGTGTGTCTACGGGGGTTTTTGTATGTTTGTCTGCATATTTTGTTTGTTCAGTCCCAAAAGCCCTTTCTTTGTACTAGTTAAGCTTTTAGGGCTGGAATTTGGTTTTGACATGAACACAATTTATAACTGATATTTTTAAATTTGATTATAGGCCACTTCAGAGGTTGCAGATATGGAACCAATCTACAATGAAGATCCGTGAATGTCAAGCCTATGGTCAGAACAACTGATGATCAAGATGCTGATGAAACCTCAAAGTGCTAATTATTCTGGATCCATTGCACCAGCTGTTCAATTCAATATAGTAGTAATTTATATTGAAAAGTGAATTTGAGATGCATATATGGATAGTTTGGTATATTTTTTGTGGATGTAGTAATTTGAAACTGTAAACGAATGGTATTATTCGGATGTATTTTGAATGGTTGATACATTTTGGCTTTAAATTTAAATGAGAATTTAGACCTTTTTTAACTATATATTATGGCATTAGCAGATTGCATGTGCACTGGTAATATAAGTGAACCACATTCTAAATAGATTACACATTCTAAACGTTGTATAAATGTGTCATGTCTAAATAGATGACACATTCTAAACGTTGTGTACATGTGTCTAAACGTTGTCTAATATATTAAACTACAATGTTTTCAAGCATCTACTACTTTATGGAAAACAAATTTACAACGTTTTTTCCTTAAAAAACGTTGTATAATGTGTCCAACTACAACGTTTAAAAACGTTGTATAAGGGTATCAAATAGATGACACCTTTAACCACGACGTTTTGCTGACAGAAACCACAACGTTTTTTACGCGTTATCTATTTACTGTTTTGTAGTAGTGATATAGTCACATATGTTAGTTTTCATTTTTTATAGTTTTAATGATGACAATATGTTTATGCATGTTGGTTAATTAATGGACTGCATTGATTATGTTTTGGGCTGACGTAATATTGGTTTATTAAAAATGATATAGTATGATTGGTTCATTATGGGCCAGTTTGGATATATGTATAATTGTTATAACCTGCAGGATTGCATGAAGTTTTCTAGAAGGTTTTCAAGTTCTCTCTAATATATTTTTATCTAAACATTTGTCAAATCGAAAGATCTTAAGAAATCTATTTAGCTGTGAAATCAATTCAAATTTGAATTGGAATCTATTAAGGTAACTGGGTCAGCTATTGAAATTAATTAGAGTATGGACTCTACCAACCTTATCATGGATATCTTTTTGACTCCTTTAATTAAGCACGGTCAAATCTTTATACTTGTTGTTTTAGAAATATTTTATAGTTGTTAGCGATATTAACGGTGCTAAAATTTCTATCCTTCAAGCTAGCTGATTATTATAGTCGTTGTTCTCTACTTTTTATATCTCATCTTGCACGGCGATAGAAGATACAACTCGGGAAGCTTCAATCGATCTCATTCAGTTTATCCAATAACTTTCTAAGGTTTTCCAGCAATCATTTGTATTATTATTATCTTGTCTTGTTCTGGAAAGTTGATATACTCTAGTAATCAAAATCTTTGTAATCTGAGTTTAAGTCAAAGTTGGCTTGGGGTTTCTAGAGAGTAGTGAGTCTATACAAAGGAAGCATCAAAGGTCTCAGAAGTGAGAAGAGTTGCAGAGGTATAAGGGGACATTGGTGTTCAAAATCAGAACTGAAGCTTCTTTGTAACAGGGAGTTATACTAAAGTGGACACGAAATCAGATAGGGCTATCTATCCGTTTTTAATCTGTTGCAGAATAATTAAAAAGAATTTATTGTTTATCACTTACACCTATTCACCCCCTCTAGGTATGTCCTTACACTGAATTACAATATACATATTCCATATACACATATTTGGACTGTAGATTGATTTAGCTGTGTGTTGAGTTTTGTTCGTGATACGTGTTTAATTAGGTGTAGGAGGATTTTTTTTATTTTTTTTCATTTTTATTTAAGGTCTGTGCGTTGATGTAAAGCTTTTAGGGGCGAGGTTAGGGGGTTTGCAGGAGACGAGGTTGACTTCGGCAAGGGGATGAACAAAGCGGATTTGTAGCAGCATCAACGAGAGAAGGTCGGTGCTTTCCGTTTATCTGTATTCGAAATGGGTTTGTTGCAAATTGGGATTTGAGTATGGGTTTTGCCTTAATTGATAGTACTAGGTGATTTGAGTTTTGATTGGTTTGCATTCTTTCAGGTTTCTGTTTTGTGGTTTTTTAGTCGACAATTCACAGATAAGATATGATTTTGATGTGGGTTTCTATAAAATTTTAATTTTGTTTATGTTTATATAATTGTGTTCATATGAATCGAATTGCGGTTGGGTTATTGATTTTAATATTGGGATTGTAATGTGGTATTCTTTGTCGAGTTGTTATGAACTATTAGTCATTTGTTTGATTAGGAATTAAAGGGATGTAAATTTCTAGGTCTTGACCTGTTTACCTCTCATTGGAACCAAATTTTCCTGACAACATGCTTTTTTAAGTTCTTCATTTCTTCCAAAGTTCTTTTTAATTTCACTAAAAGTATTTTTCAGATAAAAAATATCTTGCATTTCTATAGTGCTTTCTTTTACCTTTCCTATTATCTGCTTTTAGTTTAATATGTAAAAATCTATTATGGAATTGTTATATTTTTTACCAATTGCTTTTACAAACTTCGAATTGGTAATCATAATTCTTGCTCACCACATGTTTGATAAGTTACAAATTGACATTTTAGACTTTAATGGGATGTGAGTTTTATGAGGTTCAAATGAATTGGCATTGAGATGAATTGGAAGGAGAGTTTTTTATTTTTCTTTCTCTCAATTAATGTTTTTTGGATTCGTGTCTTGGTAGTGATTAGATTTGACTTTTTGTGGGGAGACCTGAATATCACCAAGAGATTCTAAAAATTTTGAAGGTTGTTGTCAAGAGCACCAAGAAACTCTGTGTTGTATGTATTAATATCTGTTACTTCCTCTTTACCTTTATGTTCTTTTTAGGTATCAAAGAGATTTCATAACTCATTTTTCATATTACCGTTAAACTCTAATTAAAAATTTGGTTCTCTCACACTTTTCTAACAAGACATAACATTATCTTTTTTTTCTTGTAATTTCTAAAAATGATAGCCTACCCTGTTTCTCAGGGAACATTGACATAAATTAATGTATTCATTCAAGTTTTCAAAATTATGTTTTTCAATTTGATAATGTCCTTTATTTTCATTCGTCTTTGCTTTTTGAGAAACCCATAGAACCTATTTTATAAATGGAGTCTTAGAATTTAAATGTTTAGGGTCTCTAAAAAACTAGAAGATCGTCCTGGGTTTAAATAAGTAATGGTTTCAGATTAAGTTGGTAGAGGTCTAATAATGAAAAATTAAATTTTAAAATTGAGTAAAAAAGATATATTTGCAAGTGTAGTAACTTTTTTCCTTTTCGCAGGCCCTAATTTTCTCATTAGTCTATGTTGAAAAGCCTCATTTCGTTTTATTGACTATCTATTAGGCTATTATATTTTACTTATTAACATTATTGGCCAAGCTGTTATAACCTTCTCAAATCTCAGATAAGATTGAAGATGTAACTCCTCCTCCACTCACACCTATGTCCCTTTCAAACATTAAGTAACGACAATAAATTGTCCTGAGAATTCCTTGGTAGATGGTAATGTTAGGAATTAAATGTATGATGTAGCTTTATATCATCCGATTTCGAATTCATAGTTTTTGGGGATTAGGGAAAAAGTGATATGGCCAATCAATGTGCCAATTGAAGAAGTTACAGAGCGTTGTATGCCTATTGAGATGGTCTTTTTTATTTATTTATGTCAAAGTAGCGGTCTTCTATTTCTGTTTTGCTTCAAAAAGAATAGGTCTTTTGAGTTTTAAGCATAGACTATGATGAGGAGAAGAAGAAAAAAAAGAAAAAAAAAACAGGAGTCATTATTTTTGTGAATGCTTGGTTTACATCATATCAAACCCTTGAGAAGGTTTTTTGGCGATGGATAGTGAATTAGTTGTTGGTGTCTTCTATAATTACCAAAAAGAGAAAAAGTAAGAAAAAAACATCTATTTATAATAAGATTTCCGTTTTTAACTAATTTCGATCTTAGTGTGCTTCTTTTTAGTTACACGATGTGTTTGGTTAATTTGGAACAGGTTAAGGTTCTTGAGAACAACTTTGAGTTGGGTAACAAACTTCAGCCCGAGAGAAAAATGTAGCTGACTGGGGCTCTGGGCCATCTATTTTTTATTGATGTGTTTTTCAATTGTTGAACAGTCTTTGTGCTAATGTTTATATATGTTGTGGCAAATGATCTATGATTCCTTTCAAGTCCTATGGTTGAGCTGTTATATATGGTTAGAACTTAGAAGCTTTCTTCCCTTTGCATTAGACCATAACACTATATGCTAAAATTAGCTGTTAAAATTGCTTTTGCAACAGTTTTAAAATTGTGTCATTAATTAAGTCACGTGGTCCATCAAATAATAAATATTTTTTTTATATGAAAATAATTTATTATCAAAAAAAAAATCTCGATTGTAATTTTAACAAATTATAAAATCTGTTATTCAAACTAGCCCGTGCGTTGCACGGGCTACCAACTAGTAATTATAATAATTACTTTGTAATGGCGTGGGATCTCAAACAACCGTCTCAAAAGATGTGGCATAATTATATTAATTGAATATATGATTAATTATATCATAAAGTATCATTTATCTTAGTTAATATCATATCATTTGAGCATTTTTTAAAAAAATCCGTATGTTACTCTTTCTAATTTTGTAGGCCTTAATGTGAGCATTTATTAGCATGTAGGACAAGTGGACATATATACACAACATTTTCCTAAATTTACAATAACCATAAGCATCAAGGTAATTAAAATAAAACCGTTGAACTATAATTTAATTTTGAAGCAGTGTTACTTGAAGAAACTCCAGAAAAAGTAGAAACACTTTATTTATTCATAAAACATCAAGAATGTGTACACATTAAGAGTGGACACAACATCTGTGGAAGTGACACAGAGAGCAAGCTAGCACCCTTAGGCCTTAAGTTCTATTACAACAATTCTTGAATCTGAAACTGCTGCTACTTAGCACTATTGATCAAGTGATGTTAGGTACATGATAATTAAGAAGCGAGCATTTCATTTTCATTTATTTAGGTTAAACTAAGTAATACGGAGTACTAATTAGGTAATTAATCCAAATAAGTAGCAATTAAATATGCATGCAGTTTCAAATTTACATGCATGGTTTTAGTTTCTTATATATTGATTCCTTGCTCAACAATTAAAGTAACAGAAGCATTTCCAATTGCCTTGACCTTTGTGACATGCTCCATGTTTTGCATACTCCCAGTTCTTGCACTGCCTGTCACGGTACGATGTTTTGCCGCACTTCCCAGACCACATCAAGCTTCTTTTTTCGCACAATCTTTTTCCGGCAACAACTCTTGTTTCGGCAAAATATATATAGAAAAATAATTAATTCAAGGAAGAAATTCAATACTAATTAAATGCTTGGAGTATTAAAAAACATAATACTATGATTTTTTTTTATTTCCCTCTCTCTGAGCTCTCTCTCTCTCTCATATATATATATATATATATATATATATATATATATATATATATATACACATATATACACACACGTGTGTGTGTGTGATTTGTTCCTTTTATCTTCCTTCTAGTACTTTTCATCTTTTCTCAAGTAATTCATCCATTTTTTAAAGGGGAAAGGTTGATCCGTTATTAAAACGAAGAAGAAATTCAAAATCTGAGGAAAAGAAGTATATAGTAACAAACAAAGCCAAACGATGGCATCCAAAATGAGAAGGAAAACTCCAGCATTAATTTGGCCAATTAGTCCGATGAGTTGAAATTCACAAAAGAAAAATAAATAGAAAAAAGAAAAGAGAAACATATGACTTTTGACATTCTTCTTCTCCAGATTTGGATGATTTAGAAGAATGATGGGTGATTGAGGTAAAGTAAAAAAAAAAGGAAAGAAAAAGTAAAGAAGCAATGAATTGAGCTTAGCAGAAATCAAACAAAATGATTAAAGTAGATTTAAAGGACAGCCTCTATATATTCTGTCCGCCCAGCTAAGGGTGGAGTAGGTGACCTAGCTTCCCGATCATGTGGCTGGCTAGTCCTTCTGAAAAACAAAAATGTTGAGAATGGGATTGTGGTGCCTAATTGTTTGCCGGCTCTTGTCATGGATAAATTTGTGATGGAAGTTGATAGCATGCCATGTAATATCATTAATCGGCACCAATAAATTAATACTCCCCCTTATAAGTTGTCAAACAAGTGTTGAATATGTGCACAAGTTGTCTAAAAAAAAAAAGAAGAAGAAAAAAGTAAAGGGAGTAAAGCTGTAAAGTGTACCGGACAAGTTAATTAGTTTTTATAATTTTATAATTTTTTTAACTTTTATTTATTTATTTATTTATTTTACTAAAACGTCATTAAATTCAACACACTAAATATGGTATAACATCCTATCCGTTAAATTGCATAATTTAAAAATGTAAAATAATCACTATTAAATATAACATTTGATTATTTTTTACTTTAACTTTGAGCCTTTTTTTAATTTTTTATTATTGTCGCTTATGATGTTATGATAGATCCCTTTTTTTGTTTAAACAATTCAAAGGATTAAAATACATTGAAATGGTAATTTGTTATAAATAATGGAAAGATTACAAATACAAAAAAAAAACACAAATTGTTAAGTTTGCAAGATATGATTTCCATAGTTTCAAATCAGATTTTGATATTGTATCATGTAAAATAATGCACAAATTGTTTAGTAATTTAAATCTATGATGTTATATAATTTAGTTATGACCTTATGCATATATTTTACATTTGTCACATTTGTTATGACTTAGGGCTTTAATACAAATTCTTTTGTCGATCAACAAAAAACAAAAAAAGGAAAAAGAAAGCAAGAGCACAAATGATAATCCTTTCTTACAAATATTAATATATATCAAATTAGGAAGATGGCTAATTGTGGCACTTGTGGACATCAAAAATACAGAAACACGATAAATCTCCAAAAAAAATATATAGACCAATTTGAGTAATTTTTCAAACGAAATAACAAGCCATTCTAATAACCTCATACCAAAATTTGAAAAGCTTAATCATTGACAATTAACATAGTGGAAATAGTTTTCACAATCTTGAAAAAAAACTCTAAAATAAAAAAAAAGATCTGACAAGAGAAGATAATGAAACTTTCTTATAAGAAAAAAAAATCAATCATCTTATGAAAAATACATAATTCTACGCAGAGAAAAACAGGGTCTCATATCGTATATAAAGAAAACAAAATATAACAGAGAAAAAAAACCTAAAAAATGGATTTAGCTGATAATTGTATTAACTAAAATTAAATAAATTCACATCAATTTAAAATTTAATGTACCGTCATTTGACCTTAAAAGTTAAATTGTACCTTTAATTTAGAATGGATGAAGTATATAAAAGTCTGAGGATATAAGAGTGAGTAAAGAATAATCACATGAAACTGTTTGTAGCCTAAATGAAGAAGAGCATATGTGAGTTTTTCAAATTATTTTTGAGAAACTTGTTTCAGTTCAAACGTACTTGATAAACTTATTCGTTTTAAAAAATATTATTTTAATTACAATTTATTTAATTCAAAAATTGCAACTTAAAAACCCTTAACCGATAGGTATCATTTTAGATAGTGTTATAAGGCTTATGAGTTGTTTAAACGCACGTTTTCAATTCATCAAATTAACTCGCTAAAAGTGAACAAGCCCTATATTCACGATTCTAGTAAGCCAAAATGCACGTTTTCAATTCATCCTAATTCTAGTCATTTGGTTTCGCCGGTTGACATGTCTACACGTAAGTCTAGTTAAACCCAAATATTTCTTGTTCTGTGGCTCACATGCATCTTCTCTAGCTAAACCTTAATCGAACGTTTCTTTTTATATATGTGGCTCACAACTTCTCTGGCTTTCTCATATGCATGTTTTTCACGTTCAAACCCAACTTTAAAAACAGTTCCATTATTATATATAGCATGATAATACATTACCCAACTTTAAAAACAGTTCCATTTTGTCAAGTCAAGCTGGTACCAAGTCAGAACGACTTGTTGTAACGAAATTTAATTGGGTTGTATCAATTTTGAAATATTGAATAAAAGTATTTGTTTTGAATTTGAATTTTTAAACTTTATATCTATTATTGTAGAGTATAATCGTACGATGATAATACTGTATGAAAAATAATAGATGGTAGGAATACAATGTGCTGATTTAAGAATGCGATTTGTTATATAATTCATTTGATTAATGAATATAATAGAGAATGTATTGAAGATTGAATTGATTATTAAGGATTGAGTTTTAAATACTCATAGTTAATGGGTTAAAATAAATCATAAGAATATATGATTTTGATATAAATGAAGATGAATTGTAAAGATTGCGATTCTAGGGATTGAAGGAAGTTTGGAAAAGTTATAGAAATAACAAGTTTTATCAATTATATTATTAAATAATTAATGACATGTAGTTAGAATATGGATGAATCATGACACACCAGACCCGAAGTTCAAGAGACGCGAATTTGGGGGCGTTACATAGGTTAATATTATTAATTAATACTAGCATTAGGCTCCATCTTCTTCCTTTATGTTTAGATCCATCTAAGAAAAAAGGGTCAGATCTGAAATTAAACTTTGATGTTCCAATCATCTTCTTTATTAGATGTTCCGACTATCCAACCTTGCTAGAAAAAATCAGAAGAGAGATGTGAAGAGGAAGAAGAGAGAGAAGATAGGTTTGTGTTTTGGGTTTTGTAAAATTTCAAATCTGGAACTTCAAAGAAGGAGATGGGAAGAAATTGAATCGTCCAGCCTAATAAACATTAGCTATTAACAGAACCCAAGTTGCACCTAGAAAAGTTAGCAAGGATGAATTACAAAATGTTGCTGGAATGGCAACAACTACAACTTCTAGTGGTGGTAAATGTAAGTTTGCAAAATCACAATCTAATTGAGATACACAACGAAAAATAGAAATTAAAATTTTTGTAACTTATCCATGAATCACCTTATGCATAGCTATTAATTGAAGAAGAAGATGAACAAGAAATATACCTTAATAGATCCAACCTTTGAACCGTTACAAGATCTACTCCTTGTTGATTTCTTCAAGCTCCTCCTTTCTTTGTTCCTTGGATTAAACACTAGCTTCAAAGTGTATGAAACACTCTAGAGGTGATCCACCAAGAATGATTATATGGAACAATATTTGATTTTTACAAATCTTGGATGGCTAATCCAATAAGTTCTTTTATCCCTAACTCTTAAGAATAACAAGAACAATACATGAAGAAAACTTTGAAGATTTGATCAACAACTTGATCTCTAATTTTGGTGTTATTCAGATGAAAGCTACTAGTTCATAACTTAGTTTGCTTAGTAAGGTTAATTAGGAGAAACCCTAATTTAATTAGTATTCCACCAAGTATAATACTTACATAATATGTAAGTATCAATATTCTCCTAACCCACATGTTTTGCATTTAAGCACTTAACACATGTTTTGTAATTATTTGACCAAATTCAAATTTGCATTTAATTTAAATGATATTTACATTTCATTTAAATTAATTCTTAATCTAATTAAGAATTAAATGATAATAATAATAAAAAAATTTCTCTTATTAATTTATAATTCAATATTTCTCCAAATATATCATTATAAATATTAAGCATTTCAATTTATTCAACTAATAAATTAAATACTTAATTTATTATCATTAAGCCAATTGTTTCCAATATAATATTATTCTTTTTGCGGTGTGACCCTTTAGGTTCAATATTATGCCGGTCATAGAATAAATAAATTAGAACTATTCTAATATTATTTATAATGAATTAAACTCCTTTAATTCATATATAAATAAATATTATTTATTCTACATCATGAGGGACACCTTACGATAATGTATCATGACTATCCGTATAATATGAAATCAATATTTAATCCCATAGAACCTATTCAGCAGTAAATACCGTACAATTCAATCCTTCTACCATACAATGTCCCGATTAAATATAAGACATGGATTTAGTGACAAGTCTTATTTTATTTAATCATATGCATTTCGATTTAAGAATGCAGAATTCCGATTAATGTAAATTAGAAACTCCTTTCTAATTTTCATTCAACCCTGGCCAGGGATTTCTGAGTTGTCATTTATCAAATCGCATAGGACATTCTCTCCCTTTATTAGAAGTGGTAGATCCTTTGTCGATCATTCACCTACCTCCGTGTATACTTTATTATACTCGTACATACCCTATGACATACCCTAAGGTATTAAGAAATATGATAAAGTATAACTTAACATACACAAGGTACTATGATGATCTCAAGTCCAAGGATCACTTGTACAACTATCACTTAAGGACTTTCCTATTGACAGGTGAATAAAACTCCATTAGGGTTCTTTAAGCGAGTCACGTTCAGTGAACTTATTCTCCAATAAGTACCTACATATTTGCTTTAGTGTCTCCACACAAATGATTATGAGATCAATCATCATCTTCTAAAGATCAAGCATAATATGTACTAATCTATCCGGATCAGTAACCCCAATATTAGTGATCCAACGATTAGGAACATTTTAGTTTTGAACTTTCTTAAATTTAGATCTCACTAGCATGATCTCATCATGATTCTAAAAGCATTGCTCGAAAACTATGGGTTCATCACATTTATTAATTCAACCAATTAACATGGATAAAATATGCCTTTTATTCTATTATTAATATTTGAATAAGATTACAAAGTAAATGCTAATATCAAATATAATTGGCTTGAGGGCATATTACTTTCAGTAAATTTGACAAGAAGTTACCAGGAGAGAAGCCCGCTAAACATGAAAAGAAGTATCGAAAGTTCTTACTATTAGGATGTTGCAAGTGAGTTAAAGTCCCACATTAGATAAATAATAAAAGATTGAAGGACTAAAATAATACACGAATGAGCCCAAGACCTAAAAACTTAAGCTTCTAGGTCAATTAAGTTGGGTTACAAACATGTGTGTTAGTGTCTTGTAATTCATCCTTTAATACTCTTAACAATTAATGAATCCCTGGATGGAAAGAATAGATAGCAAAGCAAGAAAGAATAAAATTCACAGCAACAAAACAATGATTCTCTGGACGGAAATAATAGATAACAAGGCAACAAACAAATTAAACTGTTAAAATTCTGAACAGCTACAAACTGATAAAAATGAATCTTTGGATTTAATTCAATTCCTTATGAGACACTCAAAGTCTCAAACCTCACTACTATTACTCAAACTCACTAATTAAAGCCTCAATCTCACCTTAATATTTAATTTTTCTGAATTTTCAGTTACTCGCTCTCTCATCCATAAAAATAAATGGCACAATCAACCAGATAAGTATTGTTTAATATGTATTATCAATCAAGATGATTAACTAAAAATAAAAGTGATAACGTATTAGAAAATTGGGTTAACTGTAAAAGTATCCATCAAACTTCCACAAAATTTCACTTTTAATCTCCAAGTATCACTTTTTTGAACAGTGTTCCTTCAAGACTTCAAGTATAATTTTTTTACAAAACTGTACTCACGTTTTATATAACTGAAAATACATTTAACTCATTCCAAATATATAAATACAACTGACACAAATATTTATTGAAATCTCAATTCATCCTTTACAAGGCTGGTGGGTATATATAGACTAAAATACATCTAAATCTGTTATACATATATTATGGCTTAATTAACTAAATTGATATAGTGTATCCCAAAACTTCCTCCTATAATCTCGCGGAGGACAAAATACTCTCCCTCGAGTTGGTGCATATAAATCTCGGATGCCCAACTTGCCAAGTGAGTAGTAGAAGCTTTTGCTACATCAGCTTTTGTAAGTATGTCTGCCAACTGGACTTCAGATTTAACAAATGGGAATCGAATTGTCTTGGACTCAAGATTCTATTTGATGAAATGTCGGTCTACTTCCACATGTTTGGTCTGATCATGTTGGACGGGATTATGAGAAATGTCAATAGCAGCCTTGTTATCACAAAATAAGTTCATCTCGCAGCCAGGAGCAAAACCAATTTCAGTTAATAGTCTTCGAAGCCAGAGAAGCTCACAAGGGCCCTTAGCCATCCCACGAAACTCGGCTTCAGCACTTGATAATGCTACCACCTTTTGCTTCTTACTTCTCTATGTAACCAGGTTCCCTCCAACAAACGTGAAATAGCCTGAGGTAGATTTTTTGTTGGAGATATTTCTTGCTCAATTAGCATTTGTGTAGCCTTTCACTCGTAGGTGATTATTTCTTGTAAACAGAAGTCCTTTACAGAAGGCAGGACTTTAGGTACCGGAGAATTCGCATCACAGCATTCATATGATCTTCACTTCGACAGTGCATGAATTGGCTTACTACACTCACTGCGTAGGCAATGTCAAACCGTGTATGAGAGAGATAAATAAGTTTTCCAACTAATCTTTGGTACCTTCCTTTGTCTATTGGCACTTGGTCTGGGTATTCTCCAAGCTTGTGATTTTGGATTATTGGTGTATCTGCAGGCTTACAATCCAGTAATCCAACTTCTGATAGTAAATCTAGGATATATTTTCGTTGGGAAAGGAATATGCCTTGCTTTGACCTAGCAACTTCAATTCCCAAAAAATATTTGAGTCTTCCTAGAATTTTCATCTCAGGAGATAGGTCATTGGCTACTGAAGAGGAGTGGGGTATTTCAGCGTATGGAGATGCTTCAGCTTCTGGAGATGTCGGCTCTGGATTAGGTTCCTTGATAATCGATTGATTAAGTGTTGTATCAGTGTCCTTGAACCAATCAAATGTAAACCAATTCAGCTCTTCTTTTTGTGTTTGCCCTGGAAGAGAAGAATTGGATGCACCAGGAAAGTAGAAAGTGTCGGATTCAAGGAACGTGACATCCATATATAGTTATATAGGTGTGCCGAGTAGTTGGGTCGTAGCATCGGTACCCTTTTTGGTGTACAACGTATCCGAAAAAGAGACAACGAATGGCACAGGGATCAAGTTTCATTCGTTGGTTCTTGTGGAGGTGAACAAATGCAACACAACCAAAGACGCGAGCTGGTGGAAGCATCATTACTATGGGTAATGACACATAGGTTGACAAGGCCTGTAGCAGAGTCTTGAACTCAAGAACTTTTGAGGGAATGCAGTTAATAGGATGGACGGTCATGGCAACAACATCAGCCCAGTGGTGACTAGGTACATGAGCTCCAAGTAACAGAGTTCGAGCAGTTTCAAGGATGTGGCGATTCTTACACTCTGTAATACCATTTTGCTACGGAGTCTTAGGGCATGAGGTCTCATGAATTAGTCCATGGTGTTGGAAATAATCACGAACCGGTTGATTTACATACCAAAATTTGAAAAGTTTAATCATTGACAATTAACATAGTGGAAATAGTTTTTACAATCATGAAAAAAAAACTCTAAAATAAAATAAAATAAAAAGATCTCACAAGAGAAGATAATGAAACTCTATTACAAAAGAAAAAAAGTCAATCATCTTATGAAAAATACAAAATTCTACACAGAGAAAAATAGGGTCTCGTATATAAAGAAAACAAAATATAACAAAGAAAAAAAAACTCAAAAAATGGATTTAGCTGATAATTGTATTAACTTAAAATTAAATAAATTCACATCAATTTGAAATTTAACGTGCCGTCGTTTGATCTCAAAAGTTAAATTGTATCTTTAATTTTAAAACGGAGAGAGTATATTAAAGTCTGAGGATATAAGAGTGAATAAAGAATAATCACATGAAACTGTTTGTAGCCTAAATGAAGAAGAGAATATGTGAGTTTTTCAAACTATTTTCGAGATGATACTGTTTGTAACCTAAATGAAGAGCATATGTGAGTTTTTCAAACTATTTTTAAGAAATTTGTTTAAGTTCAAACGTCCTTTATAAATTTGTTCGTTTAAATACAGTTTATTTTAATTATAATTTATTTAACGCAAAAATCGCAACTTAAAAGCCTTAACCGATGTTACCATTTTTATTTTTAATAGCGTTATAAGGCTTGTAAGTTGTTTAAACCCGCGTTTTCAATTCATCAAACTCGCTAAAAGTGAACAAGCCCGAAGTCATTTGGTTTCGCCGGTTGACTTGTCTACATAGTAAGTCTAGTCAAACCCAAATAATTCTTGTTCCGTGGCTCACATGCATCTTCTCTAGCTAAACCTCAGTCCTTAATCGAACGTTTCTTTTTATATATGTGGCTCACAGCTTCTCTGGCTTTCTCATATGCACGTTTTTCACATTCAAACCCAACTTTAGAAACAGTTCCAGTATTATATATAGCATCACACAATACATTACCCAAACTGACTAAGCTAAGCACTACCATATATAATATTGTCCTGAATTTCCAGTCTCACTAGCTAGTTCATATCTTATTTATATATATATTACATGGCACAGCCAACATCTACTTTAGTTTTCACGGTGAAAAGGCGGGAACCGGAGCTAATAACTCCGGCGAAGCCGACGCCTCACGAATACAAACTCCTCTCCGACATAGATGACCAAGAGAGTTTCCGTTTCCAAATCCCAGTCATCCATTTTTATCGCAGTCAAAGTCATCAATACATGGACCCAGTGAAAGTCATTAGGGAGGCATTGGCGCAGACTCTTGTATTTTACTACCCGTTCGCTGGCCGGATCAGAGAAATGGCCGGCCGGAAACTGGTGGTGGAGTGCACAGGGGAGGGGGTGATGTTCATTGAAGCTGATGCGGATGTTAGGCTTGAGAATTTTGGTGATGCGCTTCACCCTCCGTTTCCATGCTTGGAAGAGCTCCTTTTTGATGTTCCTGGCTCCGGTGGGGTCCTTAACTGCCCTTTGCTCCTTATTCAGGTACTATTTCTACTTTTATTTTATTTCTTTAATTTCTGTGGACTCCAATATAATGAGTTCCACCCTAGGTTATTCACTTCATAATTTTTAGAATTTATTAAAAAAATTATTTTGGTTGCGTTGAGATTTGATCTTTTAACTTGTCCAAAATTTCTTCATAGTTCAAGAATATCTGTTTTGAGTCAATATATAGACTTGACTCGTGGTTCTAATTTAGTAACCCTATCCGTATAAACAAATAGAGTTTTGGTTGTATCGTGTGTGGAAATTTGTAGGTGGTATGCTGATAAATTAATAAATAAATAAATAAATTTCCCTGCCGCTACAGGTATGTTGATCTAATTAATTAAATTATGAACTTTTGCGATAAATAACATAAATGTCAAAAAATAATAAATATTTATTTTATCAGGAAAATAAAGTTATAATTTTTTACTAATTAAATTACTCAAAAATTAAAATTTACATAATATACATTCAAATATATTTTTTTGTAATTAAAAAGTAAAATTTTAATACTCATAAAAAGTAAAAATTAACCCCAAAAAAATTATAATTATGTTTTTCTAAATATTAAAATTTACGTAAAACAAACTTATTATTACAGAACGAATTTTATTATTCATATAAAAAAGTATTAAAAATTATATTAATTATTTTTCTCAAATATTAAACTAAAACATAAGTTACACTTAGACATAATTATTTACAGTAAAAATGAAAAATGTTGTTACTCAAAAAAAATATATATATTAAAAGAAAAATCTTTTTACAAGATAGAGGTAGTAATAAATATTATTATATTTTCTTTTATTCAATATTGCACAAAAATAACACCAACTGTATACTAAAAAATGTAATCAAAATCATAAACATCCCAAATTTTGACATATACTCAAGAAAATTTAACATATAAAAATCATAATATGAAACCAAGAATTCAGATAATAATTTTTATTGTTAAATACCAAAAACTAAACTATCAACATACTCAGTCACTCTAACTAGAATAACTCTATTAATAATTTAATTTATAATTCTTAATATTTGTATCACTAATCCAAAAATATGTGTTAATTAAACTAAATTAGTTTTTTTATAAGTTACCAACAATTTGAATGAGATAGTCTTAATTACAAATAAAACTATAATTAAAATGTATTGTATTAAAAAAAGATAATTAAACATACATATATTATTTAGGAATTAAAATTTAATAACATACAAGGATAAATATGTAATTTTATCTATTTAGTCAACCCTAAAAACTTGCAGGGTACTACTTATTACTTAAAAAATTAGAGGAGAGGTGATTGTTATTATGGTTATCTAGAGGGGATGTCATTGTATTTTACTCATATATATATATATATATATATATATATATATATATATATATATATATATATATATACACACACACACACACTTAAACTTTGTAAATTTAATAAACATGACTCTTTTTTCTTAAGAAATAGAGTATTTATTCCGTTTACAAACTAGAGTATCATTTGAGTGACTCCATTGT
The DNA here is from genome assembly GCA_034770075.1 of Aralia elata. NCBI lineage: Eukaryota > Viridiplantae > Streptophyta > Magnoliopsida > Apiales > Araliaceae > Aralia > Aralia elata. The sequence continues at coordinate 94,934 of JAVJAP010000040.1, read as the reverse complement.
GGCATGATCCAATTCTTTTGAATTCTCGACTTATGTACCGTCGTGAGGGTTTAAATAAATTTCTTTTTTACTGATTAAAAAAAATCATTGACATTTCAAAACATACCTCAATTTGCACGTAATTTCTTACTCAATATATTTTCTCTACTTTGACAGGTGACTCGACTTGCATGTGGTGGTTTTATATTTGCTTTGCGACTTAATCACACTATGAGCGATGCGACAGGAATTGTGCAATTTATGACCGCGTTAGCCCAAATAGCACAAGGCGCACATGTCCCATCTGTTCCTCCTGTGTGGCAAAGAGAACTACTCAATGCTAGAGGCTCACGACACGTTACATGCATCCATCACGAGTATGATGAAATGAGTAATAATAAAGGGACCATAATCCCCCATGATGACATGGTCCAACGTTCATTCTTTTTTGGCCACACCGAAATTCGTGCCCTTAGACGATTCGTTCCTCCTCACCTTCGCGAGTGCTCTACAATTGAAGTCCTCACCGCTTGTCTATGGAGATGTCGCACTCGTGCCTTACAACCAGACCCTACGGAAGACGTGCGCGTGCTTTTTCTTGTTAATGCGCGCACAAAATTTAATCCTCCTCTACCTGTGGGATACTATGGCAACGTATTTGCGTTGCCAGCAGCTCTTACAACAGTAGGAAAGCTTTGTCAAAACCCAATAGGATATGCACTGGATCTTGTAAGGAAAATTAAGGGAAATGTTACCGAAGAGTATATGAGATCGGTTGCCGAGCTAATGGTTATGAAAGGACGACCTCCTTTCCCGAGCGTCAGAACCTTTATAGTGTCGGATGTGACACGTGCCGGATTTGAGGATGTGAATTTTGGGTGGGGGAAAGCAGTTTATGCCGGCCCAGCTAAGGGTGGAGTAGGTGACGCTACCGGAGTGATTAGCTTTTACATACGTTCGAAGAAGAAAAATGTTGAGAATGGGATTGTGGTGCCTATTTGTTTGCCGGCTCTTGTCATGGATAGATTTGTGATGGAGCTTGATAGCATGTTGAAGGACTATGATCCATCGGTCAACAATAATAGTCCTCCTTATATGTTGTCACCCCTATAAATAATGGTCGCCCCATTTTATACTTTTTTGACTGGATCTCAAGATCTCATGCACCCAAGCCATATGAGTAGTTCTTTTACTATTGAGCCATGAGAGGCTTAGTTTCTCACTTTATATTGAATAGGTGAAACAAGTGATATTTTGGGAAGGATTATTCCTAGACGTGTAACCCATAATACCAAAGGTTTTATCTTCTTCTTCTTTTTTTTTTTAATTTATTTATTTGAAGGCACCATATGTTACATAGCAAATTGTTAGGTTCATGTATTAAAGGTCCAAACGACGTACGGTTTTATGAATGTTTAATGTTTTCTATTAGCCCGTTAGGCAATGTTTGTAACTTGACACAATTAGCCCAAATAACACCAAGATTGAGTCAAGATTCAATTTGGACAAGTGTGTTCGTCCTAACTCCAATACGTTTAGGCGGACCATAAATATTTATTCCTTGTTAAGAGTCTAATTTTATCTGTTACCTTTTTTTCCCTATTCATACGAAGTTCTGTTCACGTGTGTTGTATATACACACACATATATAACAGTTATTTTGACTTTTTGAAATTAATTTAGAATATTTTTAAATTTAATATTAATACAAAAATTTATAATATTAATTGACATAATTATGAATATTGTAAATTATTTTAAAATACTACTAATTTCAAGATAAAATTTATTGTTTTTAAAACTTAAAAATTAAGAGTTGAAGCACTAATTTGTAGAAATTGTAGCACTTTTGACAAAGATTTACCCTATTTCTTGATTTGAACTTTGCAGTTATTTTAAAATAAAGATATTCCTTCAAAATAATTAGGGAGTAAAATAATACCCAATCAAAGTAAAATTGTATACTCAAACATGCTATAATTGTTAAATAAATTATATTGGAATGTTGCTATTTCATAGAATAAAATCAAATAAATTAATTATTACATTAAGTACTTACATGAATTGAGAAAAGATATTTTGTATGTATCACACTTCTACTACGCTTAAGGGTGAAAGTTTTCAATTGCCTCTTTCAATCTTAGCATGGATGTATAGATTTGTATAAAATTCTTAAGATGACAATTGGGACCAAACCCTAACATACTATTTTATTTATAGAATAGGCAAGGGTCAAAATCATTCATCGAGATTATGAAACTCTAGGGTCCATTATGTGCCAAATACTATCAGTAATATTATTTATAGGTCACATAATTACCAAACTCATAAATAAAGTGATTAAATTAATGCAATCTGTAAGCCCAATAATTCCATAAATAGTAGAGGCCACATAAGAAAATACATTAAAATAAAAATATTCTAACATTCTCCCACTTGGCCGAAATACTATTTATATACAAAACATAACGCTTACAATCATTAATTTGGCCAAGTATTAATTTAATGTCTACATCCTTTCAAACAAAAGCACCAATGCGAATTAATACAATCTTTGTGTCACTATTAACACAAGATCCCTATTAGTTACACAATTAGTACTTTTATTAGAACAAAGATTAACATTAAGCATAATAGGTATGAATATAGTTTACATAAGTGTTTGTTCATTCATATGGTCCAAACGTAATTGTTTGTTCACAAATTCTCAAGTGTGCGCAATAAAGAGACTAGAAACCGTAAACGTAATGTGAAGTTCAAAATAGTGAGCTCAAAATGTTGTCTTACATAAAATTAAATAACTCACGAATTAAAACTACCAGTTAAACCCATGCCGACAACATGCTCTAAAAAGAGCTTGGGTGGTAAGCCTTTCGTAAGTGGATCCGCTAACATATCATGCATACTAATATACTTAATGACAACACTTTGATCTTTAACTTTTTCCCAAACAAATAAGTACTTAGTGTCGAGGTACAGTCTAGCACCACTCGAACTGGTGCTGTTAGAAAAACTAACAACATAATTATTATCACAAAATACTTTCAATGGCCTTGAAATGGAATCTATAATCTTAAGTCTTGAAATAAGATTCCTCAATGATGCAACGTGACAAGTAGCATGATTATAAGTCACATATTCTGCCATCATCGTGGAAGTGGTAGTTAACTCCTGCTTATGAATTTTACACGAAATAAGGCCTCCTAAAAGCATAAAGATGTACCTTGATGTAGATTTCTTTTTATCTTTACACTTAGAAAAATCAAAATCAAAATAACCAACAACTTCAAGGTTATCTGTTTTCTTGAATGTGAGCACACTACAAGAAAAAGGTCTAATTCCGACGGAATATTCCGTCGGAAATTCGGTCGGAAATACAGCCCTCGGAAATAAGTCCGTCGTAACTTCCGTCGGTATAATAATATTTCCGACGAATTATTTCCGAGGAAACCTCCGTCGGAAATAAGACTTTTTCGACGGAATATAGTCCGTCGAAAATAATTCCGTCGACGATAAAACGCCACGTGGCACTCCTGGGTCGTTTTATTATTTAGCTAATGTCGACGGAATTACCGTCGGAAATAATATATTTCCGTCGAAAATAAGTATTTTTTGGTATAAATTTTAATGTTTAAGTCCGACGGAATTTCCGTCGGAAATACCTTATTCCGTCGGAAATACCCTTTTTTTTAAAACAATTATTTTGCTTTTTAAATTTCCAGGTTTTTAAACTCGAAGAACATGTAGAGATAACCGTCGAAAAATCATCAAAACAATTAAAAACGTACTGAACTCATTGACACCGGCCTAAGTGAGAGACATAACATCCAGTCACAGTCCCAAACTAGGGACTATTCGACATTCACTCCTAATGAGTGAATGTCAAACGGGTTTCTAAGCTCCAAACTATACTACATGCGTATTACTTATATGCAGTTTATTGTAATTGTGGAAAACTAAGCAAATGCTACTTAGTTTATTTTTCCAATGATAAACTAAGTAAGTGCTACTCAGTTTATGATAAATAATATTTGAACATGAGGACTATTAATTATTCGTCATTCATTCATAATCGTCAAATAAACACTTTTTCAGTTTATTTTAATTTTGAAAAACTAAGCAAATGCTACTTAGCCTATTTCAATTATTTTGTGTTACTTTAGTAAGCAATAATTTTTTTTAATGTATTTTACTTTATTTTATTTAATTTAATATTATTTTATTTTATCCAATTAATTTTATTTTATTCTAATTTATTATTATTTTTAATTTAATTTTATTTTATTTTGTATTATATTTTATTATATAATTTATTAAATAAATTTAAATTAAATTTATTTTATTTTAATTTATTAAAATAAATTATATTTATTTTAGTTTATTATTATTATTATTTTATATTATTTTATTTTATAGTTTATTATATAATATTTTATAATTTATTAAATTTACTTTATTTAAATTAAATTTATTTTAATTTATTTAAATAAATTAAATTTATTTTAATTTATTAAAATAAATTAAATTTATTTTAATTTATTATAATTTTATTTTATTTTATAGTTTATTATGTAATATTTTATAATTTAATAAATTTACTTTATTTAAATTAAATATAATTTATTTTAATATTATTATTATTATTATTTTATTTTATAGTTTATTATATAAATTATATTTATTTTAATTTATTGTTTTGTTTTATTTTTATTTATTTTATATTATATTGTTTTATTGTTTTCATTTATTTTATATTATTTATATCATCTTATATTATATTATATTATTTAATTTAAGCTACTTTAATTTATTTTAATTTTGTTAATTTATTTTATTTAAGTTACTTAGTTTTAGGAGTACCAAACTAAGTAATAAATGGTACTAAGTTTTTATACTATATCATTTTAATCCTATTTCTTACATTATATTTACTATAATAGTTATTTATGTTGTAGTTAATTATATTTTTTTTTATTTTGGTGGTAGTCAATTAAGTAAGTGCTACTTAATTGTGTAGTTTAGTTTATTTTAGTGGCAAACTATTTAAGTCTTTGCCTTTTATAGTTAAGTATTGATTTAGTTATTACCTTGTATAATTCCCGCGGAAATTTCCGTCAGAAATTCCGTCGGAAATAATTCTACAACTACACAATTGAACAAATTGAACCCCAATTTCAGCAATTCTAACTATTAACATTCACAGTATTCATCAACTCAATATTCAGTATATACATCAATGACTTCCAATTCACAGTATGCATCAACTCAATATTTAGTATATACACTAATACAAAATTCTCAAAAAAATATTCTCAATTTCATAGCAGCACCAATTTCAGTTTCTCGACAATATGAAAATTCCCAATACCAGATTCTACAGATTCAACAATATGAATTATTGAAAATACCCAATACCAGATTCTACAGATTCAACAATATGAATCAATATAACTATACAAATTAATTCCCAATACCAGATTCTACAGATTCAACAATATGAATCAATATAACTATACAAATTAATTCTACAACATTCAATCAATAACAAATTTTAATTTAACCAAAATTAACCCTAACTATTAAATGATTTCAAGTTACTTACCTTAAGGGAGAGTACTGATATATATATATATATATATAGATGAAGCGGTGAGAAGTGGTGGCGACAACCTGCTCCCGCCGGCGACAATCTGCTCCGGCGACAACAAGCTCCGGCGGCATGGCTGTCGCGGCGTGGTCCGACGAGCGGCGTGAGAGAGTGAGAGAGATAGTGATCGAGAGATTGAGAGGCTGAGGAGAAAATAAGAGAGGAAAAAAATTGAGAGAGACTGATATGAGACGGCGGCTGAAAGCGATTTAGGTTTTATAAGTTATTTCCGACGGAACTTCCGTCGGAAATAATTCCCTCGGAATTAGCCAGTTTCGACGGGTATTCCCTCGGAAATAACAATAGGTCTGTCGAAAATAGGGTTCGCGCTGGCGGGAAAATTGGCGCCAAAGCAAGGCTTCTATGTTCGACGGAATTCCGTCGTAACGTTCAAGCATACCAGTTACATACACTATATATGGACGTGCACAAACATAAACGTACATAAGACTCCCAACCACAGAAGTATAGGGAATAAGATTCATTTGATCACGTTTCAACTAATTCTTAGCTCTATGATATGAGCCAAATTTGTCACCCTTAATAACATGGGCGACAGTAGAGAAGCAATTTTGCATATTATATTTGTTAAGAACTTTGTCAATATAAGCTCTTTAGGACAATCCTAATATCCTGCGAGACCTATTGATGTGAATGGAATTTGTTATATTTTTATCTCTTAATGTTTAATCTTTTGTATTTATTTTGTGCCTAAATACACTCATTATTCTTATATTTTTATTTGAGTTGCAATTATATGTTTTTTCTTTTTAATTATATTAGTTTATTTAATTAATATGTTTTATTTTATTTTGTAGGATTTAATATTTTAAAATCAATATCTCGGTGATCAAGCAATATTTAATACTCCTATTCATGGAAGGAAAGAAACAAGAAGAATCCTACAAGGATAAGGAAGGAAGTAGAACAATTTTGGTGAGCAAGTCAAATCCAATGAAGGAAAGAAAAATCTATCTAGAAGATCTTTTTGAAGGAAGTTGATTGCCACTAGGAAGTTGAAACCTACATGAAAAAGAATTAATGTCTTATACCTATAAATAGAAGATTACTAAGAGAGCTTAGGGACTTGTCTACAAACTTTTCTCTCTATTATTCTTTGGTATTTTCATAGTCATGCGTAGCTAAATTCTTATTCTTAGGTTAAGGAAACGGAAACCTCAGATTATTACACTGTGAGATCTAATTGATTTTAATTGTTTAATTATTATTTTGAGTATTAATTATTCTTCTGCGCTTGAATTCTATGATCGATATATTTAATTGCTAGGAAGCATAATAGTTTATTAAGTGTTGAAATCTACTGCTAAATTAGATATCAAATCCGTAATTGTTTGGTCACTCTAATTTGCGAAGCAACTAACGTTAATAATTGACTGCAGATCACGAGATTATTATATCTTAGGAAGAATACTCAGCTAAATTAAATGCAACCGCTAATTGTGCTTGTGTTGTTTAGCTTCATCAATTTTTTTAATTCTTAAAGTATCTACTAAATTAAACGTTTGGCGCTTGTCTGAAGTTGTCTAGTAGTTAGGGTTATTTAGATCGCTTATTTCTATCTAACTAAAATTAAGGAAAGACATGGAATGATTCTGAATGGTGAATTAATTCTAACGGTGAATATTCAAAATATTAATTGATTATGCTTGAGTCAATGATCGGTGTAAGTTTCTGAGGTGGAAGTTGATTTAATCGAAGGTTTATTTTCTCTGATTTACTTTAATAAATTATTTGGTATTATTTTTAGTTTACTTTACTAATCACAATTAAAACCCCCAATTTTAGTTTCCAAACAATAAATTTAGACTAATCATTCTCTGTGGGATTGACTCTTCCTTGCACTACTACATAAATATTTTTTGTAGTAAGGTTTTATTTTTAGTTGCCTGCGACAGCACACCAAATTTTGGCGCCGTTGTCGGGGAGTGATTATTTGTTTTTCTTTATTCTTTGTTTCTTTTTCTTTGTTTCTCTTCGTTTCTTTTGTTTGTTTCTTTTTAGTTGATAAAACTCTAGAAGTTGCAAGGACCTTAATTGCAAACATGACACACCAGTATGGAATTAGGATGGATTATAGGGCGAATGAGGTAAGTATATATGATCTTGAACGTCAATTAACTTTATGATTTAACTACTATGATACAACAAATGGCTACAGGGAACATTAAAGTAGCAAATGTGTGTGAAATTTGCTCAGTGTCAGGTCATAATACAGACATGTGCCCAACACTACAAGAAAATGAAATTGTTCAACAAGTTAATGTAGTGAAAAATTTTCAGGGACAACCTCAGAAAAGATATGATTTCCACTCTAATACTTACAATTCAGGATGGAGAGATCATTCCAACTTGAGTTATGAAGATAATTGGCAGCTGGTGCAGAATGTTTTTCTACTTGAGCAGTTTGGTTTTTAACCAACTCAACAACAATACTCACCTAGATAAGTTGCTCATTTTCATTCTGGACCATCTCTTCAGGATATGATCAAAATTATCATGACCCAGACACAACAATTTCAACAAGAGACAAGGGCTTCCATACACAATTTGGAGAACCAGATAAGTCAGCTTGCTACCACAGTTGGTCATGTGGAGGCACAAAATTTTGAAAAATTACCTTCTCAAACTGTTGATAATTAATATAGGGGAGAATGTGAGTGCAATAGCATTAAGGAGTAGTGATCGGTTAGAAGTGGCCAAATCTACTGATGAAATTGATGAGGAGCAGTTCAAGGAGGAGGCAAAACCATTTAAGGTAATTACTAACTTTTTGTTCAGGATGAGACTAATCCTTTACCTTTTTCAAACAAGAATTCAAAGCCTATGAAGGTGTAACAAGGGGTAGAGGTGAATGAGCTAATAATTTCTGCAGCTTGGACAATGATGGATGTGCACAAAGTGCAAAAATCTTTTGATCAAATACAAAAGGGAAGCTTGGAGGTTGTCATCATCAACAGTTTTGAGTTAGATAAAGGACAAAAAATTGAGCAGACTCAAGAATTTAAGGAGACAATAGCTGCAATGCATTCTTTGCCAAAAATTTTAGATAAGTATGCAATCTATTCCATTCAATTATCTGCTACACAACAAAAAATGTTCCTTTCTGTTGTGCATGCTCCTAACTTGGAATTGAAACCATTATCAATTCACTTGAAGTATACATGTCCAATTACGTAGGTTAAAAGGAATGGAGTCGAGCCAATGACAATAAACAAAGGCGCTGCTTGGGAGGCAACCCAAGAAATCAGATTTGCTTTTCTTTCCCTTTTCTTCTCTTTAGTTACAGTTATATTTGTCTTTTCTTTGCATTTTTACTTTACATTGAGGACAATGTAAGTTTTAAGTGTGAGAGGAAGGATTTAGGGTATTTGTTATTTTATTTTTTTATATTTTATTTAGATTATTTGTTATTTTGTTTATTTTATTTAGGTTGATTATTTTTATTTTTTTAGATTATTTAAAATTTTGTGGGTATATCCACTGCAAACCCTCATGAGACAAAACTCGGCCACTTGGGGTAACCTTGGGGTTTAAAGGCTTGTTGCACATGCTAAGTGCAATCGTGTTTCCTACGAAAATGAAATAGTTTTTAGTTTTTAGGATGTGTCACTTGAGCAATAAATTAATTTGGATTTTAATTTTTGACCAATGATAAAATTTTGATTTTTTATAACTTCTTGAAAGATTAATAGACATTGGATAGTCTAAATTTGGTTTTCATTGTTGATTTTTACTTTATTTGAGACCTTTCATTTTTGAGCACATATCCATTTGGTTAACCTAGTTTTAACTTGGAAGAAATTTATTTGATTGAATGAATTGTGAGAGAAATTTTGAAACTCTATTGCTTGTTTAATCATAATTTGAAGTGAATATGAGATATTATTTAAGAAAGGGGAAATGATTTAGGCAAATTTTGCAAGTTTGAAAGAAGAAAATAATGAAAAAAAAAACGAAAGTGAGAAGGAAAAAAAATGGTTCAAGTGGTGGCCGGGTTGAGATGGAGCGTAAAATGCACTCACTCATAAACACATGGCATACGATATGGAGCGTAAAATGCACTCGCTGATAAGATGGAGCATAAAATGCACTTATCGAAGAAAAAAAGAAAAAAATGAAGCCTTTTGACCCTCTAGTGTGATTACTTGTGTTAACTGAGAATGGTGTAAAATAAGTGATTGAGTTTCTCTTTTTCCTTCAAGGTTTTGATTTCATAAATTTTTCTGAATTTTGATGGAGTTGGTACATTTAGATTCACACACACAAAATGTTAAGAGTAAAGTAAGATTGATAAAGGAGCTTAAGTTCTATATGATACATTGTTTTGAAGTTTTTCAAGAGTTATTGTGTTGAATCTTTGAGGTCAATGTTGAAGTTCGTATTAATTTGTGGCTCAAGTTTGTTAAGTTGTCCATTTAATTTTATTTTTTATTTTTATTTTTATTTTTTTGTATTATAATTTATTTTTATTTTGTCCGAGGACGAGCAAAAGATAAGTTTGAGGGAATTTGATGTGAATGGAATTTGTTATATTTTTATCTCTTAATGCTTAATCTTTTGTATTTATGTTGTGCCTAAATACACTCATTATTCTTATATTTTTATTTAAGGTGCAATTAAATATTTTTCCTTTTTAATTATATTAGTTTATTTAATTAATATGTTTATTTTATTTTGTAGGATTTAATATTTTAAAGTCAATATCTTAGTGCTCAAGCAATATTTAATGCTCCTATTCATAGAAGGAAAGAAATAAGAAAAATCCTACAAGGATAAGGAAGGAAATGTAACAATCATGGTGAGCAAGTCAAATCCAATGAAGGAAAGAAAAATCTATCTAGAAGATCTTTTTGGAAGAAGTTGATTGTCACTAGGAAGTTCAAACCTATATGGAAAAGAATTAATGTCTTTTGCCTATAAATAGAGAATTACCAAGAAAGCTTATGGACTTGTCTACAAACTTTTCTCTCTATTATTCTTTGGTATTTTCATAGTCATGCGTAGCTAAATTCTTATTCTTGGATTAAGGAGACGGAAACCTCATATTATTACACTGTGAGATCTAATTGATTTTAATTGTTTAATTATTATTTTGAGTATTGATTATTCTTTTGCGTCTGAATTCTATGATTAATATGTTTAATTGCTAGGATACATACTAGTTTATTAAGTGTTGAAATGTACTGCTAAATTAGATATTAAATCCGTAATTTTTTGGTCACTCTAATTTGCGAAGCAATTAAGGTTAATAATTGACTGCAGATCACGAGATTATTATATCTTAGGAAGAATACTCAACTAAATTAAATATAACCGCTTGTGCTTGTGTTGTTTAGCTTCATCGATTTTTCTAATTCTTAAAACATCTACTAAATTAAACTTTTAACGCTTGTCTGAAGTTGTTTAGCAGTTAGGGTTATTTAGATCGTTTGTTTTTATCTAACTAAAATTAAGGAAAGATATGGAATGATTCTGAATGGTGAATTAATTCTAATGGTGAATATTCAAAATATTAATTGATTATACTTGAGTCCATGATCGGTATAAGTTTCTGAGGTAGAAGTTGATTTAATCCAAGGTTTATTTTCTCTGACTTACTTTAATAAATTATTTGGCATTATTTTTAGTTTACTTTACTAATCACAATTAAAACCCCCAATTTTAGTTTACAGAGAATAAATTTAGACTAATCATTCTCTGTGGGATCGACTCTTACTTGCACTATTACATACATATTTTTCACAATAAGGTTTTATTTTTGGTTGTCTGCGAGAGCACACCACTTATCTTGATGAATCCTATAACATAAGAGACTTCACCGAGATCCTTCATATCAAAATTTCTAGAAAGGAAACGTTTGGTCTTATGCAACATGTCTAAGTTATTACTTTCAAGTAGTATATCATCAATATATAAAATGAGAATAACAAATTTACTCTCACTGGCCTTCAAATATATGCATTGATCCACTATATTCTTCTTAAAATTAAAATTATTCATCACCTCATGAAACTTAAGATACCATTATCGAGAAGCCTGTTTTAATCCATAGATGGACTTCTTTAGTCTACATACCATATGTTCCTTGCCTTTTGCTAGAAAATATTCTTATTGTGCCATATAGACATTCTCATGCAAGTTACCATTAAGGAATGCAGTTTTAACATCCATCTGATGTAACTCCAAATCATAATGAGCTACTAGAGCCATGACTATTCTAAATGAATCTCTCCTAGATACTGGAGAGAAAGTTTCATTATAATCCACACCTTCCTTTTGAGTGAAACCCTTAGCAACCAGTCGAGCTTAATACCTTTCAATGTTCCCTTTAGGATCTAGTTTGGTCTTATAGACCCACTTGCAACCAACAAGTTTAACACATTTTGGTAACTCTTCAAGATCCCAAACGTTATTAAGCTCTATTGATTTCAACTCATCACTCATGGCTTCAAATCACTGAGTTGATTGAGCACTCGTAATAGCCTCTTTATAGGAGATAAGATCATTAATCTTACTTGAATCATAGTCAATCTCATTAAGATAGATTATAAAATCATAAAAAATAACAAGCTTTCTAGGTCTTTCGGACCTACATAAAGGCTGCACAATTTCAGGAATATGATTTTCAATAATGTGGGGTTCAACATTAGGTGGTGACTCAGCTATCTCAAGTGCATCATTAGTCTCAATAGGAGATTATTGTGCCTCACCCTCTTTAATTACAGGATTAGGAACATAAATCCTATTTTCTTCAAGATCAATATTCTCTAAAAACTCTACATGCCTAGTCTCAATAATTCTTGTGGTATGTGAGGGACAGTAGAAACGAAAGCCCTTAGATCTATCAGGATATCCAATGAAATGACAACTAATGATTTTAGAGTCAAGTTTCTTTATTTGTGGATTGAAAATCTTAGCCTCGGCTGGACAGCCCCACACCCGTAAGTATTTTAAACTAGGTTTCCTACTTGTCCAAATTTCATAAGGAATGTTAGGGACAGATTTGCTAGGAACCCAATTTAAAATATGAACAGTTTTCTTTAATGCCTCAGTCCACAAAAACATAGGCAAGCTAAAATTGCATAATATACTACGTACCATATCCATAAGGGTACAATTTCGCCTCTGAACTATACCATTCTGCTGCGGTATACCAGACATTGTATACTACGTGATGATGTCATTTTCTTGACAAACTAAGGCAAATGGATCAGGACTATGACTTGTATCGGAGTGTTTATCATAATACTCTCTGTCTCTATCCGATCTCACTACCTTAATTTTTTAGTTAAATTGATTTTCAACTTTATCCTTGAAAACTTTAAATATATTTAGTGATTCAGATTTTTCATTAATTAGATAGACATAAGTATAGCGAGAATAGTCATCAATGAACATAATAAAAGATTTGTGTCCACCAATTCCAAGAAAAAATGGTCCACATATATCAATGTGAATCACCTCAAGAAGTGCACCACTTCTAGTGGCTCCTTTCTTACTACCTTTCACAAATTATTTTTTTATACATTCAATACAATGGTCTAGATCAGAGAAATCAAGTGAATGAAGAATTTCATCCTTTATAAGACGTTACATTCTGTCTTTTGAAATATGGCCTAAACTTTGATGCCACAATCTTGAAAATTTCTCATTATCTAGTTTTTTTTTATTTTCTGTCACATTCATTGTTAAAAAGGATTCAACAAAGAAATTATCCAAATTTAACTTGTAGAGGTTTCCCTCTAAAGAGCCAAAACCAATAACATGAGAGTAATGATAAATAATTACTTTATTATTCCCAAACTTAAACGAAAAACCATCAACGTCAAGTTTAGATACAACAACTAAATTTCGTATCATACTGAAAACATAAAGAGTATCATATAAATACAAGGTGAAACCACTCTCCACAACTAAAAGAAGAGTTCCTACAACTTCAACTTGTATAAACTCTCCATTGCCAACTTTAATGGTCCTTTCTCTTTTTTGAAGTGTCTTCTTTGAAAAGAATCCCTACAATGAATTAGTACTGTGAACCATAACACCCATGTCAAGCCACTATGTATTAGAAGGAACATCAATTAGAAAAGATTCATAAGTCACATAATTAAATGACATACCTTTTTTTCAAGCCATTATATAAACTTAAGGCAGTCTTTCTGAATATGTCATTGCTTCTTACAGAAACGACATTTAGGACTTGCCTTAGAGTTGTTACCTGAATAATTTGCCTAATTTATTTTGGTAGAAACTGTCTTATCCTTATTCTTAAAATCTTTATCATTTTTATGAGCCTTCTTCTTATAGGATCAGTGGTAGTCAAATGAGCAACATTAGGTTTTTTAACCTTAAGCCTTTCTTCTTTTTAGACGCACATGGCGATCAACTCGCTCATATTTCACTTTTCTTTCTATGTGTTATAATTAATCTTAAATGGATCAAACTGTGCAGGAATAGAAGTCATAATGAAGTGAATAAGATAACCCTCAGAAATCTCCATGTCCATACCCTTTAATTTAAAGGTCATCTAGTTCATCATCATAATGTGCTCGCGCACTCCACTATCCTCATCATACCTGCTAGTGACAATTTTCAAAATAAGGATACTTGCATGAGTTTTAGAAGAACCCTTAAATTGTTCCTCGACTGAAGCTAAGTACTCTTTAGCATTCTCAAAGTTAGGAATGGCTCCTCGAATGGCTGTCGTGATAGAGTTTTTCATAATCATTAGGGACATGCGGTTGGATCGCTCCCACTTTTCGTAAATAGCATATTGCTCAATTGAGCTTTTAGCTGTAAGTGGGGTAGGAAGATCCACTCGTAATGCATAGTCTAAATCTATAACACCGAGAACAATTTTCACTTGTTCTTTTCAAGTTATAAAATTAGTCTCATTCAAGACTTCAATTCTAGAGAGATACCCAGAAATACTAGTAGGAGTCAATGCTGAAACATAATCAAGCTCATAAGCATGCTTACAAAAAACTAAAATAAAACCACAATGTACAATAATAATTAATAATTAATCATAATAAAAAACCAACTGTAGGGCAAGCAGTTAGTTACATAAAATCTATTTACTACACCCAAAAATAGATTTTAATGAAATATTGATGCATAATTATCAATCTTTCGTTGATCCAATTAACAATATGTTAATAACATCCCCATAAAATAATCACAACACATTTATTCACGCATCATCATTGAGCAGAAGCGAAATTAATAAACGTGTTACTTATGCAATAAAATTTCATTTAATTGATTCTAATTCTAATTTTTCTGTTGGCTAAAATTAAAATCTTCATTTATTAAATGTAACATTATGTGACTTTTTCTAATCTTTACTTGTTTCAATTAACAATAAAAGAGTCACGCATACATGTAAATTATTATGATCAAACTTAATTTTCTTTAAATAACATACTAATCAAGTTTGAAAATTTACATTATTTATAATTTACATATAACAACTTAAAAGGCATAATAATATATCATGTTCCAAAATCCACATTAAGATACATAATTATGAACATTAAATAATTACAAATATTCACATAAAATCAAAACTTAATATAATGACATGATATAAAATAATATTATATAAACATAATCAGAAATTAATCCATAACCATTACTAATTGATCCAACTCCCATGTAAGTAAAATAAGGGCATATGACAATAACCATGAATTGAGATCACAGTACATGAGGAAGCACTTTAATATTATGAATATAAGAATTGAGATCATAGTACGTGAGAATAAATGTAATAACAAAACTGAAACATATTTATCCTACTTTCGAAAACTTCTTTTTCGTAGCAACATAATAATCGGTAACGAAAAGTAAGTATTCATGAATCATATGATGTAAAAGAATATAAGATGTAGTTTAGCTGAATAATGAATTGGAACAAATTGACGTTTATAATCCGTGAGACCCTTTGTGACAACCCGGATTTTTTCAAAAATAAAATTATTATAAGAACTTAATAAATAAAATTCTTTTGTGAGACGTGTCGTGTTTGAATGTATAAATATATATGAGAGATATATATTTATGTGGTGAATTTAATATGTGTGTGTGTGTGTGTGTGTGTATATATATATATATATATATATATATATATATATATATAAGTGTGAAATATATACACATATTTGGAACGAAAGAGTTAAAAATGAATTAAACTATTGAATTAGTTAACTTGAGTTCATAAACGAGGTGATTAATTCGCTTAATTAAACTGGTGAATTAATGTATGAATGAAAATGAGGGAGTTAATTAAACTCATTATTTTAATATATTACATATAAATGTAATACATTTATGTAATGACTTAATATATTATATTATGCCAAACAAATATAAATTAAATACGAAGTGGGGAAAATTAATTCACTATTTAAAAATTTGTGGATTTAAATATTTGTTTTGATTAATTGAATCAAGAAAGTTGTTTTCTTTTAATTAGTTAATGATGAGAATGATGTTACCATGATAAAGTGTAACATATAATGATATAATATTTAATATTATACTAAATGGAGATAAATTAGATATATGAGATGAGGAAAATAATATATTAAATTTAATTATTGGAATAAAGAAATTTATTCGATTAAGTAAGAAATAATAATATGTTACGGTAATTAAATGTAATATGGTTACTGGCTTAACATTCGATATTACGCTAAGTGAATGCGTTTAAAGGACCAATATATAAATCATGGTGTCAAATTAGTAAATTAAATTAATATTTAATTTGAGAAGAAATGTATAAGTTAAATAAATTATTTTAAAATAATTTATGGAAGGAATGAGCAAATTTAATTTAGTTATACAATATTAATTGTATAAGTTAAATTAGTTATTTAAAATAATTAATGAGATAAATATTAATTATTTTATATAGTTGATTCGTTATACAAAAAGTATTAATTTCATAAATGGATTAATTCTATTTTTAATGAAAATGATTTTATACATAATAATAGATGTATAAATTACCAAATTATATTTTATTAATAATATGTGTATTGGTTTTATCCATATTTCATGTATTAGTGAATATATATATATATATATATATATATATATATATATATATATATGTATGTATGTATGTAATAAAAAATGCTGAAAATCATAAAGGATGTATGCATATATGTATTATGTATATAAAGAAGTGCTAAGAATTTTTGGTAGCATGAGGTGTCGATTAATAAGTCTATGAGAGTGACACTTGGCTTTATTTGGAATACGCCAACTACTTGATTTGCATGTTAGTGAAATTTTCTAGCTAAGCTAACTTGATATCAGTACATTCCATTTGCTAAGCTAAGTGTTCGTGAACTCCAAAACTCTTCACAACTCATACCAAGATTCTACCAAAATTGAGAGAAAGAAAAAATCAAATTCATCTACAATCAAATTACATGCAAGGACAAAGGTAAAATGCTTCTTTCTCTTTTTATAGAAGGATTGATTAATTCATCGGCAGATCTACCTTTGGGCAATGGGGTCAATTGACCCCACTGAATTTTGAAGAGTCAATTTTTTATTTATTTTTAATTTTATAAGGTATTTAGTGAAAAATAAAAAATTCAGACTAAAAGACTATTAAATGTCTCAAATTTTTACTAACACCAACACTCTACTTTTATATTGTTTAGTAACTTACATGGAACATGATATTTTTGCAGCTATTGAAATGAGTCTATCATTGCAATAGTTTCAAGCAATGAAGTCTCAAAAAATATGATTATAAATAATATTTTAACAATGTTATTAAGTTTTGTAATTTATTTTAGAGGATACGGGAGGTGAGAGACACCTCACATTCTTGCGCGAGGTGTCTCTTATAATAACAATATTTTAAAAAATTATAAAATATCACTTTGTACATAACATGGGAGGAAGTGTATTCAATTACATAAAACGACATCGATTTTATATGATAGCTCACACAATTATTTGCCTTTATTTTATTGTATTTTATTTATTTGTAAATTTTTGTTTTAAAAATATTGACCCCTCTAAATTAAAGGGTTGGATCCGCCAATTTCAAATTGTAAAATTGTTGTGGGAAGATGAAGATGAGTAATCTGATTGTCAATTACTCATCAATTCCATGAAGGAGTTTAATAAGCATAAGGAGGATGAAGATGAGTAATCTGATTATGGTTTATTTTCTTTGCATTTACAAGAGAGAGCAGTGCTCTGTTTTATAGCATACCAAGAAGTAATTATCTAATATTATTAATAATAGATTCGAATTATAGAGTAGTGAACTATTACTGAATTTTTATAATTAAAGAACTCCTTGTTCCCGTTAAACTCTCATAAGAATGACTTAAATGCTCATCCTCCACTAATTGTAGTGCACTGCTCCATTTGATATGCCCATGCTCCACTAGAATGCCCATGCTCCACTATGTTCCGCTGATGTACTAAATTTTGTTTTCAATATCCAATAGTTTCTCACTAATTTCTTCAATCCATAAAATAGATCATTTCAAGTTTGATTATTTATGAATATTGAACCCTATCAACTAGAAATAGTTTGTTTTCTTTATACTGATTTGTTTGCAAAGTCTTGTCACTCAATTAAGGCTAGGCTTGAGAAGTTCACTGGATGGATTGAAAGAAAAGGGTACCTTCTAACTCGCATTAGCTTGTTTCTGTTTTTCCCTACACATCTAGGATTCAGGGGTATTGATAGGTGTTTTAAAGTTTTGAAACTTCTTAGAGATCTTTGGACATGGATTTTCTCGTTGTTGGGGGTTGATTAAAGATTAACCAATTAAATTACAATATTATAAAGATGATAAAATCTTATAAGATTAAGATTATGAAAGTGTGAGGCTATTATTTGAATTTCTGATTTTGGACATGTAGACATGTTTACATGACGGATGAATAAATCTATGTATAAAAAGAACTTAAAATTTTGAAATGAAGTATTGGATGTATTATGTGTTAAATGTACCTATGAACGTAGGATAAAATAAAGATTACTAAGTTATTCTAGGAGTAGTCTTAAGTCTGAAATGAGATTAAAATTTCGAATAGGATTGATAAGCATGTTATAATCGAGTTTTAATATATAGGTCGTGCTGCAAATGGAATTGTACGGGTATTAATAACCGATAAATAGAAATTGAATCATGAACGTGCAATGAATATATAAACGCAAACCAAGGCAAATTTTTCAGTCTTATTTGTTATGTGTAAACTTGATATTAGTTATGTGCAACCGTTATTGTATTATGATGAAATCTTTATAAGTATGTTGAAATACGTGTTTTGTATTACAATGCTATATGAATTGTTGAAGTCAAATTGTGACCGAAGTTAATTGAGTTATGGAAACTTAATTTATTTGTGATATGTGATATGTGAAAAATGATAAGCTTGATAACACATGAAGTATGAATTAAATGCAATATAATAAATTAGGAAGCATGTATAAAAATGCTAAGTATGACAATTATAAACCAAGTATGAAATATAAATTACGTGAACCATGAAATGTGTTAACTGTTAGACTTGTTGAGTCGTCCCGCTCATTCTTGCAATTAATTTTGCAGTTATAGATCGAGGAGCTAGACGAATGCAACAGTAATAAACTGAAGTTTGTGTAATAAGCCATCATTGATTGTTTCTTTTAGCTGACTATATACCAAGTCAAAATGACTGGTTGTAATGAACTAAGTTGTATTAATTTTTAAGATGCGAATATAAGATATTCATTTTTTAAACTTGAGATGTAGACTGTATATATTTAACTTGTAATGTAATACGATCAGTTGGAATATTATATGAAAGATTGTATATATTATGATTGTGTATACTGATTGGTAAATAGGTTTATTAAATTTAAACTGTTTGAGTTACGATGAAATGTATAAAGAAGGAATCAAATGATAACAGTTGAATTTTTATTTTCACAATTAATATGTTTTCAATGAATCATAGAATATATGATTTTAGAAATATGAATGGAAAGTAAAGATTGCGATTCTGGAATTTAGTAAGTTAAGTTAAAAAGTTGTCAATAACTAAGTTGTAATATTAATATTGAATATTATTGAATGCATAGTAAAAAGTTTTTGAAACTCCCCAAATTTATCAATAATGCTATTGATTAATGATGTGGAGTTAGAATGAGTATGTATTATAACGCACAAGATCGGGATGAAAATAGTTTAGATTTTGGGGGCGTTTCACCCTTTTTCACTGAAACAACATAATTAACATATTATATGCGATAGTTAGCATAACCATAGCTCTAATACCAAATGTTAAATTATATTGGAACGTTGCTATTTCATAAAATAAAATCAATTAAATTAATCATTACATTAGGTACTTACATGAATTAAGAAAGACATCTTATATGTATCACACTTCCGCTACGCTTAAGGGTGAAAGTCTTCAATTGTCTCTCTCAATCTTAGGATGAATATATAGGTGTATATAAAATTTTTGAGATGACAATTGGGACCAAACCCTAATTGTTTTATTTATAGAATAGCTAAGGGTCAAAATCGTCTATCAAGATTATGAAACCCTAGGACCTATTATACCAAATACTATCAGTATTATTATTTATAGGCCACATAATTACTAAACCTATAAATAAAGTGATTAAATTAATGCAATATGTAAGCCCAATAATTCCATAAATATTATTTATAGGCCACATAATTACCAAACCAATAAATAAAGAGATTAAATTAACGCAATATGTAAACCCAATAATTTCATAAATAGTAGAGGTTGCTATAATATTTTATTCTTTATGTGGCCTCTACGATTTATGTAATTATTGGGTTTACATATTGTATTAATTTAATCACTTTATTTATGGGTTTGGTAATTAATTATGTGGCCTATAAATAATATTACTGATAGTATTTGGCATAATGGGCCCTAGGGTTTCATAACCTTGATAAACGATTTTGATCCTTAGCTATTCTATAAATAAAACAGTTAGGGTTTGGTCCCAATTGTCGTCTCAAGAATTTTATACACACCTATACATCCATCATAAGATTGAGTAAGGCAATTCAAGACTTTCACTCTTAAGTGCGGAAGTGTGATACATACAAGATGTCTTCTCTCAATTCATGTACGTACTTAATATAATAATTAATTTTATTAATTTTATTCTATGTAATAGCATGTTCCGATATAATTTAAATAACATTGGGTATAAAGAGCATGGTTACGCTATTGTATAGAATAAATTAGTTATACAGTTATGCTAAAAAATTTAATTCTGTATAACCTCTTTATTCGTATCATATAGAACTATTTAGTATGCAGTATGTTATGGAATTTTGGAAAGGAATATAAATTTGTTTCTATTCATAATTTGTGATTATGATTCCTCATGCGCTGAATTGATCATGAAGTCAATTTGTATCCCTTACGTACTGTATTATGTAATCTATTCTTTAATGCTTATTTTTCGTTTATCAAGCATCTGTGGCATCATGTTGGCTTTATTAAGCATTATGTTTTATATTATAGTATTATGCTTGCTCACTTGATCTATTCATGAAACTATAAGCATGCTCAGTAGTATCATCCATTGTACATGCAATATATTCTTTTGATGTATTTATATTAATTCACTTTTACATGAAACCATCAGTAATATACATGGATTGAATTTTATTTTATTTTTCAGTCATTCTGACTGGTATTATTATGCCCTCATGTATTCAAGTTAGAATTAATTTGATTATTTTAAATGTAATCAATTCATGTTCATAACTATATATCTTAATTTTAAATTCTAGAACATGATGTGATATATTATTAGGATTTATAAGCTGTTACATACAAATTATAAATAGTGTTAATGTGACGAACGAGAATTTTTGTAACTTATTTTAAAATATTTATTGATTGAATAAATATTTTTCGATGATTTGATTTTTGAATTAATTGATTAATTGATGAATTTGTGGTAGATTAATTTAATTATATGTGTTACATTAATTAGATTAATGTGGAGAAGTTTTATACTTAAAGTATGTGTTTAATTGAATTTATTTGATTAAATACATTATTTAAATAAGTATAATGTTAAATTAATTTAATTATTAATTAGAGAATTAGTAAATTGTCATTTTTTAATAAATGAGAATTTTATTTATATGACTATGTGATTTAATGTAGAATTATTCTACTTTATATATTTGATTTTATTAAGATTATTTAGTTGATTAAAGTGTGACATGAAACTATGTAATAAGGTATTTATTAAAATAAACTAGAAGGAAGAATAAAGAGCTAGCCAAACGAGGCCCTAATGGGGTTGATGTCAGTTAACCCATTATGGGATTAACTGACACCACTAGTCAGATTTAAATCTCACGTATTCTTATTAAGGTATTATTTTTCTAAACCAACTTAGCAAACACAGAGAGAAAAGGAGAGAAAATTTGTGAGAATTTTGAGATTGAAGAAGAAATCCTGCCATCTAGTTGCATAATTTAGCATCAAACCAAAGGTAATCCTTCTAAATAAGTTTTTAATTTATGTTCTGATGAGTTTATTCCATGAACGTATGTTTAGAGTTCTTTGTATTTTCTATAATTTGATTTCTATGGCTAAATCTTTAAATAATTGATATTAGATGTTAGTAAGCATGTATTTATGTGTTTTATATGATTTAAATATGATTTAGAGTAATTTAATCGGTGAAATTTCGTTTATATGAGAATTCAGAAAGTTACAGAGTAATATAGTGTATGAACATGGGTTGAATGTATAAAATTGATACTGATTTTGTATGTTAATTGATTAAATTGATAACTTACTTTGATTACGCATGTACAAATGAAGGAATCAAGTTTTAAACGGATTAATTTGGTTGTATAATGAACCTGTTATGTGTGATTTCATGAATATTGAAAAACTTTGATAAACTGATAAGAAACCTCAAATTTGATTCTTAGATTCATGATTTATGTGATTTAAGTTGTTAGATTTATGCTAGAAGGCTTGAGTAACAATTATAGATGATTTATAATGTCTGGGTATGTTCAATTTGATGTACGAATAACAAAATGGGAAATTTTTGGCCTGTTTCTGCGTTCTTCACGAACTGCAGAAACTGGAATTCGTAATTCTCGCCCCGGCGAGAATTTTGTGAAGGGATCCCTCGCCCCGGCGAGGAGCTCGCCCCGGCGAGAATTTTGTGAAGCAATTCCTCGCCCCGGCGAGAGCTCGCCCCAGCAAGATTTTTGTGAAGGCTTTTCTCGCCCCGACGGGAACTAAAAAAAAAAAGAGTAAAAAGACGAGAGTAAAATTTTTTTTCTTTCTTTAAGATCATATTATGATATCGTAGATGTACCTAAAGCTTGGGCTAATGTATAAAATGAATGTTAAATTACTGTGAAAGGTGGTAGCATAAGCCCATTGATTGTTCGGTGTCAACTGAGCTATTAAAATGAAATTAGATGAGAATGAGTTCTGAAGTGTTTATAATACTGTAACTAATTATTGTTACTGTTTTATAAACGGAATGTATAGGTTGATTAGAGAAACGCGAGTCTTAAATTTATAGTCTACGCACGAGGCAAGTACCTTATCCTTACTTTTATGTTTACGCAAGTTTCTAAATTTTATTATCATAGAATACAAGCTTCATAATGCTATTACTTCTTGAGCAAGTTATTGTTTCTATTCCATTCAATTTCATGGATTCAATGAGACATTTTAATTTCCTCTTTGTAATGCTTCAGTTATATAGAACTTATTCAATTGTACCTTTTGTGAGATTTAGTTTTGATTCTCGAATTATACCTTTTAAACCTTGATTGACTAGCAAACCCTTATTGATTCGACTAGTCCATAGTTGATGAGCGTTCTAAATTCTAGAAACGTTATTGAAGTAAATCCAAACCAAACTTCCTTTGGTGCGGACTCCGATGTCAAACTGAGATGAACAACCCTTATATAGGGGATTTATTTACGCGTTAGCGTTAAGATGTTGTGCACATACATGGTACAAAGGGCTGATTCCCCTGAGTACGAGAAGCAAGGTCCATATAGTCTTACGACTGTTAAAGGTTTAAAGTAGGAATACTTGATAACCTGGGACATAGTTCGTGGTCTTAAGACCCTCAGACGTTCTTTTGAATCTTGTTGTACATTCTTGACTCAAAAGCTAAATCTTCATTTATTCGATATCCGTTAATTAATTCGCATGTTATTATTACCGTTGTTGTTATACTTGTTGGGCAATCATTGCTCACCCTTGCATAATAACATTGCAGCTAAGGTTGAAAGAACTAACGAGCCATCTACTAGTAAAGGAAAAGGAAAAGCAAACAAGTGATGAAGACTTGTTGTATTTGCTTTATTGTTGTTTATGTAATAGACTTTGTTTATGTTTTCCACACTGATGTTTATTTAAGGTTAGATGACCTGGGATTTGTTTATGAATGATGTTGTAACCCTCTGATGGGAGATTTCTATTTCTATTCAAGTATTTTCATTTATATTTGAATGGGTAGTTAGATGTAATGTGATGTTTTTGGATTGTGAACACCAAATCCTGAGGAAATGAAGTACCCAGATTTGGTGGTGTCACAGGTTGGTATCAAAGCCGTAGGTTATGAACCTTAAGTGGGGAAACCTTAGGGTAGTAGCCTTTTTAGAGTCAGAAAATATAGTGGTGATAAACTCTCATCGAGTTCTAGGAAATGAATTAAGGAAATTCATTAAAGATAATAAAAGACCTTATGTGCTATGTGCTTATGTGTTAACAACCTATGTGTTGCGACTAGTATCGAGTATTAATTAAAACTTAAACTTTGTTGTCAGGATGTCGGATATTGGAGGATCCAGTCAGCCTAGGGAGATTGTGCCCCGAGTGGCTGGAGAGGAGGAGCCCCTCGATATTCATGTTATCAGGGAGCAGTTGGTGCATAGAGAGCCATCTCCATTGATCACGGTTGAGGATCAGGAGCATGAGCCTGAGTCAGATCCCGAGGAGGATCCTGAGGAGGTTGAGGAGGAGGAAGAAGACCCTGAGGAGATACCACTATCTTCCATAGGTTTTCAGATGTTTGAGCAGGTGTATGATCGCAACATAGAGTTGCAGGATCGAGTGGAGGAGTTAGAGGGACAGGTGGCTGAGCGTCAGGTTGTTTTAGAGCAGAAGGATGAGGAAATTGAGGACCTGGATATACGTCTGGGAGATGTAGAATGGAAGTTAGTTCAGTCAGAGAGTCAAAAAGAAGACTTGCTAGCTGAGAATGAAAAGATGAAACTAGAGATTCAGAAGTTAAAGGATGATTTGATTGAGGAATCTGCAGAACGTGCTAGAGCAGAGGATGCTTGGATGCGTAACGCTCGACGTGCAGAGATTTTCGAAGAAGGTGAACGGGCAAAGCGGGCTAAGATTGAGGAGACGGACTATATGTTTCAGACAGCGATTGATAGGGCCCAGGATCGAGTTTTCCACTATCCGATTCAGTTCGAGGAATTACCATGGTACATGCTGGATCGCAGGACGATGTGCCGTATCATAGAGGAAGAACGTAGACAGGCAGTTCGACGCCTTAGTAGGCCATGATAGGAGAAGTTTTTGAATTATGTGTAAATATTTATGGTAGTTAATGATGTAAATTCCAGCGTGATTATACACAATGGAATATGACTGTTTAATCCTAAAGATTGTTTGATCTTGGGATAGTTGATGTAAATAGCAGTAGTGCTACCTTTCTATGTTTAAGACTTTTGGATGAATGAAATATCAGCTTTATTTGAAGAAATTATGTGTTAAATGTTTAACATGAATTGTTTGAGTTAAATATTGAACACTTGAGAAAATTGAGTGTTAATCTAATAAGTGCATATTCTTGAACAGAATTATGCCGCCAAGAAGAGCTGGACGACCCCGTCAACAACCACCCCCTGAGAGGTCCACTAACAACAATAACAATAATCCACCCGATGTTAACCCAGTTCAACAACTAGTGAATCTTTTGACTGTAGCTTTTACCAATCAACCGCAAGCTCACGTTACGACCTTTAAGGACTTTAAGGCCGTTGGTCCCCCTGAGTTTAAGGGAGCGATGAATCCGATAGAAGCCCAAATCTGGGTAATGAAAATGGAGAAAGTTTTCGATGTCGCTAGGGTTGGGAATGACCAGAAGACTGCCTTTGCGACTTTCATGTTAAAGTCGGAAGCCAGTTACTGGTGGCAAGCCAATAAGACGAGAGCAGGAGAGAGAGTCATACCGTGGGATCGGTTTAAGGAAATGTTCTTCGAGATGTATTTTCCGGCTAGTTCACAGAATCAGATGGAGGTTCAGTTTCTCGAACTTAAACAGGGAACGATGTCAGTGCCAGAATATTCGGCAAAATTCAACGAATTAGCGAGGTTTGCACCATACCAGGTTAACACGGATGAGAGGAAGGCTAGACGGTTTGAGCAAGGATTGAAGCCTTGGCTTTACAGTAAGGTTTCTATGTTTCAACTCAACACATTTGCGGCGGTGTTAGAGAAAGCGATAATAGCTGAGGGAGGAAGTGAAGCGATGACCAGGTACAACCAGGAACAGAAAAAGAAAAAGAATGAGACTGATAATAAGTCAAGTCGTGGTAACAGGGGTGGTCACAACAACAAGAGGAAGTGGAATAATAACGGATCTGCTGGAAGTCAACAGGGAGGTCAGAAGAAGAAGATAGAAGCGTGTGTTATATGTGGGAAGAATCACATAGGTATTTGCCTGAAAGGGAAGAGGGTGTGCTATAATTGCAACCAGGAGGGCCACATAGCTCCGAATTGTCCGAATCCGAAGAAGGGCGCTTGATTCACATGTGGATCGAAGGATCATTTGGCTAGGGATTGTCCCAGGAAAGCAGCAGCAGGAACAGGATCGAGAGGAAATAAGGGAAACAGTGGTGGTAGTACGTTGGCTATAACCGGATCAGCACCAACAAACCGACCTACTGCAAGGACTTTCAACATGACCGTGCAAGATGCCATCCAGTCTCGCGATGTGGTGTCAGGTATCATTCCGATCAATAATATAGATGCTTATGTATTGTTTGATTCGGGTGCTACTTGTTCATTTATATCCGATGACTTTGCTAAGAACTTAGATTTGCCTAAGGAGGAATTAGACTACCCTTTGAACATAGAAATTGCGAATAGGGAGGTAATTCCTGTTAGGTACGTACACAAGAACTGTAGAGTGAACATTAAGGGAAACGTGATGACAGTAGATCTGATCCCAATCAAACTTGGGGAATTTGACGTTATTTTGGGTATGGATTGGCTATTCAATTATGGAGCGATAATTGATTGCCAGAAGAAACGTATTAACCTTATGACTCCGTCAAAGGTAGTATTTTTCGGCAGCAAATCGCCTAGACAAGCGAGTTGTCTGGCGATGATGCAGGCCAGGAAGTTGTTAAGACAAGGCTGTGTGGGATACTTAGCCTACATAGTTGATACTCGAAAAGAGAGTCCGAAATTAGAAAAGATACATGTCGTAAGGGACTTTGTAGACGTCTTTCCAGACGATTTTGCCAGGACTTCCGCCAGATAGGGAAGTTGAGTTTGTAATCGATTTGGCGCCAAGAACTACCCCGATATCGAAAGCTCCGTACCGTGTGGCCCCAGTAGAGATGAAAGAATTGATGGTGCAGCTACAAGAACTTTTAGATAAGAAGTATATTCAGTCGAGCATATCACCGTGGGGAGCGCCGGTGTTGTTTGTTAAGAAGAAGGACGGATCGATGCGACTTTGCATTGATTACAGGGAATTGAACAAGGTCACGATTAAAAATAAATACCCGTTGCCAAGAATCGACGACTTATTTGATCAGTTAAAAGGAGCTAGATATTTCTCGAAGATAGATTTGAGGAGTGGATATCATCAGTTGAAGGTGAGGAAAGAAGATGTACCAAAGACAGCGTTCAGAACTCGTTATGGTCATTACGAGTTTCTGGTGATGTCATTTGGTCTAACAAATGCTCCTGCAGCATTTATGGACCTAATGAACAGGGTGTTTAAGCCGTTTTTGGACAAGTTCGTAGTAGTATTCATTGACGATATTCTAATTTACTCCAAAACCAAGGAAGAGCGTGCAGAGCATTTGAAGTTGACATTGGAAGCGTTAAGAAGAGAGAAGTTGTACGCTAAATTTTCTAAGTGTGAATTCTGGATAGAACGAGTGCAATTTCATGGACATGTGATTGACAAGGATGAGATTTCGGTGGATCCGTCAAAGGTTGAAGCAGTGCTTAACTGGGATCAGCCGAGAACGCCATCGGAAGTGAGGAGTTTCCTCGGATTAGCGGGTTACTATAGGAGATTCATTCAGGATTTTTCCAAAATCGCGACTCCGTTAACGAATTTAACTAGAAAGACGGTGAAGTTCGTTTGGACGGAGAAGTGTGAGGAAAGTTTTCAAGAATTAAAGAAGAGGTTGAGTACGGCGCCTGTGTTGTCTCTACCGGATAGCACGGGAAATTTTGTGGTGTACAGTGATGCGTCGCATAAAGGACTAGGCTGTGTGCTTATGCAGAACGGTAAGGTCATTGCGTATGCGTCACGACAATTAAAGGACTATGAGAAGGGGTATCCTACCCATGATTTGGAGTTGGCCGCGGTGGTGTTTGCTTTGAAGATATGGAGGCACTATCTTTACGGGGAGAAGTGTGAAATATATACAGACCACAAAAGTCTAAAATATATTTTTACACAGAAAGATCTGAATATGCGTCAGAGGAGATGGTTGGAATTGATAAAGGATTACGACTGCGAAATTTTATACCATCCGGGTAAAGCGAATGTGGTGGCCGACGCCTTAAGCAGAAAGGGACGGGAGAAACTATTTGGTTTAACCGCTCAGGAGGAGTTAGTTACAGCAATGGCAAAATTGGAATTGGAGGTGAAATATCCGGGGGAGTGTGACGAAAAGTTATTTCAATTGAGAATCGGTTCAACTTTGGTGGATAAGGTTAAGGAAGCACAAATGCAGGACGAAGAATGTGAGAAAATCAGGAAAAGAATATCTGGAGGTGATGAAGTGAAATTCAAAGTGGATAATGAAGGAGTATTGAGATTCGAGGGAAGGATATGGGTTCCGCCAGTACAGGAGGTTAAGGAGGAAATTTTGAGCGAGGCTCATAATTCGAGATATTTGATTCATCCGGGTAGTACGAAGATGTACCAAGATCTCCGACAGCATTTTTGGTGGCCGAATATGAAGAGAGACGTTGTCGATTGTGTAGCCAAGTGTTTGACATGTCAGAAAGTTAAAGCAGAACATCAGAGACCAAGTGGGCTATTACAACCGTTAGAAATCCCAGAATGGAAATGGGAGCACATCACCATGGATTTCGTAGTAGGTCTTCCGACGACTCAGAAAGGTTTCGACGCAGTATGGGTTATCGTGGATCGACTGACGAAATCAGCACATTTTCTACCGATCAAGATCAGATTCAACCTAGATCAGTTGGCGAAGTTGTATGTCAAGGAGATTGTTTCGAGGCACGGTGTTCCAATATCTATTGTCTCAGATAGGGATCCGCGCTTCACATCGAACTTCTGGAAACGACTACAGGAATGCATGGGAACGCAATTACGTATGAGTACGGCATATCATCCACAGACCGACGGACAGAGCGAAAGAACGATTCAGACATTGGAAGATATGTTACGAGCTTGCGTTATGGACTTCAAAGGAAATTGGGACGATCATCTACCATTGGTAGAATTTGCTTACAACAACAGTTACCACGCAAGTATTGGCATGCCTCCTTACGAAGCGTTGTACGGCAGAAAGTGCAAAACTCCATTATGCTAGGATGAAGTTGGCGAACGTCAATTGCTCAGACCAGAACTGGTACAACAGACCGTAGAAATCGTTAAAGTGATCAGGGCAAGATTGATAGCAGCTCAGGATAGACAGAAGAAGTACGCCGATCAACATCGTAAGGATCGAGAGTTTGACTCTGGTAGCTATGTATTCTTGAAAGTATCTCCCTGGAAAGGGAAGATTTGTTTTGGTAAAAAGGGAAAACTGAGCCTGAGGTTCATTGGACCCTTTGAAGTGTTAAGAAGAGTTGGTGAGGTCGCTTATGAGGTAGCTTTACCTCCAGCGCAGGAACACATCCACAATGTCTTTCATGTCTCGGTGTTACGATCATACAAGCCCGACTACAAGCATGTCATAGAATATGAACCCCTACAAGTTGAGAAAGATTTGTCTTATGAAGAAGAGCCTGTTCAGATAGTTGACAGGAAAGAGCAAGTGCTTAGAAATAAAATTATACCTTCTGTTAAGGTGATCTGGAGGAACCACAACGCTGAAGAAGCTACGTGGGAACTTGAAGATCAAATGATGAGAAATTATCCTCACTTATTTGCTTAATCCTTGTGTAGCGATTCTGGGGACAGAATCTTTGTAAGGGGGGAGAATGTAACGGGACGTGTTAATTGAGTCGTGATTCTGGGGACAGAATCCTTTTAAGGGGGGAAAGATGTGACGAACAAGAATTTTTGTAACTTATTTTAAAATATTTATTGATTGAATAAATATTTTTCGATGATTTGATTTTTGAATTAATTGATTAATTGATGAATTTGTGGTAGATTAATTTAATTATATGTGTTACATTAATTAGATTAATGTGGAGAAGTTTTATATTTAAAGTATGTGTTTAATTGAATTTATTTGATTAAATACATTATTTAAATAAGTATAATGTTATTCCTAATTAATTTAATTATTAATTAGAGAATTAGTAAATTGTCATTTTTTAATAAATGAGAATTTTATTTATATGACTATGTGATTTAATGTAGAATTATTCTACTTTATATATTTGATTTTATTAAGATTATTTAGTTGATTAAAGTGTGACATGAAACTGTGTAATAAGGTATTTATTAAAATAAACTAGAAGGAAGAATAAAGAGCTAGCCAAACGAGGCCCTAATGGGGGTTGATGTCAGTTAACCCATTATAGGATTAACTGACACCACTAGTCAGATTTAAATCTCACGTATTCTTATTAAGGTATTATTTTTCTAAACCAACTTAGCAAACACAAAGAGAAAAGGAGAGAAAATTTGTGAGAATTTTGAGATTGAAGAAGAAATCCTGCCATCTAGTTGCATAATTTAGCATCAAACCAAAGGTAATCCTTCTAAATTAAGTTTTTAATTTATGTTCTGATGAGTTTATTCCATGAACGTATGTTTAGAGTTCTCTGTATTTTCTGTAAGTTGATTTCTATGGCTAAATCTTTAAATAATTGATATTAGATGTTAGTAAGCATGTATTTATGTGTTTTATATGATTTAAATATTATTTAGAGTAATTTAATCGGTGAAATTTCGTTTATATGAGAATTCAGAAAGTTACAAAGTAATACAGTGTATGAACATGGGTTGAATGTATAAAATTGATACTGGTTTTGTATGTTAATTGATTAAATTGATAACTTACTTTGATTACGCATGTACAAATGAAGGAATCAAGTTTTAAACGGATTAATTTGGTTGTATAATGAACCTGTTATGTGTGATTTCATGAATATTGAATAACTTTGATAAACTGATAAGAAACCTCAAATTTGATTCTTAGATTCATGATTTATGTGATTTAAGTTGTTAGATTTATGCTAGAAGGCTTGGGTAACAATTATAGATGATTTATAATGTCTGGGTATGTTCAATTTGATGTACGAATAACAAAATGGGAATTTTTTGGCCTGTTTCTGCGTTCTTCGCGAACTGCAGAAACTGGAATTCGTAATTCTCGCCCCGGCGAGAATTTTGTGAAGCAATTCCTCGCCCCGGCGAGAGCTCGCCCCAGCGAGATTTTTGTGAAGGCTTTTCTCGCCCCGGCGGGAACTAAAAAAAAAAGAGTAAAAAGACGAGAGTAAAAATTTTCTTCTTTCTTTAAGATCATATTATGATATCGTAGATGTACCTAAAGCTTGGGCTAATGTATAAAATGAATGTTAAATTACTGTGAAAGGTGGTAGCATAAGCCCATTGATTGTTCGGTGTCAACTGAGCTATTAAAATGAAATTAGATGAGAATGAGTTCTGAAGTGTTTATAATACTGTAACTAATTATTGTTACTGTTTTATAAACGGAATGTATAGGTTGATTAGAGAAACGTGAGTCTTAAATTTATAGTCTACGCACGAGGCAAGTACCTTATCCTTACTTTTACGTTTACGCAAGTTTCTAAATTTCATTATCATAGAATACAAGCTTCATAATGCTATTACTTCTTGAGCAAGTTATTGTTTCTATTCCATTCAATTTCATGGATTCAATTAGACATTTTAATTTCCTCTTTGTAATGCTTCAGTTATATAGAACTTATTCAATTGTACCTTTTGTGAGATTTAGTTTTGATTCTCGAATTATACCTTTTAAACCTTGATTGACTAGCGAACCCTTATTGATTCGACTAGTCCATAGTTGATGAGCGTTCTAAATTCTAGAAACGTTATTGAAGTAAATCCAAACCAAACTTCCTTTGGTGCGGACTCCAATGTCAAACTGAGATGAACAACCCTTATATAGGGGATTTATTTACGCGTTAGCGTTAAGATGTTGTGCACATACATGGTACAAAGGGCTGATCCCCCTGAGTACGAGAAGCAAGGTCCATATAGTCTTACGACTGTTAAAGGTTTAAAGTAGGAATACTTGATAACCTGGGACATAGTTCGTGGTCTTAAGACCCTCAGACGTTCTTTTGAATCTTGTTGTACATTCTTGACTCAAAAGCTAAATCTTCAATTATTCGATATCCGTTAATTAATTCGCATGTTATTATTACCGTTGTTGTTATACTTGCTGGGCAATCATTGCTCACCCTTGCGTAATAACATTGTAGCTAAGGTTGAAAGAACTGATGAGCCATCTACTAGTAAAGGAAAAGGAAAAGCAAACAAGTGATGAAGACTTGTTGTATTTGCTTTATTGTTGTTTATGTAATAGACTTCGTTTATGTTTTTCGCACTGATGTTTATTTAAGGTTAGATGACCTGGGATTTGTTTATGAATGATGTTGTAACCCTCTGATGGGAGATTTCTATTTCTATTCAAGTATTTTCATTTATATTTGAATGGGTAGTTAGATGTAATGTGATGTTTTTGGATTGTGAACACCAAATCCTGAGGAAATGAAGTACCCAGATTTGGGGGTGTCACAGTTAATTTTCAAACTTGATTAATATGTTGTTTAAAAAAAATTGAGTTTGATCATAATAATTTACTCTTTTATTGTTAAAATTAATAATCAACCTAACGGAGGGTTATTGTGACAACCCATATTTTCAGTAATTATAAGAATTTAATAAATAAAATTCTTATTATGAGAGGTATCGGATTTGAATAAATAAATATATGTGTTATATATTTTGAAATATGTGATTTGGTGTGAAGAGATTAAGTGTGAATATTGAACAGAAATATATATTTATATATTGAGAAAATGAAGTTTAATAGTTAATTAAACTATTGAAGAAAGTAAATGAAATTGTTACGAAAAGAAAATTAACTAATATTATTAGTTAATTTAAGTAAGTTAAAAATTATATTATGAAATAATATAATTTGATTATTATGCCTTTTTGGCAATGGAATTGTTATGAATTAAGTTTCATAAATAATGAGAGTAATTCACTTAATTAAAGTAGTAAATTAATGAAAATATATATTTGTTTTAATAAAATGAGAAAGCAATGTGTTACATGTTAATGTAATACGATTGTGAATTTCGTAATTAGTTTAAATATTTATCGAATAAAATAAATATTTTAATTGGGATATTTATTAAATAAAATAAATATTTGATGAAAATTATTGTGGAATAATTTATTTAAGTATGATGATATTAAGTAAATTGATGATAAATAATTTTACAATTGGTGCGTATTTTATTACGCGGGTGTGATGGTAATATTCTAATTTAATTGAATAATTAAATTAGAGGATTAATGATTTATTAAATAAATTATTTGTTAGATAAAATTATAGTTATGGTTGGTTAAACAGTAATTATAATTTTATTAGTAAGGTTTAATTGGATTTATTAATAAATTAACTTTAACTAAATTTAAGTGTGACAAGTGTGTCATACTATAGGGAAATTAAAAAATAAATTAGAATGGAGTTTAAGTTGGCTTTGCCAAACGTGGCCTAGACTCCTTACATGCCATAACAGCTAAAACCTTTTGTTTTCCATAACTGATTTTGCAAATTAGAATATACGTGATGTGGTTGTCAGTATAGTTCATAAAGAAGAGAAAAATTGAGAGAGGCAGTTCTCTATAAAAATTGAAAAGAAAGTCTGAAAAATCAAGAGGAAGAAGGACATTAATCAAACTCTCCTAATCATCTATTCTAAGTCTAAAGAAGGATCAAGAGGTAATAATCCAATTTTAAACTCTTAGTTATGTTTTCTCAAAGTTCTTTACTGTAAAGTCAATTGGTTGTATGATTTGACGAGGGATAAGGATATATATATATATATATATATATATATATATATATATATATATTATCAAGTGTGTATAATCTGTTGTATAGCATCTATAAAAGTTCTTTACTGTAAAGTTAATTGGTTGTATGATTTGATGAGGGATAAGGATATATATATGTTATCAAGTGTGTATAATCTGTTGTATAGCATCTATAAATGATTTTTGGGTAATCAAATTCATGAAATGTGTGTTAGAAGAGAAAATTTGAATTTTATTATAATATGTATATTTTGGTCTATTTTGAGACTAAAATTGGCTAGGAATTCATGTATAGAATCTGAAATTAACGATTGATGTTGTTAATACTTTAAGAAACGAAAACAAAGCAAGTTGAATGAATCAAATGGGTTAAAAAAACGAATTCGTGGAACGATTTCGCTAAACATGTTAAAACATAAAAATTTGGTATGAACTCTGAAATTGGGTCATTAAAATGGTCTGTTAATGTTTATAGAAGATGTTGATTTTCTGGTATGTTGCAGTTCTAAGAGTCGGGAGTCCGTAGAATCAAAAACGGACTCAATCGAATGTTTAATGATCGAGTTATGAAGGTTGGAAGAAAGAAGGGTTCAGAAAACAAAAGCGTTGATGTTGGTTCTACGAACAGGTGCCGCAGCGCCAGGCCCTATGCCATTTTGGGCACCGCAGTGCCGGTCAACCCGGTCAATTGGAATTCGGACCCAGTGCCGCAACACTGGTATGAAGGCTAAACCAGGCGTTGCAGCGCCGGTACCCTGCCAGACGCAGAAAAGAGCTTTTAATAGCATGGAAAAAGGAAAACTTAACTAATAAATTTTTAATAAGTATTATTCACAAATTGTGAGAAAATGGAAAGTCTTCGAAACTTAACTGGATGTTAAGTAACGATTAAAAGAAGAATTTAAAAGTTTAAGAGGTAAGATTAACTTAATAAATCTAATTGAGCATTATTCACCTATTATGATATAATGTCAGGTTATAAAGACTTAACTAAATGTTAAGTAGCAAATCAAAAGAATATTTTGAAATATAATATGAAGGTTCCTAATTAAATTGAATAAGCCTAGTATACATTTAATGCAATGTGAATGTAACTTTAATCACTTAACTAAATGTTGAGTGATAATTATAGAGGACCCTAAAAGAACCTAAGACAAATCATTATTTAATTTATGTTAACAAATGTAATACATCTAATTCAATGTAATGACAACTATGACGACTTAACCAAACGTTGAAGTGTCGACTAAAAGAGAAGTATAAAGAAATATGAGACAAAGGTTAACTTAAGTAATGTTAATAAACGTCATACATCTAATATGATGTAAAGACAAGGTTTAAGGCTTAACTAAATGTTAAATGTTAATTAAAGTGGAACGTAATGAGAAGTAAAAGGAAGTTTAACGTAAATAAACCGAATGGACAATGAGGAGCCCTAACAGGACCTTAAACACTAAATTAAACATTATGTATCGATTAAAAAGAAGGATTATGGAATGTAGAGTAGAGTTACTTAAACGATTACCAAGCATTATTATATGGCTAATAGTTGATGTGCATGATCATATGTTGTGTAGGAAGTTTTCAAGGACAAAAGGTTGTAATTGGTAATCTACGAGCCAAACAAGTGTTTCAGTTCCTATTTGCTATATGAATTTGATAATTGATTAATGGAATTGTGTACTGCTATAAGAATATTGAGTTACATATGAAATGCATATAAAATATATATGAAATGTGAAAGTCAATCTATGACTATGTTGATTGAGTACGGAACTTAGTCTTAATGCATGTTATGTGAGATGCAGCATGTATGACATGTTAGAATATTTATGATTGTACAAGTTGAGTATGATATTATGTGTTATGTGATGCATGAAAACTGTTTGATTTACTGAGCTGTCGAGCTCAATCATGTAAAAATAACCATTTTGCAGGTTAAGGATATAATGAGAAGTTTTTTACCTTTTGGATGATGATGATCAGAAGGCATACAAGAAAATAAACTTGTTTTGTCAAGAATTTGATTAAACCATGCTAAAGGTTTTGAAAGATGTAATTGGTAATTTTATGATGTCTATTTAATGACAGAGTTTAATGTTGAATTATTCGAATTATTAAAGATATTGTAATGAAATGTGTAAACTTATATAATAAGTCTGATGAAGTGAATCATGAAATAAACATGATTCTCAGTTATGTAATCGTAAAGGTTGTAATTCAGGGAAATAAAGAAAGAAGACAGAAAATTTTAAAATTTATTCCGCAATTTTATTAATTATGGCATCGATTAATGATGTAAAGGAAGATTGTAAATGTATTTGCTAACGACCAAAGTCGGGGATGAAATTGTCCAGATTTTGGGGTCGTTACAGTTATTAATTGAAACAATTAAAGAATAAGAAAAGTCACATAATGTTACATTTAATAAATGAAGATTTTAATTTTACCCAACGAAAAAATTAGAATTAGAATTTATTAAATGGAATTTTATTACATAAGTAACATGTTTATTTCGTTTCTCCCCAACGGTGATGCGTGGATAAATGTGGTGTGCATTATTTTATGGGGTTGTTATTAGCGTATTATTAATTGGACCAACGAAAGATTGATAATTATGCACTAACATCTCATTAAAATCTATTTTTGGGTGTTGTAAATAGATTTTATGTAACTAACTGTTTTCCCTACAATTGGTTTTATTATTAGTTATTAATTATTGTTGTACATTATGGATTTCTTTTAGTTTTTTTGTAAGCATGCTTATGAGCTTGATTATGTTTCAGCATTGACTCCAACTAGTATTTCTTGGTTTCTCTTTGGAATTGAAGCCTTGAATGGGACTAATTTTACTGCTTGGAAAGAGCAAGTGAAAATTGTTCTCGGCGTTATGGATTTGGACTATGCATTACGAGTGGATCCTCCTGTTCCACTTACAGCTACAAGCTTAATTGAGCAAGAAGCTTTTTACGAAAAGTGGGAGCGATCCAACCGCATGTTCCTTATGATTATGAAAAACTCTATCACGACAGTCATTCGATAAGCCATTCCTAACTCTAAGAATGCTAAAGAGTACCAAGCTTCAGTCGAGGAACAATTTAAGGGTTCTTCTAAAACTCATGCAAGTACCCTTATTTTGAAAATGTTCACTAGTAGGTATATATGATGGGGTTAATGGAGTGCATGAACCCATTATGATGATGAACGACGTGACCTTTAAATTAAAGGGTATGGACATGGCGATTTCTGAGGGTTTTCTTGTTCACTTCATTATGACTTCTCTTCCTGCACAGTTTGATCCATTTAAGATCAATTATAACACGTACAAAGAAAAGCGGAAGATGAGCAAGTTAATCGACATGTGCGTCCAAGAGAAAGAAAGGTTTAAGGTTGAAAAACCTAATGTTGCTCATTTGCCTACCAATGGATCTCATAAGAAGAAGGCTTATAAAAATGGCAAAGGTTTTAAGAATAAGGATAAGCCAATTTCTACCAAAATAAATAAGGCAAATTATTCAGGTAATAACTCTGAGGCATGTCCTAAATATCTCTTATGTAAGAAGCAAGGACATATTCAGAAAGAATGTCCTAAGTTCAGAGAATGGCTTGAAAAGAAAGGGATTCCTTTCAAAAAAGACACTCCAAAAGGGGGAAAGAACCATTAAAGTTGGCAATGGAGAATCTATACAAGTTGAGGCTTTAGGAACTCTTCCTTTAGTTTTGGAGAGTGGTTTTACCTTGTATTTATATGATACTCTTTATGTTTCTAGTATGACACGGAATTTAATTTATGTATCTAAACTTGACGTTGATGGTTTTTCATTTAATTTTGGTAATAATAAAATAATTATTTATCACTACTCTCATGTTATTAGTTCTGGCTCTTTAGAGGGAAGCCTTTATAAGATAAATTTAAATTATGTCTTTGTCAAATTCTTGTTAACAATGAATGTGACAGAAAGTACCTATAAAAGTGAAAATAAGAGAAAACTAGATAATGAGAATTCTTCAAAATTGTGGCATAAACGTTTGGGCCATATTTCAAAAGATAGAATGTAACGTCTTATAAAAGATAGAATTCTTCATTCACTAGATTTTTTTGATTTTGACCATTGTATTGAATGTATAAAAGAAAAAAATGAACGAAAGTAAGAAATGAGCCACTAGAAGTGGTGCACTTCTTGAGGTGATTCACACTGATATATGTGGACCATTTTCTCCTGAAATTGGTGAACACAAATCTTTCATTATGTTCATTGATGACTATTCCCGTTATACTTATGTCTACCTGATTAATGAAATATCTGAATCACATAATATGTTTAAAATTTTCAAGGCTGAAGCTGAAAATCAACTTGACCGAAAATTAAAGTAGTGAGATCAGATAGAGGCGAAGAAATTATGGTAAACACTCTAATACAGGTCATAGTCCTGGTCTATTTGCCTTATTTTGTCAAGAAAATAGCATCATCACTCAGTATACAATGCCTGGTACACCGCAGCAGAATGGTGTAGCTGAGAGGCAAAATTGTATCCTTATGGATATGGTATGTAGTATGTTAAACAGTTGTTCATATTTTAAACCGGGTTCCTAGCAAATTTGTCCCTAAACTCCTTATGAAATTTGGACAGGTAGGAAACCTAGTTTAAAATACTTACGAGTCTAGGGTTGTCCAGCCGAGGTTAAGATTTTTAATCCACAAATAAAGAAACCTGACTCTAAAACCATTAGTTGTCATTTTATTATTAGTTATCATTTTATTGGATATCTTGATAGATCTAAGGGTTTTCGTTTTTACTGTCCCTCGCACATATACCACTAGAATTGTCAAGACTCGGCCTGCAGAGTTTTTAGAGAAAGGTGATTTAAGTGAGAGTGGTGAGCCTAGAAAAATTGATCTTGAAGAAAATAGGATTTATGTTCCTAATCCTGTAATTCAAGAGGGTGAGGCACAACAATCTCCTATTGAGGCAAATGATGCCCCTGAGATAGTTGAGTTACCACTTACTATTGAACCCCATATTATTGAAAATCATATTCCTAAAATTGTGCAGCCCTTACATAGGTCCAAAAAACCTAGAAAGCCTATTATTTTTGATGATTTTATAACCTATCTTAATGAGATTGACTATAATTCAAGTAAGATTAATGATCCTATCTCCTATAAAGAGGTCATTATGAGTGCTCAATTAACTCAATGGCTTGAAGCCATGAATGATGAGTTGAAATCAATGAAGCTTAATAACGTTTGGGATCTTGAAGAGTTACCAAAAGGTGTTAAACCTGTTAGTTGCAAGTGGCTTTTTAAGACCAAATTAGATCTTAAAGGGAACGTTGAAAGGTATAAAGCTCGATTGGTTGCTAAGGATTTCAGCTTGTTATATTACGGTTTTACTGATTCTGACAGAAAACTACTTAATGCTAACAATTATAAGAATATTCTGCTTGTACCTGTTATGATCAGACTTCTAGATTTATATTTTACTGATCGAATTTGTGATTAACAATTTAGAATTTGAGCATGCAATGAACAAATAAGATAATAACAATTAATCACAAGAACACCAAGAATTTTTACGTGGTTCGGCCCCTAACCTCTACTCTAGTGGTTTAATCCACGTCCAATACTAACTAGTATTGAAGACTCACTTTATTAATCAATCTAACATAGTTACACAATAAGTTTACAAATATTCCGAACACTTTTGTTCACCTTGTGCACTTTTGCACTCCTTGAGTACTTATACTCACTTGAGCACTTTTGCTCCTCTTATGCACCTATGCATTCCAAGCACCTATGCT
This sequence comes from Aralia elata, assembly GCA_034770075.1. Lineage (NCBI taxonomy): Eukaryota > Viridiplantae > Streptophyta > Magnoliopsida > Apiales > Araliaceae > Aralia > Aralia elata. Next base: position 54,940 of record JAVJAP010000040.1, on the reverse strand, counting down.
TACTTTAAACTTGTTTGTAAAAAATTCCAACCCAAACTGGATTAGCAACCAATAGACTAAAAAACCTTAGTCGATTAAATAACCTTAAAACAATATGAGTACAATATGAACTATAATCAAAGCAATAAATATATAACAATTCAAAGCTAAATTAGAATGTCATGATCAAAGATCATAAAAGATATCACCAATTAGATTTCAGTCTATGAGCGTTGTAATTATCAGAATATTTAGTGGCACAATAGCTCGAGTACTTCTTCACAAATGGAAAACTTGAACAGCCCTTAATATAATTGCATGTGAAGAAAGAGAATTATCATGATGTAGCTTTTGTATTTTGATTGGTGAATTATGCAAACCCAAGCTTCTCCTTTTATAAAGAATAATTTTTAGAACCGTTGGAGAACAATGAGGTCAATCACGGATTTACTGAATATATATCTGTTAGAGGCTTAATCAATTATAAGATGTTTAAGACAATTGATTTAAGCTATTTCACCATTAGACATAATCTTCCAACATGGTATTATTACCGTTAGACACAATGAGGGATTAACATGATTTTAGCAGTTTACATTTTAATGACCAATCTATTCCATTCATGCTTTCAACCAACTGTTCACCCATGATGATTGTTTCCTTAATTGTTTTAAAAGAATATCGCTCTTATTATAAAAAAACAAAAAGAAAAAAGACAGGTTGCCCTGTCAGTCTCGTTCAATATAACTAAAACAATATCAATAAACATGGAAAATTTATTTATTTAACTTCATTATGATAACAGTCCTTTAGAAGATATTTTCAAGAATCTGTTATATATATTACTATCAAAAACTATTAAATAATATTTCCTTTTTGATAATGAAAGCATAGTTATTATTATTAACCATTTTCTTTTTATTATGCAATACAATTCTAGAGCTTTGAATTTGAAATATATTTAAAGCAAAGATCTTACACAATATCCTACGAATTCAATTCTTTTGCTTCCAATCTTCATCTCATGTAGATTCTTAGTTTCACTTTGTTTTAGTGTAGCAGAGCCAATACAGTCTGTTGTATACACGTTTTTACTCTGCTGCATGATACCTGAAAATATAGCACTGCAAGATTTAGCTCACAAGTAATGTCATCATCGAAACCAAAGAGTAGAGCATGGCTAAATCAACAGTCTCGCAGGATATTAGGATTGTCCCAAATGGCTTATATTGACAAAGTTCTTAACAAATACAACATGCAAAATTGTTCTCCTGTCGTCGCCCCTGTTGTAAAGGGTGACAAATTTGGCTCATATTAATGCCCTAAGAATCAGTTAGAACGTGATCAAATGAATCTTATTCCCTATGCTACGTACTGTGTTTGGGAGCCTTATGTACGCTCAAATTTGTACACGTCCAGATATAGTGTATGTAACTGGTATGCTTGGATGTTATCAGTCAAATCCAAGTTTGGTTACCAGTCAAATCCAGGTTTGGATCATTGGCAGCCAAAAATATTTTACGCTACTTATGGGGCACTAAGGATTTTATGCTTACATTCAGGAAAAAAGATAACCTTGAAGTTGTTGGTTATTTTGATTCTGATTTTGTTAAGTGTAAAGACGAACAAAAACCTACATTAAGATACATCTTTATGCTTTCAGGAGGCTCTATTTCGTGAAAAAGTCATAAGCAGGAGTTAACTACCACTTCCACGATGATAGCAGAATATGTGGCTTGTTATCATGCTACTTGTCACGTTGTATTATTGAGGAATCTTATTTCAGGACTTAAGGTTGTAGAATGCATTTCAAGGTCGTTGAAAGTATTTTGTGATAATGATTCTGCTGTTACTTTTTTCAACAGCACAAGTTCGAGTGGTGTTGGACTGTACCTCGACACTAAGTACTTATTTGTCAGGGAAAGAGTTGAAGATCAAAGTATTGTCATTAAGTATATTAATACGCATGATATGTTAACAGATCCACTTACGAAAGGCTTACCACTCAAGCTCTTTTTAGAGCATGTTGCCGACATGAGTTTAACTGGTAGTCTTAATTAATGAGTTACTTTGATGTAAGACAACATTTTGGAGCTCGTTGATTTGAACTTCACATTATGTTTACGGTTTGCTATTCTTTTATTGTGTACACATGAGAACTTATGAGCAAGCAATTACGTTTTAGACCATATGAATGAGTTTAATTAATCTATTACCACTTATGTAAACTCTATTCATACCCATTATGCTTAATGTTAATCTTTGTTCTAATAAAAGTACTTATTGTGTAACTAATGAGAATTTTGTGTTAATAATGACACAAAATTTGTATTAATTCGCATTGGTGCTTTTATTTGAACATGATGTAGACGTTAAATTAATACTTGGCCAAATTAATGATTGTAAGCGTTATGTTTTGTATATAAATAGTATTTCGGCCAAGTGAGAGAATGTTAGAATATTTTATTCTTTATGTGGCATCTACTCTTTATGTAATTATTGGGCTTACATATTGTATTAATTTAATCACTTTATTTATGGGTTTGGTAATTAATTATGTGGCCTATATCATAATTTTGATGGATGATTTTGACCCTTAGCTATTCAATAAATAAAACAGTTAGGGTTTGGTCTGAATTGTCGTCTCAACAATTTTATACACACATATACATCTATCATAAAATTGAAAGATGCAATTGAAGGCTTTCACCTTCAAGCACAGCGGAAGCGTGATATATACAAAATGTCTTCTCCCAATTTATGTAAGTACTTAATATAATAATTAATTTAATTAAATTTATTCTATATAATAGTACGTTTCGATATAATTTAAATAACATTGGTCACGTAAGGAAATACATTAAAATAAAAATATTCTAACAATAATATTCCAAATTTTAAATTATTCTTGTCCATGAATAATTTGTATATGTGGTCCGTACCAGAAATCTGTGTAGAGACTAGTGCCATTAATTCTTAATTATTGAAATTATTCTCCATAAGAGAACCTAGGATAAGTGGAATCCTACTCAATATACTCGTGCTCCAACGGCTTCCTTCGTGTGCATTTAATCAAAACCAAGAAATTAAATATGATTCATTCCTAAAACATCATGAATCGATGTCTCCGTCTTATCGAATCATTCCCAACCGCAAAAACAAAGTTCTAAAAATAAATTATTATAGTTCTAAAAATACATTATTACTATAAAAGAAGAAGAGTTTTATTTATGTATTGTGAAAATTTTTCATTCAAATTATAATTGCGACGTATGTGCATACATGAGATGTTTAAAAATTAAAAATAATCCTACTCTAATTTTTCTATCTTATCACACAGATTTTCACATTGGTCGCAGACTCGCAATCCAACATAATCACAAATTTATTGACATGTATATCATTTTCCAAAAAAATAAATTAAAAGGATGTGTTCCACACTTCCACTTCCACCGGAAGAAAACATATGTAGAGGACGATTAATTAATTAAATTTGAGTTTGTTGTTTGCCTTATCACTTCCCCCACAAAACTTTTTAGAGCACAAGGAAAAGTGGAATTAAGATCTACGAGTGAAGGTTCCACTTTCGTGTCAAGTCCAAATCATTTTGTATGGGTAATTTCACCCTCTTTTTTCCCCTCTTATCTCCCTCTCAAAAACGTCTCAGATTTTAATTTGGAGAGGGCTCTTCTCCTCTTTTAGAAAGACCTAGTCTTTTTTTGTTGTTTCTTTTGATGTTTATGTTTTCTCTTTTTGTGTTGGAGTTTTTTTTTTCTTGGGTGCAATGGTTTCTTTATTTGTTTTATAGAGGTTTTTCTCCTATCTTGTGATATTATTTCTTCCTTTGTTTTGAGAATATTTTCTCTCCCTCTGTGAGATTTATGATTATGTTAAGTGTGTTGATTAGTGTCGGTAGATCTATTCAGATATGCTTGTCATTGGTGACTTGTTTTTCAGTATTCTTGTGCTAAAAATCAAAAAAATTTATAAATATTTTGTTTAAAAAACTGTAATTCAGGATAATATGGCATTGAGTAATTTTTCTCACGTATTAGTTAGCTACAATTGGCCCATCTTCCTTTTTTTCCTTCCTATTTATTTTTATGGATAATTTTTTGTTATATTCTTCATATATATATATATATATATATATATATATATATATATATATATATGAAGAATATAACAAAAAATTATCCATAAAAATAAATATATGCATGGGTACTGGAGTAGCTTAATTATGTAGTTATATTTAAGTACGGGGAATGATCCATAACATGTATTTGTTATGAATCAAAAATAGGTATACACCATCTCTATCGTTCAATATAGAAACCAACAGCCGAAATTAAAAATAAAAAATTCACGTCCGCTGGGTTGCGTCCGCTACTAATAATAGCAGATGACGCTAAAAATAGTATCGTCGTTGACTACTAATAGTAATGAATATAAATTTTTCAGTTTTAGTTTCGATTGTTAATTTTTATATTGAACTATAGAAATAATGTGTATTCATTAGCAAATAATTACCCTTTCACTATATGATTCTGTTTGAAAAAGTCAGTTACGTCTCCCTTCACAACTAGTGCCCAAACAAATATCCTAAATAATGGAGTAAATGGAGCCCAGAAATCAGCCTCTTTTTTATTTTATTTCTAGTCATTCACTAAATTGGCTGCCAAGTGGACCAATAAAATTTTATGATTTAGACACTCCTCTATATCTTCTTTCTATTTCTGGTTCATATTAACGGTGTGATTGTATCATATTATTTTCTTTTCCTTTTTGTGTTATTAGTCTAATTCTCGTACAAGCACAAACAATTTTAATATGTATTTTTATAATAAAAAATAATTATTAATAAAACATAATAATTGTATTAATATCTTACAAAAAAATAATTTTTTATTAATCATTATTTATACATTTTCTTTACTTAAAATTGATTAGAAATACAAAATATTTATGTAACAATATAAATAAATTAACCTCAATAATTAATATATAATTAAATTACGCTAACCAATACAATTTTTTAATCTATTTTGCATAGAATATATGCAATTATTAATATTTACTTAAAATTTTGTGAAATTTATTAGTTTTTAAAAAATAAAATTTTTAAAATACTTGTGCACACTTCTTACACACACACACACACACACACACACACATATATATATATATATATATATTATAAAATAAAAAAATATCTAAAGCATGCCTTAACCAAGTTAGCTAAGACTGCTTAATAATTTCAATGAAATAACGAAGTTTTGCATAAAATTTACAATTAATTTATTTTTTTAAAAAAAACTCCAAAATAAAAAACTTAACCCTAAGGGTAAAACTACGTCGTTTTTATAAAATAGTCTTAAATAAACTTAACTCAAGTGTAATATTGGATTTTTTTTCATATATTATAACTATCAATGTATAGTATTTTATTTTTGCTGCAAAAGATCATAGGAGTCTGCAAAGTTATCAACGCACAATTATTTTAAAACAGATGATAATAACATTAAATATGTTACAATAAATTAAATTTTCATTAATCATTATTTATGCAATTATTTTACTTCAATTGATTAAAAGTACATTATAAATTGTATAAGAATAAATATAAATTTTAATATTTTGTAAAAATTAAATTACGCTAACCATTCGATGAGGCTTTTTGAGTATAGAATACTTCATCGACGTGTTCTTGTCTTTTTGTATTTTTGTCTACGTTCCGATATTAAAATTATATAATTATTTACAAATTAAAGTTAGTCACAAAATACAAATTTAAATGTCATAATATTATAATAAAAATAAAATATATGACAACAATATAACACTAACAAAATTGTGATGGTGGTCTAACATTTATTGTCTCATACATAATATTTGGCAAAACTAATGAATTTCTCACTGTAGTTGGCACGTTTTACTGATTACATCATTGAACTTTTAATTTTTTAAATTACCCCAGTAAACTAATTATTATTTTGAAATTAGACCATTCCGTTAAAAAAAATTAAACGGACGTTAATTTTTTATTGGCAAAACTAATGAATTACCCACTGTAGTTGGCACGTTTTACTGATTACACCAATAAACTTTTAATAGTTCAAATTACCCCAATAAATTAATTATTATTTTAAAATTAGGCCATTCCGTTAAAAAAATTAAACTGACGTTAATTTTTTTATCCACCCGTAAAAGCTCTGGCTTTTATCAAATTATAAATACAATCCCAACAAAATTAATTTAACCAAATATTACTGCCACATGTGTGTGTGCGTGTATATATATACACACACACACACATAGATATAGAGAGATTGAGGAAGTGGTGGACCTTGTGGAGGCGATCGAGAATGAAAGAGAGGAGTTCAGAGACATAAGGCTGTTGAGAGTCAGAAGCGAGAGGGAGGAAACGTACTGCGACATCATTTACTTCATCTAGTGTTGTTGTTACGTTGTTGGAGATTCAGACTCCATTATTATATCTAATGTTGAACTTTGAAGCTCAATTCAATGTTTTAAGTACTCGGATCTCAGAATATATGTAGATCTATTTGATCTGGAATAAGAAGGAGAAGAGAGAGATGTGAGTAAGAGAGAATAAATCAAATTTATTTTTTTTTTTTTTTTCACGTCCACGTAGAATAAAAACTGAAACGATTTAACAGTTTTGAGGTAGAGATAACAAAATGATCTAATTTCAAAATAATAATTAATTTACTAGGGTAATTTAAAAAGTTAAAAGTTCAATGGTATACTCAGTAAAACGTGCCAACTACAGTGGGTAATTCATTAGTTTTGCCGATAAAAAATTAACATCCATTTTATTTTTTTTATGGAATAGCCTAATTTCAAAATAATAATTAGTTTACTGGGGTAATTTAAAAAATTAAAAGTTCAATAGTGTAATCAGTAAAATGTGCCAACTACAGTGGGTAATTCATTAGTTTTGCCCATAATATTTGTATTCATTATTACATTAAAGTTATATAATATTTTAAAATCATTATTCGATTAAACAACGGAATAGAAAAATTAAAAAAAATCATATTGATACTCCAATAATGAACAAAAAAAATTGCATTACCTAATTTATTAATAGCTATTGGATGTCTTTTTTCTAATATTATCTTGTTGATGTATTCTCGCTTCTTTACATGTCTTTTTACATTCTAATATAGAATTTTTTTTAAAAAGTCCTAATATAGAATAATATCATTATTGATAATTCAAAATAAAATAAAATATCATACATAAAAATATTGATAATTTAGTATTTGTTTTTAAAAATCCTACACTATGACAATTCAGTTTGATGGATAAATTTCAGCTTGAACATTATATTGTTGTTTGAAAATATTTGCTAAATCTTGTTAATTTATATTTATAACTATATCAGTTGACTAAGAATAAGTGGAATTTATAAAATTATAAAAATAAAATATTATTGCTGTAAAATTGTAATGTTACCGTACTCGTTTTGTTTTTTCATGTTTTATAGATTGATAAGCAAATAGAGTGCATTCCAAAAAAATAAGAGATTCACCTGTTTTATAACGTAAGGCCTTGTAGATTGTAGTAATGTTATGATAATTTTATTTATTGGTAATTAAAAGAAAAAAAACTTATGTTATTTAGAAAGTAACAATTTTAATAAAAACTACAAAAATCTTGTCCATTATCTCTCCTTGTATTTACAAAAGAAGAGAATATCAAATTTTAAAAGTATGCACGTGACCAACTAAGCAAATTATAGATTTGATAGTTCACATTTAAATCACAAATTTTTATAATTTATTATATTTCAATACTACACTCAATTATATTTCTCACTCACTAAAAACAAAAACTTATTTGTTATTGTATGCTTCCTCCTTTCAAAATATAAGATTAATACTGACCTAGCAAATTAATATATTTTTATATTAAAATTAATTTGATTCATTAAAATTTTGAAAATAATAAATTTTATAATTAGTAGTACTCTGTAGGTATACTGTTTTCTTTATTGCATTACCTAAAACTAAATGAATCTAGATTAATTTTGAATTTGAAAATAATCTCAAATTGACTTTCAAAAATAAAACTTAAGTATTAATTACATAGTAAAGTATCAATTTTGTAATTTTTAATATAAAAAATATTATTTAGTAAATTATTATAGATAATTAGTTGATGGTCTCAAAATACTTCATTAATTATTAGTTAAAGATTTAATTAGTAGGTTTTTGGATTATTTTGTTGTAGTTATCATGGATTGAATTTCTTATTTTTTTTAAATTTTAAAGATGTGATGAGGGTAAAATTTAAAAAATAATAATAAGAAGAAGTTTATTAGGTTTTGGATTTGCTTTTTCTATTGATAGAAGAAGTTTAAAAATATTATAATTTTAATTAATAAAAGGAACAAATATTTATTAGATTTATTTTTTATTGGGGGAAGAAGTTTAAAAATATTAGAGACTATGAGAGTGCTCTATTTTCTGAGAAGGTTATGAGAGTGCCCTATTTTTGTAAGGAGTTTTCTCTCGGTTACTACCTTTATATATTATATAGATGAGATTAGTTATATTATTATTTTGTTTTTTTTACATTAATTTTTGTTATCTTTCTATTTAGTTCTTTAAATTTTAAAAATTTTATTTTATCTCACATAATTTAATTTATACGCGCTACACATGTGCCAACATGTACTTAGTACTCATAAATCACAAGTTCATATGATCTAGCATCTAACATCTTCAACTTCTAAAACTATAATCAAATTCTTTTTAGTAGCCATAAGGTAATAAAATTGACATTACATGAAAGAGAAAAATTCGGTTAGGGTCTCAAGTTTCATACAAACGATAAAAACTTAAAATTTGTCTAGACAGTAAAAAAATGAAATCTTGACTGCTAGAGTAAGGTACAACCTTCAAATATTTATTGTATAAAATCTGAAATATTACTTATTTTGAATTTAACAGTATTAGCTATGCTTGAGGGTATTGATCGAGGGCATTAGTTTAAATGGAAATATAGAAACATAGGATTTTCCCAAGTCGGCCCGTAACAGAGAGCAGCAAGTCCTGTGATCAACCACTATCAGAAATATAATATAGGAATAGAAAAAATGATATACATGTTGATAAATATTTAATAAAGTTAGGTTGCGATCAAAATGAAAATTTATGTGATAAGATAGAATAAATTAAAATAAGACAATCATTAATTCTTACATATACCATGTATGCACATATGTCGTAATTATAATTCGATTAAAAAATTTTACAATGTATAACAGGACTCCGGTAATAATTTATTTATTTTATATATAAAAAAAAGTTTTAAAAAAGAGTACTTGGGACCAATGTTCCATGCTGTTAGATTCTAGAGAGAATATAATTATTAAAATAAGAGAGTGTTTCGATTGACTAATTGCTCCCTTTGGAAACCAAAAGCCATGGAGGGAATCATTTGAAAAATCAAAGGTTACAATGAAGATGCAAAAATAATAACAGTACTCTTTCCTCTCTTTTTTTCTTCCTAATTAATACTCTCTCCTTTTTAAAATATTTGAGAAGTTTTGTTTTAAAATAAATTATCAAACTATTTTTTAAAGTATAAATATATAAGTAAGTGATTCATTTTTTAAGAAAATAATTTATTTTTAAAATTATATATTTTAATAAGATGATTTAATATTTTGAAATACTCCTAACTAATAAGGTGGGAAAAGCGTTTAAGCATGGACCCCTGCCCTAGCCCTACAAATATAATTAAATAAAACAAAAATCTTTTTTGAAAAGAGAAAAGAAGAAAGAAAAAACACCTGAGTCCATTATTATTGTCGGGGGCGTGGGTCTTCTGCCTTTTCATAGTAGTAGCAGCAGTTATGGTTTTGGCGTTTGGAGGTGGTAAAATAAAAGGTTCAAAAGGCTAAAATTTTGGTTGGTTACTTACTACGTGGCTGTTTCTTAGTTAGTAAGGAAGGAGATTGGTATCCAATCAAAACCCTACATTTGGTTGCAAGTTTGCCGCGTAAATTAAACACACCCAAACTAGATTTCTTATGGTCCCATGCATGCACGTTTTTGCTTTATGAAAACTAGCATTTGATGGCAGCGCACACGAAATCGTGTGCGTAAATTATGTAAAGTTAAATAAAAGTTTTATAAAATTTAAAATATTTAAGAGAAAAATAAAATAATCAATATAAAAAGACAATATTATAATATAATGAAATTTGTAAGAAGAAAACAGAGAAGAAAAAAAAATGTGTAATACAAAATCACCACTTATGTCAACGGTTCTTCGGAGCCGTTTTATAAGATAGATTCTAGTATTCAATTTACGAAAAATAATATATTTTGTAAATTTTTACATCGATTTTTTTATTATAAATTACGTGAACAAATATTAGTGATAACTTCTTTAGAAAGATAAGTAATAAGTGAATCTCCTATAATTCTATTAAATTTTATATATTTAATATGTTTCAGAATTATAATTCTAATACAAATTTACATAATATATAACGAGACTCTTTACTTTAAATATCCTGAAAACAAGGTTTGTCTTCGTAACCACAAGTTTCTCCCATCAACTAATCCAAAATGTGATGTGGCGGGGCGCATCTTGCGGATCTTTTTTCTGTCTGATTAGTGCTACAATGCTTAAACAATTTTTACAAACTCTTCGGATTAGACAACATTATGAATACAACGGCTTTGGACACGATTTGTCCAATCTAGAATTTTTTTATTTTTATTTTATTTGATAATTCAGGAGGGGTTATTGAACCTTAGATCTCTTACTTTGCAAAAGGCCAAGGATACCAACTAAGCTAGTGCTCGTCGGTAACTCAAACTTAGATTTTTCTTTAAGGTAGTATTATTGTTATACATCCAAAGATCCAAAGCTTTGATTTTGTTTACTTTTACCTTTGGAATGTTAAAAATTAAATTGATAGTGTGGGAAAGAATTGGATAGCAACGAATTTGAGATGGGGCATTTGAATTTGAGCAGACACGTATAAAACATGATTGTGGAATTATTTTGTATTTCTTCTTTAATTTATTTTGAAAATCGACTTTGTTTCACTTTCTATTCTTTGAAAATATAATTTCGTTTATTTTCAAAATTTTAATTGGTTTATATTTGCACATTAACTGTTTGGAGAAATGACACAAAGAAGTCATTACATTATATTAGAAGTAATGTACTCTCTATATAAATTTCAGTTGGCATATAGTATTATGCGTTTATTACAATTTGGAGTATTTATTTGTAATAGTATGTAAACTTATAAATCATCTATTTAATACTATCTATGTTCCACAAAAACAATCCTGTTTACAAAAATTGTGGATTGCAATATTCATATATTGTAAGCTTAGTAAAAAAAAACAAGTACAATTATATTTTTCTTTTGCTTATGCAATTAAGTGGCATGTTCTTTTACTTTTTGGAATTATAATATACATATCTCCTGGGCGTGAAATTGAGATCGAGTGGAATGAATTGTGATCGGATCACCCAATTTAGCTAATCAACTCCTCCACAGGTGCAAGAGAGCTAAAACTCTACTACTATATGCTTATTATAATTCCAAATCTACATGACACCTAATGCTATTAGAGGTAACTAATCACTGATGTGTACTTTTGTAGATTGTGATGGAAATATTTTTCCATATATTGAAGTAAAGAAGTACATGTAGTGACACTATATATGTTTTTTTTATTGATATTTCAAATAAAACTTAACTAAATAGTGGGGTGTTTGGGAGTTTTTAACTTGGTTAAGTTTAACATTAAAATGTTGAACAAAGAAGGATATATGGATTGTTATGATGAATTAAGAAAAGGAAAAAAAATAAAAAGAGATCAACGGTATGTATAATAGTGCCTCATTGAACTTTATATTAGTCAGCTCGTAATAGAGTATTAATTGATTTCTGATATATTAGTTTTCACAGTGGCAACTGGCAAGACTTTCCATCTACAGTAATGCTATCATGAAACTATAAAAGATAACAACTTTGAAGTTCAATTGGAGCCCTTGAACAAGATTTTACAAAGACATGAATTTGGTGCCAAGTCCGCAATTTTTCAATCACAATTTTATCCTTGGCCTGATTCCTTCCTAGAGATAATTCTCTATATGAGGGTTCCTTCAAAACCCTCTACGTATCCATGTTAAGATATTGCACCGGTCTATATCCTATATATCATACTTTTAAATTTGAGTGTATGAGCATGAATCAACAGATATCTTCAGAAAATCAGTTCTCACTAACATAGATGTAGTACAGAATTTCTTCACCCATATTATCCTTAATTGTGCAGGAACAATAATTAGGATATTTTCTTGGCGATGCAGAAGAATAACTGTACTTGAGATGGGTGGGTAAGGCTCATTTCCAGCTTCTGCTTCAAGACCTTGAATCTGTTGTTGCTTTGAGTTATATGCATCCCAACTTGCATACTTATTAGACTTCATATGCGACTGGCTAGCACACGAAGAAATTGTCATACAAGTGAATGCACTAGAAGAGTGCAACACCCATTCTCCGAGTAAGCACCCCTCTGTCATCTTTATTCCCTTAGAGATGACCAATCTTCAATTTCTTGGTGAACCAAATATACAAGTAGCTGATTTTTTGAGGGACCTGACCTACAAATGATTTTTTAATGTAAATAACCCAATCCCACAAGACTAAAAAGTCCTCATCGACTAATAAAATAATGTGAGAAGTGTGAAGAACCTTTTCAAACATTTTACCTCTTCTCAATAAGTTCTTTTTAGGCACTCAAGCTATTACATGTGCTTTGTTGCTATGCTAAAGCCAAGAGAAGAGGTAAGTTATATATTTGATATTCTATTTGTTTTATGTTGCGGGACTTTACGGATAATGTTTTGAATGCCAAGAATACTTGCTCTTTACTAATTTTTTTGTTAATATATGTTTATTCCTTAAATATAAACCTTCAATTTTTATGTACTATTATCTTAAGCATCATTATAGTTGTTTTCTTTATTTTCTAATTTTTAAATTCTATATTCCGCACAATCATTACAAGTTTGAGCCTGATAATGATGCTCAATTGTATGAATTAAATAAAATACTTTACGATTTCAATTCAAAATCCAGTTAAAAAAATGTAGCCAGGGAGAACACAAGTTCGTAAAACTCTGACAATGGGTTGCTTCTTTTATCTTTTGGTTGAATTTGTTTTATGTGGTATCAATAATGCAAGTTGACATTTGACACAATTTGGTTACTACTACATTGCTCTCTATTTTTTGAATGACACAAAAATATTAGCTGAAACATTTCATTTTACTCTTCTTCGTTGAATCTTTTAAATTTGAAGTTTGTGTTATCTGGGAGAAGCTATACATGATTATCCATATAGAAATGATTCTAGCCATCAAGGGTGTGTTGAAGGATGAATCCTTCATTGCTATTAGGCTTCTCAAGATGAAAAAAAACACAACACTTGGAAGCTTTTTTACATCACAAAATTAATATGTAATTCAAATATCACTAATTGGTTACTGTTCTTAAAACTTGCACCTCTTGGCTGTTTTGAGTATCAGTCTAATGGTATTTGTCGTTGAACGTGTACAATGAAGGACTGTACATCTGGTAATTGAAAATTTATTCATTTTTGTTAATATTTTAAATATTTTACATATTACCCTTAATGTGGAATATAGAAAAAAGACCAAAAACCATTGTTATTGCCCCAACATTCAGTTTGCTTGGCAAATTTTTGTACTCATTAATTTTAAATGTCTGATATTTTATTTGCAAGAAGACGTGATATACATTCATTAACTTGGTCCTAAAGCATAACAGCTGCTATAGAAGTTGCAAAGATATGCAATTTTTCCACACAGGAATTGTGCCAAGTCCAGTTTCAAATAACAATTATTATTTCAGTTAAATTAAAATTAGACTTCCACAACAAGTGTATGGGTTCATAATTATATTGTAACATGGTCTTGGTTGAATTGTGTTTCAATTTTTATGTGAGTTGGTTGAAATCTATTTTCAATTGGTGTTGAATTCATTTACAGATGAAAGTATTGATACGAATTCAGCTCATGGAGCACCATTTTTTATTTTTAATTATTATTATTATTACACTATTATTGTTATATATCTGTTTATTCCATAGCCACTCTTCCTTCTCTCAATGCTTATATTAGCCAATATAAAAAATTATTTTTCTGAAACAATTAAAATAAATATGTAAAATAAACTCAGAAACAGCCCGTGCTTCGCATTGGCATTCAAGCTAGTATAATTTATGAGATATCGTGTGTACATATGGTTTGCACACCTTAAGGGGCAATGAAGAAAGTTCCATCATCAGTCATCACCAGTAGTGAAAATAAAATAAAAAAAAAACAATTTCCCCGTTAATCTCAAAAGAAGGGATTTGGCTATCTTTTATTATATTTTTTTTTCCAATTTTATTTGATACACCACTTTTTTTTATCTCAACAATTTCCACTATATTTGCAAGTGGCATACCTTCTTTTTTTGGTTAATTCAAAAATAAGATTTCATTTCTATATATCAATACTTGAAAGCAAGTTTGGAAATAGTGGAATTGGGGTATAGAAGTAATTTAAGTGCAAATATAACAATTTCAAAGAATTAATACACTATAAAGTTAATTGAAAATAAAATAAAAAAAGCAAGAAAGAGAGTTTGAGAGAGAGATGGGGAGAAAGAAATTATGTTTCCCAGCCTATAAATACAACACCAACCTCCAAACTCTTGCCATTCCAAATAAATCCCAAAAGAAAAAAGAATAGGGACTTAAAACCCCACTCTATATTCTCTCTTGTTTCATCATCCCTTCCCCATTTCTCTTTCTTTCCTCACTATGATCAATCTAAACTTTCTCTTCCCTTTGCTTCCTGACAAACTCTTGATCATAAACCAATTCTCTGTCGAGTGAAATCCCCCCCATCCCAAATAAAAACCTCAAATTTCCATTCAATTTTTGGAAAGAAATGGATGTTTTCGATATCAAAGTCGAAAAGGCCAAGGCAATCTTGAAGTACAGAAGACTTCAAAAGATCACAGCTTTGTTTAGGTTCATGGAGGTTTGCATCTTCCTCTTCATAATCTCAAGCATTTCAACTCAATTTCCATTCTCTTTCAAACTGCCTGGTGATTTTTTCCGAGGTATCTCCATCACAATCTTTAGCCCTGGCTTCATTTTCATTCTTGGAAACGCGATTGTCCTCGTTCTTTTCTTGAAATATGGCCAGTTTTCAGCTCAAGAAAACAGAGATCAAAACAACAGTGTTGATTTTTCCAATGGGTATGTTCAAAGTTGGGAAAAGAGAATGAATATCAATCACACAGAGGAAATCAAGAAACAGGGGAAACAGAGCATGTGTGAGGAGATAAAATCTCTTTCTGATTTGGGTATTTTTGAGGATCCTAATTTGGGTATTTTTGAGGATAGGAAGATGCATAAGAGTCCCTCTGAAGATTTTAAGAGATACCAACATGAAGATTCTCACCGGAAACTCAGGCGGAGCATGACAGAAAGATGCCGTGAAACTGTGAATTATAATGAAAAGGTGTATCCTTATGCAGAAGATGAAATGAGTGGCGACGAGTTCCGGCGTACAGTTGAGGCTTTCATTGCCCGGCAGCAGAGATCTTTGAGGGAAGAATAAGATTTCTCAGCTATTGTAACTTTTGAACTAGTGTACAAGATAATTATGAACTTCTTTTTATACCATGGATATTGTGTAGTTCTAAAGTAATGAAATCCATGGCAATTTTCTTACATACTTTGTTTTTTTATATTTTTTATTTTCATACACCATTAATTTCTTCAAAATCGCATGCTAAAAAAAATTAAAAAATCTTAGATCTTCTTCTTCATCTCTTCCCTTTTTTTTTCTTTTTTTTTTCGGAAATGGACAATAATTCAGTATTGTATTAGATTCCGAATACAAGTTGATAATCAAAATATACCTAGAATAAATTTTATCTATAGATATAGATAGAGATGGCTAGTAATTTCTCGAAAACAGAGAGCATATGAAACAGAGGAAATCTTTAGAGATGTTTGACAATGTGTTTGATAAAAGAAAAAGGAAGTGGGGCATGCATAATGGGAAGGATAGTGGTAATATTCTTAATTAAATCTTGGTATAAAAAGATTAATGGCATGGTGCAAATTGCCAATTGAGTATTCGAATTTTCAAACATGCTGATTTGAGACAGTATAAAGGAATTCCAACAAAGCGGTTTAATTATATGCCAAGTGAGTCATTCCTTTCACAGCAGAGGCCTCTAGAATCAAGAAAAAGCATCTTTATCTTTATTTTAAATTCTTAAAACTGATTATCAGGAGCTAAAAAGAGAATCATAATCATTTTTATTTATTTATTTTATTGAGAACCTATTTTATTACAATTCAATTTTAGTAAAACACGTTTTATTTTAAGAATTAAAAAAACCTTAAGAGAAATATGAATGAATTTATTTTTTTCATGTAACGTCTTGATTAATTCTGATATCGGTCGACCATTAAATTATACTCCCTCCGTCCCAGGATAAAAGTCCTTATTACTATTTTAGGTAGTTTCAAGTTAAATGTCTACTTACCTTAAATAATTTATTTTTTACAATAATTTGCCCATAATACCCTTAGTATTAATTGTAATATTTCTATTCCCTATGCATATTTATGGAGCATCACTAGTCATGTGTAAAAAACTATGTAATTAAATGAGAATTTAAATATGGACAATTTTGTTATTTTATCTTTTTTCTTAATATGCGCAAAAAGTCAATTAAGACTTTTATTTTGGGAGGAATGGAGTAATACGTTTGTTCTGGGGAATCATAACCTTGATTAGACTCTTTCAAAAGCTAATTGCATGGTGGGTTGCTGTATTTCTCAACAACACAACCATAATTATTAATCTCCTCCCATGTCCCACACTTCTTTCATCTTTATTCAACCACTACTACTTTTTCTTTTACTTTTCTCCCATAGTACAGAGACTTTGTTATGCATGTTTTCGGTTATAAAGAAAAAAAGTATCTTATGATAGTGTTTCCAGCATAACTCAAAGATCCCAAGTTCTAGATTTGGTGAATATGCCTAAGTTAAGTCCCATTAGGAATAACATATTAAAATTGATATAGAGTAATTAAATAAAATAATAGGCCTTTGTTTCATCTTTTGAGTATCAAGCTTTGAGTCGGCCCAATTAAATTCAATAATACTTATGTATAGTCGTACAGAAGCAATTGACATGCCAAACTTAAAACTTTTTGATGGGCCTAGTGTATGAGCCTATGATAAAGAAAATATAATGAGAATACAGATCCACTCTGGTTTCATTCCGAACCTTCCCCTTCACCCATCCTTTTTTATTCTGATTGTGTTTTTTTTTTTTAAATTGCACTCTTTTCCTTAAATTTTCAAAAAGATTATTTAGTTAGTACAATTTTGATGATAGAGAAAATATAGTAAGATTTCTATAATTTTTGTCTTGATTCCACTACAATCAATGTTAGCCAAAAATTTAAATGATAGGTCTCACTACTTATTTTCTCTCTCTTTTGTACTCCTTGTGCATAAAATTTTCTGAACAATTTTTATACGGCAAAAAGGACAAATACTCCACTGTGGTTGTCGTGTTTTAAGTATTACCCTACTAAACTTTAAAAAAATGGAATTGACCTACTGAACTTTTTAAAAGTTTTTAATTGAGTCATTCCGTCCAATTTCGCTAACGGACGTTAAATAATCTGTCTAATTTTCCTACGTGATTTTTTTTAAATAAAAAAAAAAACAAAACACGTAATTTCCTACGTGGCTTTAAAAACAAGGACACGTAAACCCAAAGTAATTAGTTAAGCTTCATTTCACTCAAATTAATCAAGTTGCCGCGCTAACCACCATAGATACTATAATCACCGATCTCCAAGCTCGCCAAAAAAGAAAAAAACCCCACCATCAACCTTTCATTGACCCAAATGAAGAGCAAAAATAGAAAAAAGAAGAAGAACACGCACCCATGAGTAAAAAGCTTGAACCGAATCAATTTACAATAATAGCAAAATCTGCTCAGAATCTAACAACATGGCTCTAAAACTGAATCTAGCGGCCTTCCAATCTCTTAAAGTTTCATCTTTAGGCCTCCCCCAAATGGCCCATCTCAGATCTCACAGAGTTTTCATGGCTTCTACTCTTCGCGTTCCTCCTTCATGAGTTCCCTTTTGTTATTTCGTTTTATTTTGCGTTTTTAGCTTGTCGGTATGGTTGAATTTGGGGTTTTAGCTGTGTAATTGATCTGCGTTGTTAACTAATTAATTGCATTGGGATTTTACAATGATTCTATCTTTCTAAGCATTTTCTGCTCATGGGTATGATCGAATTTGAGTTTTTACTTGTTTACTTGTGGGTATGGTCGAATTTGGGGTTTTAGCTGTGTAATTGATCTGTGTTGTTAACTAAATGCATTGGGATTTTAGAATGATTCTATCTTTCTAAACATTTTCTGCTCATCTGTATGATCGAATTTGGGATGAAAAATCGGGGGTGTACAACTTTAATTGGGATATGAGGTTTTTCTTGGATAGTGGTTGTGTGTGTGTGGAGCTATGATTTGATTGGAGATTTGAAAATTTTCTCGGATGGTTGTCAGAATAGCAAAGGAGAAAGAGAGAGAGAGAGAGAGCGAGCTTCGTTAGCCGAAAAGAGGAGAGAGAAAATGGTGGTCAAAAAAGAGAGGAAGGAAAATGGTGGAAAACATTTACTATGTCCTTTTTTTAAAATAAAAAAAAAGTCACGTAGGAAATTATGTGTATTTTTTTTTAAAAAAAAGTCACGTAGGAAAATTAGACAGATTATTTGAGGCCCGTCAGCGAAATTGAACGGAATGACCCAATTAAACACTTTTAAAAAGTTCACTGGACCAATTTTATTTTTTTAAAGTTTAGTGGAGTAATGCTTAAAATATAACAAACACAGTAGGGTATTTGTCCTTTTTGCCATTTTTATACATAAAATTACTCTCTCTCTCTCTCTCTCTCTCTATATATATATATATATATATATATATATATATATATATATATATATTATGTTAGCTTGTGTATTTATAGCGTACGTGGGTTGCCAATGCTAATTGGGCTTTGCCTCAACGGTCCACTCAGCCTTATATCCTTATTAAGGGGTCCTAAAGTGGTGTTTGTTTACTTCTTAACAACTCCACATTTAATTCGGTAAGAGGGTAAAGTTGTTTGTTAAAATTTTATTTGTCTCTTATCGTCTCTTAATAGGTAAGAGGAAGATATACTTGTCACCTCTATTGTTAACCTATTTGAAAATTGTTTCTTATTCTCACACCGTAGATATTCGTCAAGTACGTACTTTTGATGGTATTCTTTATACAAGTTCACGTCCAAACTGATAGTTGAATGTACGGTCATATATATTCAACCGTTAACAATATACATGCACATATACATTATTTTTTGTTCACATATGAAACAACCAAAACACCTAATTAAATAATTTCCCTTAAATGGGGATAGTGTTTGAATGCTAAAGATGGAATGTTATCCGTACACAATTTTAAATGTTATTTCATGCTGAAAATGAAAACTGAACACATGTTTAACTAAATGGTTGTCCAAAGTTTTTTTTCAATTCCAATATTTAAATTACCTAGCTAGCTAGTGTGTGTGTGTGTGTATATATATATATATATATATATATATATATATATATATATATTAAAGTGTTTAATTCTCACTAGAAACAAATTAATTTGGTTAGGATGAAGTTATTACATAACTTATCATCGATAAGTTTTATAATTTTTTATTGCATTGGTTATAGCAGAAATTACATTTCTAAATATGACAGTCGTATTTATAAACCAGCAAATATAACACTTTTTATACTTAATGCACCAAAAAAATTATAAAACTTACTAATAATAAGTCTTGGTAATAAGTTGTGTGGCAACTTTACTGATCCACATAAAACATATGTAAAGGAAACATGTATTGTAACACACTATATAAATTAATAAAGCATGCATGCATGATCGTGCAAGCATATAAATAGTACATGACCGATAATTCAAGGACTTACTGATGAAGAAAAATACACACCGTAAATTAAGTTAGAAAAGTGAAAACACTTTTAGTTGAACACGCTATAAATAGTTAAGAATGAAACGAAAACAGATAGATAGATTGATAGATAACTTATTTCTGCGTTATCATATAAAATGATACATCATCCACACTTTAATACGAGGGAGCCTGTAAAACTAAATTGCGGAGCCAAATAATAAGCAAAATACCCTCTTCCGTCTGCAATTTAGTTATGCGGATGGAGACTTTGTCAAAATATAGAGAGCAAAATTTCTCCATATTTCACTTTTACTCTATAATTCAACAATAACATAAATCTTCTTAGTTTAGATCCAAAATGGAAATACAAAATACAATATCAAAATATTTTTGGTACACTAAAAGGCAAAAGCGCCAATTAATCCACTATTTGGTTGCGAAGAAATTGTACTAAAAAACAAAAAATAAATCGAACAACACGAAACTGAGATTTGGGTATTTTTAAAAACTGACAAACTGAAACACCTATAAATATTTAGACATTATGAAAAAGTAAATCAAACCCAACTCAATTAGAGTATAAATTGCAACATCTATAAAAAGGAAGTAGAAATCATAACTCAATTTGTGAATTGTGACTGTTTATGTGCGTGGTCATGCGCCTATTAATTTGTGTACTTACCAGCGACAGAAAATTCTTCGTATTAGCCTAGAGAAGTTGCCATTGTTTGCACTATTATAGCTCCAAAAATACATATGTTTTATAGTTAAAAAAAATTCATCGGTTCTAAAATAGAAGATTAATTTTGAATTTTTTAATATAAATTTAAGATATTTTCAAAGAAAATAAATTATTTAACTTTTAATAACAATAAATCTAGTTATTACTAGTATTTCTTAATTAGTTTCTAACTTTCATATGTCCAAAATAACGTTCGTATAAAGATAATTATTGATTATCGCCATATATTTATAATTATTAATTATAAATAGTACGTGGGTTATTATTGATAATTCATAATGGTAATTGAGTTTATATTATATTCCTACTCACAAACAAATTACGTAGTCAACTACTACTCCCAAATTACCTAGTCAAGTACTATTCCTCATATTAGTCTACTACTTATTTTATAATTCTTTATATTTGTGAGCCAATTAGCGAGTGGAGTATTAATTAGCTATATTTTTTTAATTTAAATTATAATTATTTTAAGTCCCATGATTAATTTACGGCCAACATAAAAGAATTTGGTTGGCCGTAAGAGAGAGTACCGATCGGGCCAATATAGGCTCTTAGATCTTTCATTAGACGACAAGAAATAGGCTAGCTAGAATAGTGTCCATTGCTAACGCGAGCTATGGATCACTTCCCCCATTGTGTGTGTGTGTGTGCTTTAACCATAATTACACATAAAAATCTTACAAGTTGGACATATATCAACATGTTTCCTTGAATTAACTATATTTAGTAAAGGATAATATTATGTATACTAATTGTATATAAAAAGTTGTACGTGCACCAAGAGTATGACTTATGTATTGCTTATCAATAAAAATATGTAAAATATTCAATTGTAGGTCCCGCTCCCTAATTTCTCTCTTTTTTTATAATATGTGCACAACTTTTTGTGTATAATTGGTGTCTCTAACATTACTTTTCAATAAAAGATGATTTCACTATCAAAGTTGAGTAGCTAGAATTTGGAATCGGGTAAATACAAAAACAAACAAACACCAATGCTATCCTATTGAATTGGATGAAAAGGTACGTATTTTTTTCAATCTATTAATAGGTTGATTAAAATGACATATTATAATAACTCTTTAGAAAATAAACAAATTATTATGATTATATATAAATATTATCGTTCAAATATGTCATGTTTAAAACTTACAAATAAATCATTTCGAAATTTATTCTTATTTTGCACGGGTTATAGCGCTTCTTTATTCAAATGTATTTTAATCGGTATTTCATTTTTACCATAAAATTAAAAGGGATTTCAGATTTTAAGAACTTAGTTTTGCGCAGAATTTTTTTTCTCAGTTTTATCAACTTGATTCAGTTTTTTCTTTTGTGAATAAAATGTAGTGATAGTAGCTTATACTCCCCTTTTCAAATTTTGAGATATTTTTTTTATTCATTTCAAATTTGAGATATATTTTTAATTTTAAACTATAAATCGACATAAATTTCTAACATACATGCTACTATATCTAGCAAAATTGAATACTATGTATCATGCCATCATTACTTTATTACTATTTAATATTACAAATATCTTTGCAAAAGTATATTTTATTAAACAGTCGTTATTTTAAATATGTATATTTAACTTTAGAAGAAGTATTTGAAGTATAAATTGGAAAATATTTAGAAACATTTCAATGGGAGTCAATATGATTAACAAGCTAGCTCGTCCTGAAGTTTAATACAATGTTTTAAGTCCCTGTCAAGGTTTTATGAGAAACTACACCGCTGGTTTATAAAGTTCTACATTTTGTCAATTTCACTCCATGCCAATTTGATTTCGAGTTAAATATTGTGAAATAAGAATAAAAGTCTAATGGTTATGATTAAAAATTATCTGAAATCATTAGCTTACAAATTCGATTTTTCTTATGTATTTTTTCGTTGTTGTGAGACTTTCGTTTTCTTTTATAGGAGAACCTTATTTCCTATACTTAATGTTGAGAGATTGGATGAATGTAATACTATATGTTGTTAAATAAATAAAATAATAATAAAAAGTGAAAGTAATTATTAGGTTACAGATTTGATTTTTCTTATGTGTTTTTTAGTTGTTGTGAGACTTTATATATATATATATATAAAGCATACCTCATTTAGTGACGGACCGGGCGACGATTTGGTCTGTCGCCATAGATTCGGTCCGTCGCTATAGGTTCGGTCCGTCATTATATGTTTGTCCGTCGCTAACAGTTATAGCGACGGATCGAACTTATGGCGACGGACCAAACCGTCGCTCGGTCCGTCACTAAAGAGGGTATTCTTAGTATGTCATATAAGAAGGTATGCTTTTGATCATATATATATATATAGTGGGACTTTATTTCATACTTAATGTTGAGAGATTTGATCAATGTAATAGTATATGTTCTTAAATAAATAAACTAATAATAAAAAGTGAAATAAGACCACCTGTAAAACAAATCATATCAAATTATTTTTGTAGGGAAATTTTAAATTGTAGAAGGGTATCTCTTAGTTGCCAATGGTGAGACAGTTTTGCTATTCCATACATTCATACATCAATTAAGTTTGTATTCTTATTATATAGGAAGCTATAAAATAAGGGGGCAGGCCATTCGGCCGAAAATATGCTCTTGCTCTATTCTTTTTCATTCTCTTTCTCTCAGAATTTTTTATTCTCATTGTATTTTGTTTTACTAGCATAATAAAATTCTTTGCCCGATTTATTTTGTTGCAACTGTTTGTAGTTTAGGGGAGAAAATCATGTTTCACCCCTCAATAATGCTCTTAGGCCAGCGGATTGATTCAGGCTTGTAGTGCGTCCAACTCCTTATAAATGATATTAGAGTCGACTCTTGAAAGCTCAAATCCAAATGTACCGGAGAAGTGGGATTATCTTGAAAATTCGAATCCAAAGTTGCTGAAGAGGTGGGATTATGATGGAACACGATGACCCAAATTGATATTGGGTGGGTCCTAACCCATGAAATTCAGGATAAAAACATGGGCATGCATTAGGCAGCCACTTTGTTTTACTTCTTGGAGGTGTGAAATGAGAGATAGGCATGTTAGCAGTAAAGAAAGAAAAAGAAGTTGTTAGGCAGAAAATTAAGTAGGATATATATATATATATATATATATGTATATTTATAGCAATCAGTGGATGAGGGTAGGTGAGCCTTTTGGCTATAAAAGGATGCACCAAGGCAGCAAATAAAAACACACCAATTCGGAGAAACCCATCCGAGAGAGAAAAAAAAAGAGAAAGGGTAGGAAAGCTTAGAAAAATAGAGAGAGAAAGATCGTTCAAATAAAAGAGTGTTTTATTTGGTTTCCATCACATAGTTATTGTTGTGAAGTAATTTGAGTTTGTACTCAAATTAATATATCTTTGTATCCTCTCATATTATTCTAGTGAATTGTTTGGAGTTTGTCCCGTGGTTTTTATCTCTTAGTTATAGAGGGTTTTTCACGTAAAAATCTTGGTGTCTTGTGCTTAGTTATTTCTTCTCATTATTTCCTGCAATGGTTATTATTTTGGTGGAATTGCAAATTTTATCTGTTTGGCATGTACTGATATTTTTTTGTCATTTAATTTATCAAAGACAACAGTATTTGGAAGGTGATTTTTTTCCCAACAATTGGTATCAGAGCTAAGGTTATTTCCGGAGTTGTTTTTGAAAAAATTTATGGAGGAATCAGGTGGAGCCATGATTAAATTGACCTCTTCAAATTTTTCGATCTGGAAGCCTAGAATGGAGGATATCCTTTACTGTAAGGATTTGTATGATCCGTTAGAGCTCGAGAAGCCTGCGGCTAAATCTGAGGCTGATTGAAAAAAGATGAACAGGAAGACTATTGGTCACATCCGACAGTGGATTGATCAAAGTGTGTTCCACCATGTTTTGCAGGAGTCGAATGCTCACACTTTATGGACTACACTAGAGTCTATGTACGAGAAGAAGAATGCACAAAATAAAACTTTTGTGATTCGAAAAATTGTGAACTTGAAATAAAAAGACGGGAGCAGTGTGTCGGAGCAAATGAGTGAGTTCTAAGGATTGGTGAACCAGTTGTCCACCATGAAGTTGAATCTTGATGATGAGATTCAGGCTCTTTTGCTTCTCAGTTCGTTGCCAAATAGCTGGGAGACTTTGGTGGTGTCTCTAAGTAATTCAGCTCTAGAAGGAAAGCTGACCGTACAGATGGTCAAGGACAGTCTTCATAATGAGGAGACAAGACGGAAGGAGCAAGGTATGAATTTTGAGACACAAACACAAGTTTTTGTCGCGCAAAGTAGCGACAGAAACAGAGAGACGAACTCTCCTAAAGATGACAAATTTAGGAGAAAGATGAGAGGAAAAGAGATAATTTGTTTTCACTGCTAGAGACCGGATCATATAAGGCGAGAGTGCAGATTTCTAAAGAAGGAGCAGTCTAAGGAAAAAGATAAGGATAAAGACTCAATTGTGTATTTATCCGACGTTGATGTAGACATTGTTAGTGATGGTAAACCCAAGTGCCAAGTTAATGAATGGGTTATTGATTCGGGTGACATGCAACTTCGCGTGGTGAGATCTTCACATCCTATACTAGTGGTGATTTTGGCTATGTACGGATGGAAAATGGTAGTGCATCCAAGGTTATCGGCATTGGAGATATTTGTTTAGAGACTAATGGTGGTTACAAGTTGATGCTTAGAGAAGTCAAACATGTTCTTGGTATCCGCCTTAGTTTGATGTCTACTAGTAAGCTTGATGAGAATGGTTATAGCAGTTCCTTTGGTGAAGGTCAATGGAAGCTCACTAAAGGGTCTCTAGTGGTGACTAGAGGAACGAAGGTAGACACACTTTACACAATGTGGGCGCATGTGAAAGGTGTTGAAGATGGGGGAGCTAGGAGTAAAAGGATATGGTGCAAAACCATGCGAGATGGGAGAAAAGCCTTGCATGAGAACCACGAGAAGAAAACTTTTCGCTTTAAATGGGTACCAAAAGTGAAGAAGAAAAATGATAGCTCGCAGCCAAAATACAAAGCGGTTGTGAAAGAATTTGGAAGGTAGAAATCTGTCAAGTTTGAGTTGAATCCTCCCATCGAGATGAACCATGCCGATGAGATAAAATCCGGTATGAAGAAAGTGAATTCCAAGAAGCTTGAGTTGATTCAAGGCTTCGTTGGGATTAGCTCCAAGTGAGGAGCTGTGGTTTAGTGTGCAGATTCAGTCTTGGAAAGTTATACAGAAGCAGGCATGGCAGGTTCCGAAGAGAAGAAGTCTACTTCGGGGTATTTGTTTACTTTTGCAAAGGGAGTTGTGTTATGGCAGTCCAGGTTGCAGAAGTGTATTGCTTTGTCTACTACTGAGTTGACAACAAAATGTTGTGATTTCTCCAAGAGTTGGGTTTGACACAAGAATCGACTCCAAGTGTCGGGGTCATGGTGAATACCTCCTCTCATGGGTTCGGAGGGGGAGATTATTGGGTGGGTCCTCACCCATGAAATTCAGGATAAAAACATGGGCATGCATTAGGCAGCCACTTTGTTTTACTTCTTGGAGGTGTGAAATGAGAGATAGGCATGTTAGCAGTAAAGAAAGAAAAGGAAGTTGTTAGGCAGAAAATTAAGTAGGCTATATATATATATATATATATATATATATATATATATATATATATATATGTATATTTATAGCAATCAGTGGATGAGGGTAGGTGAGCCTTTTGGCTATAAAAGGATACACCAAGGCAGCAAATAAAAACACACCAATTCGGAGAAACCCATCCGAGAGAGAAAAAAAAAGAGAAAGGGTAGGAAAGCTTAGAAAAATAGAGAGAGAAAGATCGTTCAAATAAAAGAGTGTTTTATTTGGTTTCCATCACATAGTTATTGTGGTGAAGTAATTTGAGTTTGTACTCAAATTAATATATCTTTGTATCCTCTCATATTATTCTAGTGAATTGTTCGGAGTTTGTCCCGTGATTTTTACCTCTTAGTTAAAGAGGGTTTTTCACGTAAAAATCTTGGTGTCTTGTGCTTAGTTATTTCTTCTCATTATTTCCTGCAGTAGTTATTATTTTGGTGGAACTGCAAATTTCATCTGTTTGGCATGTACTGATATTTTTGGCCATTTAATTTATCAAAGACAACAGTATTTAGGAGGTGATTTTTTCCGAACAATTGATGCTATATTTGGGACATGACTTGAGCCTTATTCTTTAGTTCGGTTTGAACTAAGTCTACAAATGAGGAGAAGAAAACAAAGATAACAAGAAACAAAAATGGTGCATAGAAACACCCGGATAGGTTTCCATTAGATGCACAAAACTCTTGAAAATAACTAAGGACTTTTATTCTTATGATTCCTACCAACTTCAACATTATCTACATCAAAAACTTCCCAAATCAGAATTCATCACTTCAGTTTTCAAAACTTTTGACAAAAAATTCAAATCATGTCACCAAGAATGTTTTCTGATATGAGCATGCCTTCTGCTAAAACAGTTGTGTCTACTGCAGCTTCTATAGCGGCCACAGCTATGGTAATCCGGTCCATAACCCGAGATATCATACCATATGAATTCCAATCCTACATCTTCTCGAGCATCCGGGGATACCTTAAATCTTTTTCGTCTGATGTAATCTTGATCATTGAAGAATATGAAGGATTCCTCACAAATCAAATTTACAAGGCTGCTGAAATCTATTTAGGCACAAAAGTCTCACCCTCAACCCAAATGTTCAAAGTGAGCATGCCCGAAAAAGAGAGCAAGATATCAACTTTTATGGCAAAGAATCAAGAAATCTTGGATATATTTCATGGGGTTCAATTCAAATGGAGGCAAATTACAAGAATGGTTGAAAACAAACGGGGTCAGTCTTCAAGTTCCACAGAAGTTAGATATTTTGAGCTTCGGTTCCACAAGAAACACAAAGAAATGGTGTTTGATACTTACTTTCCTTTCATACTAAAAGAGGCTAAGAGCTTGAAAGAAGAGAAAAAGACCCTTAAGATCTACACTTTAAATAACGGTATGCATATATATGCAGGACAGGATGCTTGGAGCTCGATAAATCTTGATCATCCAGCTACATTTGATACTTTGGCAATGGATTTGGAGCCCAAGAGGATGATTATGGAGGATTTGGAAAGGTTTGTGAAAAGGAAGGAGTACTATAGAGGAGTAGGAAAGGCCTGGAAGCGCGGATACTTGCTATATGGCCCTCCAGGCACTGGAAAATCAAGCTTGATTGCAGCAATGGCAAACTACCTTAAATTTGATATTTATGATTTGGAACTAACTGACCTTCATGCAAATTCTGTGCTAAGGAGATTACTTATTGCCACAGGTAATCGATCTATAATTGTTGTTGAGGACATCGATTGTAGCCTTGATCTTGATGATCGACAAGCAGAAGCAAGAGTCTTGAATGCTCTTCGATCTAAACAAGTAAACCAAGCTCAAACGGTGAATATTATTCACGAAAATAAACCAAAAGTAAGTTTCTGAATTCCTCACAGAAATTATTTTGAGTTATTAAGTTGCATAGGATCTACTATACAGTTATATGACTAATGCTTATAGTTCTTAAGAAACACATGGAAGTAGAAATATCATATGCCTAGCTGTGAGATAGCAGTGAAAATGTTTATCTTTTAGGTGATCGCTATGTGGAAACAGGGCAGTTGTAATATGCTGCACTAAAATTTCATAGGTTCAGAGATTCCTAGGCAGGTACACAAAATCGTCGCATACACAGAAGGCTAATATGCCTATTTTGGGTACTCCATATGTTGCAAATCGAGTTTTATTACTTGCAATGTTCTTTAGTTTTAACTGCATTACTTACATTTGTGCTAAACCATTTGGAAATGAACAAACTGTAACATTTTTCAATCAATTATTATTAGTGTGTGATTTAATATAAACCGATAAAAGAGTGGGAGAGAGTGAAGAGATAAAAGACTGGGAGAGAGAAAGTATGAATAACAGTGTGATTAAGAGAATTAATAGGGGGTGAAAAGGATAAAAAGGAAAACATAAAAAAGCTTCACAAAATTGTTAACACCAAAAAGTCATTACTTTTTTCTCCCACTTTATAATATAGATAGTTATTTAAATTTTATTTTATTTTTTTGTCTTTCTTAGGTAACTCTGTCAGGATTGCTTAATTTCATTGATGGATTATGGTCAAGTTGTGGTGATGAGCGAATAATCGTGTTTACCACCAACCATAAAGATCGATTAGACCCTGCTTTGTTACGCCCAGGCAGGATGGATGTGCACATCCACATGTCCTATTGCACACCTTGTGGCTTCAACACACTAGCTGCAAATTATCTTGGACTAACTAACGGTCACTCTCTTTTTCCTGAGATCAAACATCTGTTAGAGAAGATAGTGGTGACTCCTGCTGAAGTTGGCGAGCAGTTGCTCAAGAACGAAGATCCCGAGATCGCACTTAGGGGCCTAATCGAGTTCCTCCATGAAAAGAAGCGAGAAATTGAAGAACTAGAATTTAGAAAATCGGAAGGAAAAGACGGGAAAGAAGTTGACACTGAGAATTCAGTGGAGGAAACTTTGGTAACAAAAGATGAACCATTGGGGTAGGAAGAACATAACCATACAGATAATAGTTAACTGGTGCTTATAGTTCTTTCAAAACATACAAATAGCAATACCAGACGTAGCTATCTCTAAATTTATTTGCGTTTTCTCTTAACAAAGAAGATGGATGCTGAGAGTGTGTGTGTGTGTCGAAATTAATTAAGGTTGGAAATAACCTACTTCAAGTTCATGCTAGGCAATTTATGTTATATACTACTTGGGTTATAATAAACTTTGCTCATGAGTACACAACCCTTAGGCAAGACAATTAAAAATTCAGATACAATTAACTGACTGAAAATAAGATCACATAACTGCTTCAAAGGAGGGGACGACAGAGACTCCAAGCTTCCAGATAATCAGTCTAAACTGCCATTTTCATTTCAATTTTCTGGTGGGGATCATAATCGATGAGTTTAAAATCAGCAGCCACAAAGGAATCCATATCCCTCTTCTCAGAATTGATCTTCAAAATCTGCAGTTTAGTATAAGAGAGTTCCAAAAATGTAAGAAAAGTTGGATAGTGATAAAGCTGACCATGTCCAATTCCAACACAACATTTGCAGTTTGTTTATAAGTTATAAACTCCACAACACCTTTTATCCCAGTTCCAAAACTACTTGGGGAATGTCTGTTTATAAGGTATACTTACTGGAAATGGTTTAGGCAACTTTTGGAGTTGGTCCTGCAAAGGTCGGTCTGACATGGTTGCGGTAGACATGAGCATCCCCAATAGCTAGCATGGATAAAATCTCCAGGAACAAGATCTGTGCAAGATGCAATGAAAACAAAGAGATGTTTTCAAGACAACCTCCATGGATCAAGATAATCAACACTCAACAGTAACTAGACTGATCTACAAAAGTAATAAAATCGTGGCTGGGGAAACCTAAGAAGCAAGAATTTTTCTGTAGGTTTTGCGAATCCCTGAATCAGATCAAGGAATTATTGGAATCTTCTAGATTCGACAAGATTCTTCTAGGATCCTTTTGAAGGTTTTTTCTAATTACTATAATATATATTATACTAATTAAAATAATGTCTTTTTATACTAATAATATACACTAATTTTATTAAAATAATATATATTTTTATACTAATACTGTATATTTCCTAAATTTCTAGATAATATTAATATAAAAACTTTGCTCTCTTGAAAGTTTTTACATTTGATCATGAACTATTGTTTATTGATATTGAAATTTAATGAATGTGTGCATATACAAATATTTATATGTTATAAATAAAATTTTCCTAAATAAGAGTATTGATTCCCCGAATTCCCATTTTCTGAGATTCGACGAACTGCTGAATCCTCGAACCCGAATCTTTGCTTCTTATTTCTTAGGAAAAAACTATATAGTACTGTTTGGTAGTTGATCAATACAAGGATTCTAGCATCACACAGTATCGCAGAATATGATCAACAACCATTGACATAAGCCACAATTAACCTCTTACACATTAAAGATCCATAGCAATAATGAACATGAGCAAAAACTAGTGTGTGGTCAACTGCGAGCTAGCTAGTGCATGCAAACATGAGCAATCATGCATGTCAAAAGGGCATAAGAAGCAATATTAAATGGCACGTACGCCCAGACCCATATCAGCAGAGCGCTGATACATTTGACAGGATAACTCGCCGTTGGCTACATAGAACTGCAAAAAAGAAAGAGAGAAATGATACCTACAAACATATAAACAACCGTCAACCAAACAAACATCCATAAAATGTCGTAAAAGCAACCTGAGCAAACATGTGACATGGTTGAAGTGCCATCAGCTTGAGATCAGATGGATTCCAAGCTGAAAGAATAATCCTTCTGTCATCTGGATTATTTTTTTTTTTATCTTTGTAATAACATCTAACAACTGATCAAATCC
This sequence comes from Aralia elata, assembly GCA_034770075.1. Lineage (NCBI taxonomy): Eukaryota > Viridiplantae > Streptophyta > Magnoliopsida > Apiales > Araliaceae > Aralia > Aralia elata. Next base: position 23,610 of record JAVJAP010000040.1, on the reverse strand, counting down.
TTGGCCAGTGTAGTCGATCGGCATGCATATCAGTATACCTGTATATGGAAAGTTCTACCGTCAGCATTCAAGCTAAACTTCTGCAACAAATATAAACCTAATAGCTAGCCTCTACGAAAGATGATTCACCGACCTTGCACCCAAGTGTCTCCACTGAAATCCATATATTGGTCCCAAGTCACCTTCTTCCCTATCAACCAAGCCAATACTGGAAATTAAAGCAATGATATCGATCAGAAATGCATTAAAATTCACATGATGCCAAAGTACTATGCAGTAACCAATTACCTATCAAGATAGTCCCTAGCTAGATCCATTGCCTTCCCAAATATGAATGCCCTTCTCCTGTAGAACCTGTAAGCTACGCTTAATTAATTGGAGCCCAATCTCATACTGACATTTACAGAAGGGATAAGGAAATTTCTATGCAGGCACTTGGACAGATCTAGAAAACAAAATCATATAATTTATATTTGAGAAGATGAAACTATACTTTTGCAAGAATATTTCACCAGGGAGAAAGTCATGAAATCATAATGGATATGAAAATTTAAGACAGACTGTGAATGTGATCCTATACATGCAACAGTAGTAACTAGTAAAAGAAATCAATTCTGAGAACCAAATAAAGAAAAATCATTAGGAACACATAATTAATTTTTGTAATATTCTTTTTTCACCATAGTAATGTTCTTCAAAAAATAGTAAACAAAAAAAAACTATAATTAATGAATAATATGGGTGGGAAAAAGAAATAGGAATACAATATGAGAAAATTGGGGTTAAAGAGGAGATATATTTGAATCCAGGAGTCCAAAGAATTCAAAAATAATTGTTATCTTGCTCCCTTAACAGTATAAATTGATATATAAAAATCTAAAAACAATCTTTTTTTATTCTTAAACCCAAAATTTTAGATTTTTTATTACTGTAGAATTAAAGTACAATAGTACTTTGATGAAGACAAAAAAATCTTACAAATAGTTACTTATAAAATGATTTGGCTGGTTACTATCGTTAGGGTGGATCATCCACTAATTATACTCTGCCACATCATTTTGTAAACTAATTTTTATAAGTTTTTTTTGGTCACCGTAGCAACACTCTTAAAAATAACAAAATAAATGAATAATATTATATACACCACCAATACACAAAAAGCTGTGTACTAAGAGTAAGACTCATGCATGTATTGCTTACCAATAAAAATATATAAAACATTTAATTGTAGGTGTTATTTCTTATTTTCTCTTCTTCTTTTTTTATATCGTATGTGCACAACTTTTTATTTTGATTATTCAACCCGAAAAAGTCAGAGAAAGATTCACTTGCCTATTTTTCCTTCTAAACTATTTTCATCTATATTAATTTGTTGTCAAATTTTATTTATTTATCAAGCTTAACATAGAACAAACTTGGGTAATGTTATTTTTTTTGTGTATTTTTTTATAGTAAATTTAAAAACAAATAGTTTTTAAAAAAGTTCTTTCTCCAATGCAAAATTTAAGATTTCAGAACATCAATAAACAAAATATATTATTTTGATGAAAATATTTTTAAAATGATATCCTAAGATTTATGTATTTTCCTCATCTAATCTAGAATCACATTAAAATTCAAAAAATAAAAATAAATCTAGAAGCATAATCATAAAAAATAAAAAATAAATAAAAAATAGAGGGGTGTTAGTTGAGATTCGAGAAGAGTAAGTTAAGATTGCGTGGGAAATACCTATAATTTGAACGGAGTGGCTCACATTTGGCGCAATTTCCTCTCTCTAAATATATATATATATATATATATATATATATATATATATAGTATATTATAATTTATATAGATTTCAGACAGGTTAAGGTGGATTAGACTTGGTCAAATTCTCCCGTTTCTTTCTCTTTTTCTGTCTCTAAATTTTGAGGGGTTGTTTTGATTATTACTACCGATGCATAATATTATCAAGGTCCGTAATTTGTGAGGATACTTGGGGAGTTAAATTTTTAAAAACTCTGTTTCTCAATCTCTCTCAAAGCCCTGCATTTTTGCCACTGGTAGGTAAATTAATTATTTCTATTCAATAATTTTTTAGTTTTCAAGAAAACCCTTTTACACTTGTTCTTGATTCAGAGCTATTATGTGTTTGTTAAATTCATGTTTTGTGTTGATTAAATTCTGGGTTTTGATCACAATGTGGGGAACAGATGAGTTTATCAATTCATGTTTGCTTATGGGTATTTTTTGCTGCCCCTTTTTCATCATGGTAATTGGTCATTTGTATATTCTTGGAATACTAAAGCTTGATGTGAATATCAGCAGATTGGCTAATAGTATTTTCTGAAATTTCATGCTTTTTTCCCCAAGATTAAATGTTATTATTATTATTTTTTAATTCCATAGGGTTGGGTATCAAACTAGCATTGGACCAAGAATTTGATAGACTGATTTGAACATGTATAGACTATGTCAAATTCATTGAAAAAGATGATGGGCAAATTTTTAAGCTTCTTTTCCTTTATATTGAGTTAAAAAAAAATGGGTTAGATTATAAGATGAAATCCAATAGTTGGAACCAACCGATGAATATATTTATGTATATATTACTAAGGTGATGTCTTTCGCAAATCTTTTGGAATTGATGTGATGGTTAATCTGTTCGAAATTGTAAGTTATTCTGGGAGATATTGATCATAATGTTTTGTTATTTGTTTGACATTGAAGTTTGTTGTTTTGTAAATGGTGTAGGCATTCTGCAAGGGCTAAAATCTGGCGTGATCAAACTCGCAAATTGCACTCATGAGTGACACAATGCCTGGACCTCTTGAAAGGCCCTACAGGCCAAGTAAGAATTCATTCCTCTTGGATTTTAATCCATTTTATTTAGAGACTGCGGTTTGTGGAATTCTCACATAATAGTTAAAACTAATTTCTTGAGGATATCATATCTTTCAATCATTTGATTTTCTATGTAGTACTGAGATGAATGTGTTTTCACCATCTTCCCTACTTACTGTATGGCCTTAATTTGTTGGCGAAATCGGTGATCAGGTCTTGAAAAAATGGAGTTTGAAAACTCTGAGGATGATAGGAAGACAAGGCTTGGGTCTTTTAAGCAAAAGGCTATTAGTGCCTCTTCCAAGTTTAGGCATTCTCTTACCAAAAAGGGGAGGAGAAACAGCAGAGTCATGTCTGTTATTGTTGTGGATGAGCATGATGCCGAGGAGGTAAAGGCAGTTGATGCGTTACGCCAAGCACTTATCTTGGAAGAATTGCTACCTACAAAACACGATGATTATCACATGATGCTAAGGTTTATTTTTCTTTTCTGCTCTTCCGTCAGTATAAGCAATTCTGTGTGGTTGAAAAAGTGACTACTTTTATAATGATACAGATTTTTGAAGGCCAGAAAATTTGACATTGAGAAAACAAAGCAAATGTGGACTGATATGATCCAGTGGAGGAAGGAATTTGGTGCAGACACCATCATGGAGGTATTTATATATGAAAAAAAAAAGAAAAAAAAAGCTGAATGTTGTGTTTATATATGATTTGATAATCCATTATTTGCGTGCGTCTCTAAATGCTGTACATGTTTATCAATATTTTTTGGTTAGAGTTTTGACTTCAAGGAAAAAGTTGAGGTTCTTCAACATTATCCTCAAGGACATCATGGGGTTGACAAGGACGGAAGACCAGTTTATATTGAATGTCTTGGTAAAGTTGATGCTACCAAGCTCATGCAGGCCACAACACTTGACCGCTACATTAACTACCATGTTCAGGAGTTTGAGAGGACATTTGTTGACAAGTTCCCAGCTTGTTGCATTGCCGCAAAGAAGCATGTTGATCAGAGCACAACTATTCTTGATGTACAGGGAGTGGTATGTGAACATAATCCTTGCAAATACCGAGTGAATCAAACATATCAAATTTAACTGATTTTTGGATGTAGAATTTTCCGAAATCTTTTCATCGAAGTATTTATTCACAATACGTCTTTTAGTTATTAGCTATCATAACATTTTGGAATACAACTTTCTGTAATGTGGCTGCACTTTCTTTTGCCCGCATATAGTTGTTTTTCTTATATAATCTGAAGAAAACTACGGTGAAATAGAGAGGTATTATGCTATAAAATAGAATTGAGTTACTAATATGCATGGTTGATGGCACAGGGATTGAAAAACTTCAACAAAGCTGCCAGGGAACTTATCCAGCGTCTTCAGGCAATTGATGGTAACAATTACCCTGAGGTACTCAAATTTTTTAATGCATTATGCATGCCATTAGTTCTTTGGTCATTCCTTTTCTTTGTTGAGGCTAAGTTGTAACTCCATTATTGTTCACTGCAGACCTTGTGCCGCATGTTTATCATCAACGCTGGCTCTGGATTTAGGCTTTTATGGAACACTGTGAAATCATTCCTTGACCCAAAGACCACTGCCAAGATCCATGTAAGTATATAGCATCTCTACTTAAATTAGTTCAAACACCGGTAAGCATAAGATCCACCTACTTAACAAGTTACATAATGGCTTTGTTTACCAGGTTCTTGGAAACAAATATCAAAGCAAGTTGCTTGAGATAATTGATGCAAGGTAAATTTTCTACAAATTGACATACCATTTACTTTTCTATTTGTATTCCCATCGAAAAAACAGGACCCGTAGGTTTATGGTAATATTGGCATATGATATCTGTCAATAATGAACCTGCATTGTCTACTCATATTTCTTTTCGGGGCCTCACAACACCTCGTTTTCCTACTTTTGTATCAGTGAACTTCCGGAGTTTTTGGGTGGTACATGTACTTGTGCAGATAAAGGTGGTTGTATGCAGTCCGATAAGGGACCATGGAATGATCCAGAAGTCATGAAGGTTATCTATGGCCTTCTTTCAGTTTTCCAATTGGTAATTAATTCTTTTCTGTCCCATCAGTTATTTTACATTTTTTTAATACTGTAAAATGGTTCATACTGAAATGATTTTCTTAATATGATGAACCAGATGGTCCGTAATGGTGCACAACAAATGTACCACAAGAGCTGTGATCCAACCTGTTGACGAGAAAACTATTTCTGAGGACGAGCATTCTTGTTCTAAGGTATTTTATGAGAAAATGCTTTTAAAAAGTCCCTATTTGAGACTGATGGTATAATGGTCTCCGCAGTACTGAATTTTTACATACTTTTTCCTCATATAGACTGTTTCTTTCAAGTTGGGAAACGACGCATCCTTGCCTTCAAGGGAGTACATCGAGCATCCACAACTCTCTCCTGTCCGTGAAGAAGTAAGTCGTCTAATCACTTGTCACAACTTAACATATTTTGTTTTAGTCCTTTTCACTATGGCTGCAACTTGTAAAAATTTGGATTATGTTCATTTCCAGATTACCAAAAATCTTATACATTGATCAACAACAGTTCTGATATTGTCCTTCTAGATTTTTAATTGCACAAGTTTTTTTTCCTCTGTGAAAATCCACAGGTCCAGAGAACCAAAAACATGCCTAGTGCCTATGAGCACAACGACCACACACCCATGGTTGACAAGGCTGTTGATGCAACTTGGCCTAAATTAATGCAAGCTGACAAGTTGGCCCTTCTAAAAGGTACATAAATTCATTGTTGGTATTCTTGTACATCTCAAATTTTTAGTAACTTTTATTTGGAGTTTTTAGTTATATTCATTCATTTTCGTAATCTGAAGTGCCCTGAGATATCTAAAGGGTGTTTTTATATGAACTCAGTTTTTTTTATCTAAAGCTTGTCTTTTTCTTGTTTCTTTTTCCCTCCAAAAGCTCAAGAATTTTACCCTATTCATGTTGCTTCCAAGAATCCTGATGGACTAAGCAACCACATTTTTACTGGGGTGATGACCTTAGTTATGGGTGTAGTCACGATGGTCCGCCTGACCCGTAACATGCCCAAAAAACTTACAGATGCCACCCTTTACTCTAGCTCTATGCGCGGTGTTTGATGAAATTGACAAAGATCAGGAACATCCCTACAAGTTACCTGCACCCGCCGCCATTTTCAAACACTGACTTTCTTAGCTATGATGAAGCGCATGAATGAGCTGGAGGAGAAAGTCAACCTTCTCAGCCAGAAACCAGCATCAATGCCCCCTGAGAAAGAGGACTTATTGAATGCTGCTTTGGCTCGTGTCGACAACCTGGAGCAAGAGCTTACAGCAACCAAGAAGGTATGCATGCATTTATTAGTTTTGGATTTAAGCAACACCCAATGAAAGTATTGTTTCCACTTTATTTTTTATGAAAATTAAAATGTTTCGTGTTTTTGTTTTTTTGGTCCTTTTTGCAGGCTCTTGAGGATTCACTAGGGCACCAAGAAGAGCTCGTTGCCTACATTGAAAAGAAGAAGAAGAAGAAGAAGTTTTTTGCTTTCTGAATGCGGATGTCCAATATTCCTTGTAGTTGAGGTGTTCAGCACTGGTTTTAGGAAGAAAAACTTGCGGCAAACTGGTGGGGAAATTCTTGATTTTCTTTTTCAGCACAACTGATGCTATCCGATAATCTTTGGCAATGTTTTCTTTGTTAAATACTTCTTGATACACAGCTTTTGTATGATAAGAATATACCCATTTGCCATTCTTTTCAACTGTATATAACTCTTTGGCATGATCCTTATGCAACTGTATATAAACATCACTTCGATTTTCTTTCATTTTTCTTCCCCCCTTTTTGCTATTTCCTGCATGTGACATGAATGACAAGTACGGAATGCTCAAAGTATTGTAAAATTTTAATCTTTTAAGTAGGATTCAGAAAGATATTTCTGGTTTTAATGATCCAAAGTTTCATCCATTGAAAACTTAAGCAGATGTCCACTACAATTATGTAACACCTGAACACATCTTCATTTGAGGATCAGTTGGCTTACTCTTGTTCCGCATGATCCGGGTTGATCTCAATTGGTTCATCCCCTGCATGTTGCGCTTTCATGAAACGTGGATGAACAGATTGAGATCAACCAAGATCATGCAGACCAAGAATGTAATCCAACTGATCCACATAGAATTGGTCATAAATCTAATAGCTGTAAAGTTCCCTGTTAATAAGCTCAATTCATTGCAACATTCATAAACCATTTGAAGTTTCAACATGCATTACAGAAATTCAGTACACAAATTTTCACTTGTTATGTATTTCATCTCAATATCAAGTTACATTATCAGAAACAAATACTTTGCAAAGGTTCAGCGTGTGTAAACATACGTATAGAAACATAATCTGAAAAAGAGCCAAGCATATCCCTGCACATGGTATCTCCACTTTCACCAACAAGACTTCTTCTGCTTACCACATGACAAGAAATATGTCAGCCAAATTCTCACTAGAAACTATCCTCTGTGAGTCATGTGTGTGTATGAGAGAGAGAGAGAGATGGAAAGAGGGAGAGGATTGTAATTAAGTGCTCGCATACATGTAAAAAGAAAAACAAAAATATAATCAACTTACCCGGAACTTTGCTGCTTCTTGTCTGTCTATGTAAGCAAGCAATTCCTCTTGTCTCATCCAAGCTTCATAAAGAGCCTGCTCAGGAAGAAGAATATGTCAAATCGAGTACCAACCCAATTGATAAAGAAGCAAGTCGCATAATAGCTGATGAAAGAGAAAAGGAAAAGCCTCTACTGAAGATGCTTGGAGATACATAATTGCTGCTAGTGTTTACACATTTGCAAATAGTCTCTCTATAAGGCGAGGGTTCATAAGCAATAGCAGGCACAATTTTATAACAAGTTCACGGTGAAATAATGTTTTGCGCATTAAAGAGGAAAGCTTAATAGTTTTGGACGGTAAAAAAATTCTTTACTAGTTTTTTCTTATTATATAGATCCTATAACGTCATTAAGAAATGCAGATGCATCAAATTTACAAGCGTGACCGACACACTTTTTCTTTCCTTGTCTATTTCTTAACCCCATGTCTTGCCATCAGCAGTTCAAAGCATTGATAATTGTTGGCAGATAACCTAATAGTTGTGTTGCCTACTTCAGTTCATAAAGACTAATCTAGCCTAAGACCTGTCACAACCATGCAGTGCATTAAAGCTGCATTATTTTCACATGATACGTAGATAGAACCTATCGTGAAGCATATTCTTGTAATATATAAAAGAAAGAAAAGCAAATGACTATTAACAAGAGCTTTGCATCACTTAGAATCCTAGTGAGCAATGAAGGTATTATAGTCAGCCTCCTACGGACATTATATATACACACACACGCACACGCACACATACATATATTATTGCCTCCTAAGGATAGAAATACAACCGCTTTTCAAACAAATGGAGCAATATCACATTGATTATATTCAAAGATCAATTGCAATGCAGAGCTTTAACTAAGATTTCCGAGTGTCATAATATATCAGCTAAATAGACCCAAGGAAAGCTCTAGCCACATGACAAATTTGAGTAAACAGAATAAATTCAGCCATAAGATCTAACCTTTTTGGTAGCAATTAACTCTGCTTCTAGCGCATCCACACGGCACACAGCAGCATTCAGTAATTCCTCTTTCTCATATGGCATTTCAGATGGTTTTGCCTTGAGTGTATCTAATTTCTCTTCAAGTTCACCTAGTCTTTTCAGAACAGAAGAGAGCAGCTCTGTCTCTGTAAATGTTGGAGTTGGTGAAGGGGGGTGGAATTCCTCCTTGGGCATTATATCGAAGGCAAATTCCTGAATATTTTGGTCATGATCAGATGATTTTTCAGGAAGTTTCTTGGTTACACGGCTCACCATTGAATAGAAGAGTGTGTAAAGGGTCATGAAGAAAGTCATAAGCATTGCCATAATACGAGCATGATGCCCTTCTGGTGCCTTTTGAGTGTCAGGTAGTGTAGCTGTACCTGAGAAAAAAGCTTTAAAATAGATTATCACGTCTCAAATAATATCAGCTTAAGTTGACAACATCAGCAGCAGTAAAAAGAATTCTGGACTTCAGCATTGTTTTTTTAGGCATCTTTATCCTAAATATGGCAGATGACGCACTTAAGTAACACCAGCTAAGCTTGGCCCTTACCTTTGGGAGCATTTGGTTTTTTAAAGGATGTGTGCTTCTTCCATACAGCATCAACAGCCTTGTCGACCATAGGTACATATTCATCATATCCTGGGAAGGTACCAGTATAGCTTACTGATCCAATTACCTTGGCCTATTTTTACCAACCAACAAGTAAATTGATAAAGTAAGTAGCTAATAAAAGAATCTTAAATCACTTTGATTACATACACCTACATATAAATGCATGCTCAATTTTTCCAACCAACCAAAGTGATTACCAGAGAAGAGAATTCGGTCGCACTTCATTTCTATATGTAGATCAAAGTGACAGGAGACAGCCATCTCAAGGCACATCATGACCTACAGGCAACACCGGCTAGCGGGTGGCCTTGCCCTCTTAAAAGATGGGAATGGTGTTGCTCAAGCTAAAAGAGTTCTAGAGCAACATTGGCGACACTGACTACTATGGAACGAGCGGAACCTTAGGAGAACAGGAATTGAACTCTATGAGATCTAATCTCTCATTGTTCCTCAGTAGCTCTTTGCAATTTTTTAGATAAATTAATCAGAACTTAACTTGCTTATCTATCCCCAAATGTAACAGCTTTAGTAAGCAAAAGAGAAAATTTCAATAAAGTATGATTCATGGCACTCGTCTTAACATTAAATATCAAAAGGTGATATTAAAAAATACTTACTTCTTCACGAACAGGAGTCAACCGAAGATGTGAATAAGTCCTCAGTGCTTTTGGAGAAGTGATTTCTTCAGCCTCAGATCCTGACTCAGCAGTGGATGTATCACTGCCTTTTACCTGCTTTAGTATAATAATGAGAAAATATGAAACTACTGTAATGGAAAAGAGTCCAAAAATAACAATATCTGCGTTCAAGGGAAAAATATATATATTAAACAAAAAAACAAGGGATCATACCATTGGATATCGAGGCTTAGCATAAGCAACTACCTTCCCCTCACTGTTTAGAACTTTAACGACCTGCCTGGCACATCCTGCCTCCCCATTAAGAACCATCTGCAACATTATGGGGATCAAAAATGAAAAACAAATTTTCTCAATCAAAGAAAGCATTGTCACAACCGGTGAAGTGAAAAGCATTTATAAGACTTTATCCTGAGTTCAACATGAGAAATTATGCAAAATTTACCAACTATTGAGGAAGAACAGTAAGAAAGTAGCTAAGGTCAGTGCAGAACCTTTAAAATATCAGGATTTTTCCATGGCCCCTTATCAGAACGAAGGCAACCCCCTTGATCTGCACAAGTACAGGTACCGCCCAGAAATTCTGGCAATTCACTGTACAGTCCAACAAAAAACTCATAAATTTTGAGACTAATCAGTGCTGTTATGAGCAAGAAATAAGGCACAAACAATATAGAATCAGTTGGCAAGACATTCATTAACAGATTAATACTACACCCAGTTACCTGTTATGTATCATCTCAAGCAATTTGTTCTGGTATTTGTTTCCAAGAACCTAAAGAGAACCCAAAACAAATACAATATGGTCAAGCGGAGGAGGGGTGAGGGTGAGGGGAGTGGGGGAATCCAATAGTAATGCTTTTAAGTAGAGAAAAAATAATATAGGTATACATGTATCTTGGAAGTAGTTTTGGGATCTAGAAAAGACTTGACAGTACTCCACAGCAGTCTAAAACCAGGACCAGCATTGATGATAAACATTTGGTGAAGTGTCTGCCAACAGTTAAAATTAGTAAGCAGAGATAAATATTTGCTAATGCAGCAACTAAAAATTGAGGATTGTGTAACTGATTAAGAAAACAAAGTCAAAATTACCTCAGGGTAGTTGTCGCCATCAATTTTCTGGAGCCGAACAATAAGTTCTCGCGCTGCCTTGGTAAAATTCTTCAAACCCTGCATGATTAACAATAAGAAGAATCATAAAAAAATATATTCAGATTGTATGATGATAGTCTGCATGAAGTATCTAATATTTGAAGAAAAAGATCAAATAAAGAGGAAACATACCACGCCTTGTACATCTAAAATAGTTGTGCTTGAATCAATGTGCCTTTTTGCAGCAATTGAACAAGCTGGAAATTTAATAGTGAAAGTTTTCTCAAATTCCCTCACATGGTATTTTATGTATCTATCCATGGTTGTTACTTGCATAAGTTTGTAAGGGTCGACTTTTCCTAATCTTTCAATGTATACAGGTCTTCCCTCTTTGTCCACACCATGATTACCTTGAGGATAATACTTCAGAACTTCATTTAACTCTTTAAATTCAAAATCCTGATAAATACATCAGTAAAGTAAAAGAGTCAAATAATAAACTAATGAGGGAAGCATCAACACCACAAACCCCCCAACACATGCCACAACTTCACAAGACGTCTATACTACTTCAGAACCTAACATCCTGACAAAACTGATAGGCCAAAACAGCAAATCTTTGGAGCAATAAATTACCTCCAAAATTGTGTCAGCACCAAAATCCTTCCTCCATTGGAATCATTTCAGCCCACATATGTTTTATGCTTTTTCTATTTCAAACTTCCTCCGCCTTCAAAAATCTGAAAATTATACTTATTAAACTAAAGACTGGCGAAAACACTAAGGCTAGCAAAAGTTGTAGTTTTTATATTGCTCTAAACCCCTCTCAAATTAATACATCCCAACCAGCAAAAATGTTGTTGCTACACAAGAACATGTCTCAAACGACCCAACCTATGATTTAGAACAACCTCTGCCACACCTTGGTGTGAAATGTCTATAACAAAAATTGTTGAGCTTCTATTCACAGTTTTCCACTTTGCAAAAAGAAAAAGAAAAAAAATCATAGATTATAATCTGACTCTACCACAAAAATAACCCATCAAGTCTGCAGGATCAGCAAAGCAAAAAGCTGGATCCTAGGCTATCATACAATAGTACAATGACAAAATCTGGTCCTATGCTATCATGATTTTGGTCGAGGGAGATGCTTAATTATTTATAAAATAACACAATTACGAAGTGAGGGCACTCTAGACAGCCACTGAGATGGTGGACGTAAAAGAACTAATGATTTGCCACTCCATTGCCATCAATCAATGACATAGTAATTATATCTTTATAACAATTGTTCTGATATAAAATTTCTTTCCATTAGCATCAATGTGGCACCATATTAATTTGTCAGCTTAAACATCTATAAAGAGCGCCATCAAGATAGTCGACTATTAGGCTACTAGTATCTTTTCAAACACTACCCCAACCCAAAATTTTCTATGCATAGGATAATTTTCCAGAAACAAACCATCACCTATTTTAAGAATCCTTTAAGTAATTCAATACGTAGTATGCCCAACGCTCTTGACAAAAGAAAAGTGCCATTCCAATAGGAAAGGGTCTGAACGTGAGTACCTCATACATCATATGATAATCATCATGTTTTTCAGGCAGCAAATCATACCAAAACCAGTGCTTGTCGAAATGCATCTACAGATTGTAGCTCTGCAGCATCCCGAATATCTTCCCAATTGAAACAGAGCTAACAACTCGGCCATCACTCTTATCCTTCTAGTGCTCTTTTTCTTCAGAGAATGTTTAAAAACTTTGAAGAGGCATTTAGTGCTTTGCTTTTTTCAAAGAACTGAGTCTTGTCCTTCTTTCATCTTCTGAGTTTTTCAAATCAGATTTTCTATCTCGTCTCTCATCATTGCCAGAGGAAACCCCACAAAACCTACCAGATGGACAAAAAATATATATAGATGAAATTGGAAAACAAATGAGAGAAATCTTCACGAAGTAGAAGGTTGTTAAAAATTACTCCTAAATAAAAAGTAAGTTTTTGGAGCGTATAATATTGTTGAGGATTGGAGAGATTTTTTTTTAATCAAACATGTAAGATAGATAAAGATAATAATAGTGCACAATTGTCAGCAAATCTCAGGCAAGTTTTTGCCTTCCTCAATGTGAACTACAAATTAAAACATCCTATCTTCCTTGGACAAATATGAGTGTCCAATCAATCCATCAGCTAAGCTAGCTGTTGACTAAACCTTTTTATAGACAAAATAATGATGAGAATATCACATATTATGTTGCTAAAAATGGACTATGGAAGCAAGAGATATAAAAAACAAAAATATAAAAAGAAACATCTAATCAATGTTTTTGGGGTAGTCTGTTCACAATATACAAAGATGCTTAATGGAAAAGAAAGCTGTTATCCAAAGACCAATGGCACGAATATAGGTAGCTGTCAGACTCAAAATCTTGCAAACCCCAATGTGAATAAATTCCATCTCTTGGAAAAAGAAAAAAGTACCACCCCTATCACAACTTACACTTCCACCAAGTTTCCCAGAATATATTAGCTAACGTCAAATCCAAAGGAATAAAATGAAGGAAAAGAAACCATGGGAAGTGAGCTGGCAAAACAGCGATTAACTAACAAGAGACATCCTAAAGGAAACCTTATCTACAAGAAGACTAAGAAATAATATAGTTCCAACAAGACTTCAATGGGATAAATAACCATATAAGGTCTCTTCATTCAGCTCTAGGACAAACTTCCTAGTCCTGATTTTTCAGATATCCAGCAAGTAAGATAGATTGTAACCATAAACAAAAGTGCAAACAAATTTTATTTTTAGAAATACTGCCCTAATCAAAAAACAAACAAAAGCCTCAAGCGATCATAAAAACACACTTACAACCCAAATGTCCAAATTCAAGAGCATAATCTGGAGGCTTAAAACACACACAATTCAGTGGATGAACTAACCACGCACGGCACTGTACAATCAGTAACCTCGTTCTAAGCTAAACAAGAGCACAATTCTAATCAATCAACAAAAGAGCGGCAGCTCAACAACATCCAAACATTAAATATCACGTGAACAAACAACGGACCCACGATTTACAGATTAGAGAGTTTGAAAGCACTATTTTTTACACAATCAACATACTTAGGCCTATAGACTCATAAGCGGATTACTTAACGCTCTGTAAAATAATAAAAAAAAAACAATGGATTCTTGCTTGTGACAAAAGTCATCAGCTAATCACAGCACACCCTAAAGAAAATCCTGCCTTCAAATACTAGCAGCTTCCCCCCCCCCCCACCTAATATCAACCTCATATTTTATATCCCCATCTAGCTTCATTCAGCTCCAAAAATAAATACTGTTATGTTCCGCACACCTACATAATCCCACCATCTTAAACAAGCAGGACCTAATCAAAACCGCCCTAATCACAAAAACGACAAAAACTAATTCAAAAACTTTCAAGTAACTGGTATACCATATGCTCAAAAAATCCAGTTATTCACATATTAACAAAGGAATGCAGTAAAACTCTAGCTTCAGCAAAACCCAAAGAGCCAAAACCAACGTGATCTCAAAATGGAACACTAAATCCAAGACTTTGTAGAACCGATCCAATTATGCTCAAAAAAGAAAAAAAAAAAATCTTATCTTTGCACAAATTACACACACATTAAATGCAGGTAAAAAACCCCAGTTTCAGCCACAACCAAAAACATAAATTCATTCAATTACCCTCAAAAAAAACAAACAAACATCAAGCATTAAAAAAGCTATCAAAAACAGGAATAAATAAACTCACAGGGGCCTCGCAAACCGATCCAGCGGTCCAGGACATTATATCTTCTATCTCCGAAACCTGGATGAAGAAAGCCCTACTTCTGATTTTTAAAATCAAGCACAGCAAAACAACCACGAAAATCAGTAAAAGAAAACAAGCTTACATTACTACAAATTGTAACTAGTACTGGTGCCACAAAAATTCAGTTTTGTGAGTGTGGAGTACCTCTAGTACCTGAAATTATCTTTTCAAGAATCCCGGAGGGTTAATCGTACGGCGTGCTATTTGCGTCGGGCCGGGGATTTGAAGCTTGTAACGGAATTTTATCTGTGCAATCAAATGTAGAAAGAGGTGCAAATACAATTAGATAAATAAAATAAAAATAATTAAATATATACATATAATAGTATGTAGGGTATGGACCCGTATTGTGTTGTGTGATGCGACTGTAACTCAAGGTCCGCAATTTTAAACGTAAAGATTTGAATGGTTAATTTTTTAAGATAATTAATTTTTTTAATTAGTGGATATTAGTTGGATAGTATAATTAATAATAAAAACTTATATAGTCGAATCATAAATTACTTTTCTATTAATTTTAAATTTAAAAATATTTTGAATAGATTTTAAAAAACCATTATTGATTTTAGTATAGTGTAATATTAGTATTATGGAACAAAGAAAGCTATAGTCAGATTTTGGGAGGGGATCATATACAGCAATCAAGAGGGCTAGTTGGGGACATTACGTCAGTAATTTTATTTTTAAGAATTAAATATTTTAATTTGAAACATAAAATAGAAAATATTATTAAATTTATAGGATGAATATGGAAGATTTTTAAAGCCTAAATTTCGAAAAAAATTATATTGATAAAGATTATATATATTTTATATATAAATATATATATATATGATCAAATTACAAAGTGGGAATTCTATCTTTTAGGCTAATAAAAAATAAGTAAACTTTAGGGTGTTTAAACAATTTGAACTCGGAAACTTTAAGTTGGAGGGTGTAAATTAATTTGATATTCAAAGTTTTTATAAGTGTTTTTCATCAAATAATATTTTGGGGTGGGAAAAATTCAGTTTTAAATTATTGGGGGGATTTTATATGAATTAGATCCTAATTTCTTATACTGTCTTTACATACTTTTTTTTATCAGAAAAATTAGAAATTGATATTTATACATGAAAAAAATAATAGTTCCAACATGAGGTCTCTCTCATATGAATGTGGAAATTGCACTTACTATTTCATGTAAAAATGATCATATGCAAATATCAAGTTCCCTTTTTGTATATTGCGATTGTAAAACATAAACGACTCTTTAATTTTGAAAAAACTATAAAATTATTAATACAAATACATAAAATAATCTAAATGATGTATTCACTTGATATAAAAATAAAATATCCCTCCCAATGGTAAGTCTTTTTTTATTTCCATATATATAAAGAATCATTTTTTACCATACCTCATGCAAATTGCAAAGAAATAATAATATATATATATTAGATATAGATATATATATTATTATATATTGTAAATATTTACACTCGATTGAATAGATTAAAGTTATTAATACTAATTTTTTTTAAATAATTAAGTGCAATAAGTAAAAAATAAATTATAATTTTTAATAATTAAATATATATTAATAAATTTCATAATTTATTAATGCAATATAAATTTATAAGAATACCATTACGCGGCATAACCACAATTGCAAAAGTCCATACCTACTTAACTTCATAACCATTCAGACATCTGTTTAACCAAAAAAAAAAAAATTCAGACATCTGTGGAGGTTTTTGTGTCCCACCCACATGTCCCATCACCACCCTTACCCCACACCATTTTTTTTTTTTTTTTTGAAATAACCCCACACCATTTTATTTGTCGTAGAGAGAGTAGATTCCAAAGTTCCTTAATTATTCTCACTTTATTTCAATGTTATTTTATTTTATTTCTTTTCTCTATTATTCCTGTATTTCTTAATTCCCATCTACCCTACTTGCCTCAGGCACTCGTAGCCGTATAAAAACTTTTTTTTTAGCTTATAAATTCCACCCCAACCTTAATATCCAAAAGAAGCCCCCTTCCTCCTTCCTTCTCATTTCTATGATCTCTATAAGCTCCCTCATACTCCTCCCTGGTTTCCACCATTTTGGGAGGCTCCCTCCTTTTTTCTCTCCGTTTTGTTTTCTCTGCAATTCTAATATCAAGGCTACTTTGGATCCAAAGTATCACTTGCTACCTTGATATCTGGAATTTGTCTAAATCTTTGGGTCCAAAATATTGTTTTGGTTTTTATTTTTTTTTTTATTTTTATGAGTTTTTACCACCGGGGACAACCTCCATCCAAGGATTTTCTCCTTGAATTTTAATGGGACTGGAAATAATCTCTGATATCAAGTTTTTTTAAGTGTTTTTTTTTAATATTAATTGTTTTTTAAAAAAAATAAAATACAATCTTGATGCTTAAATTATTGTTCTTGCATGTTTGAAATTGATGGCTCAAATTCTTGGTGAACTCATTTTTTTCTGGGTTATGATAAATTCTACATATAGAGGCGCAGGACCCATTTTAGTTCAAGCTCCTTCTCAAGTTGGGTCTTCCTCTACCTGGGTTGTTATTTTGTTTCATAGCTATCTCCTAATTCCTTTTATATAATTATATATTATTAGCATTATATCTATATCTCATTTACATACTCTGGAAATTACTACCAAATCTAGGGTTTAATTTACTATCTGGGTCCTGCTATTTTCAATAGTTTGTCTCTTTTATGTAAAATATATCTGCGAGTCTTGTGCACTACAACAACAAATATGAGCGTTACGACCTTTAATGGCTTCTCCTGGCGGGACAACAATAACAACATCTGTCGGGTTCCGAAGAAGATCTTCAGCAACAGGTGGATCAAGGGAAGAGGAAAGAGAATGATATCGAATTCGCAGAATCGGCTAGGCGATCCCGGAATGAGAAAACCAGGAAGCATTTGGATGATCTAATGACTAAGCGTGGCTCAGCTGAAGGCAAGAAAATATTCAAATCATCAACAAAAAATGAGTGTCAGACAACCAAACTCTTACCTGTAACTGTTGAGAGGCTGTAAAAATGCAATCTTGAGAGACTCAATTGGCTGAACTCAGCAAACTAAAACTTGCAGTAATTTCAATGGAAGCATATCATCGGTTTGTTGGGAGTATGGAAAATGGCGGGTTTTGGGACTGGTTCAGGGAGGGACTAATTACATGTTGGTGAATCGAGCATGCTGCTGCTGATTTGTTCATGTTCAACATGAACAATAATCCAATGAAATTATTTTCTCAATGCAAATCGAGCAGCAGCCCTATAATGGGGCTTCTGTAGTAACATGTTTGCAGTACTAATCTGTAATAAATATGGGCGGTCTAGATTTATGTATAATTAAAAATTATTAAGGAATATGTAGAGTATGAAGGTTGGCAGGTAATTAATAAGACGCTGCTAAGAGGGATATGATCCGTAGGGTTCTTGGTATATGGGCTGTTTTCTTTTTAGTTTCTAATTATGGATGTCTAAGCATTGTAATTATAAAATCTACTCTTTGGTGTTTATGGTGGTTACAATAATTCCAGGTGTGTTTTTGTGTTTGTTTTTTTTGAACCCCCGTAAACCTGGGAAACAGCACATGAAAATATTAAAAATGATGATCCAAGTTCCTCCATCTTTAAGCAATTTAGATTTATTAAAAATTGTTTTATAAGATATTCATGGTTTGACGTATTTAGAAACCCCATATTTCTTTTTTTCCAAGAGTTAGAGGAATGACAATATATATATTGAGTATTTATATATATATATATATATAAATAAAAGAATACGTTAATTATATCAGTCAATTCATATGTAGCCGTCCCCACGATTTGTGTAGTTGCAGTAGACAATCTCAATTTGGAATTGCTATATTTTTTTGATGCAACGAATATAATTGGACCAAACACGTTACTTAATATAATTCAAAGGTCAAACAAATTTAAAATATTTAATAATGAAACATTCATAAGAAAGAATTACATTAAAATGATGGAAATTTCATCAAATTGACCCCCACACCCCCACACCCCCACCCAACCACCACCCCACCCAAAAAAAAAGGGCGGGTTAAAGCAGAATCCATGATATGATCATAAACTATCGGAGATATTTTTATTGGGAACCGTTACTTTTTCACACACAAAAAATGACTTTTCACAAACAAAAGTGTTCGTTATAGATCCTATAGCGACAGTTTTCACCGTCGCTATTTACAATCTTTAGCGGACACTTTTGTTGTAAAAATAGCAAAAAGTGTTGTATAATAATTATTCAGTTACTTTTTTATTATTGGTTATGAATTTTTCATAATTTACAGAACAGGTCCCACGTACAGGGAACAATGGTCCCAGTACAAGTACTTGCTCAAAGGGCCCTCCACAAGTTTTACTATTGTATTGTGTATTAGTTTTTCTCAAACAACTCTGCATTATGGCAAAAACTTAATTAGCAGACGGCATGGACCCCGGATACTCTTGGGGATGGGAATTGATTAAACTTAATTCCATTTTAATTCGCCGGTAACACGTGACCACTGCGCAATATTGGAGTCATTATTATTAACATACAAAAATATATTAAGGAAAAAAATAATAAAAAAAAAATTGCTTCATATGTTTGGAGAGATTTTAGAGGGAAAATGAGAAGAGAGAAGAACAGAAGGATGGTAAGTTTCTTACCTGTTAATTGAAAGTATACAAGACAAGAGAGCAAGGAAATTGGAAGTATATCACAAGAATGCAAGTTTATCTTATCAATACTTCATCTCCAGCACCATATATATATATATATATATATATGGAAATGATCTTTATGGATCAAAACTTAGCAAACATCATTATTATAGTCCAATACAAGAACTAATGATCGAGATTATTACAAAAAAATTCATGCCCGCTACTATTAGTAGTGAACGATGGGTTACGTCCGCTACTAATAATATCGGACAACGGTACTATTATCAGCGACATCCGTTACTATTAGTAGCGGACGAAACATGTCGTCCGCTAGCTACTATTGAGACGAACCCATTTATCCGCTACTAATAATAACAGGGGTATTGATGAAGAATTTTTCAGTGTCCTAATCTCGGCCGTTTGGTTCATGTATTATAGGGGACGATGTAGAAAATGGTGTTTGTCCATTTTTAATGCCATTAGACAAATTACGGTTCCTATGAATTCATTCCTCATATCTATATATATATAAATATGGGAATACAAGAATGAAAGTTCCCTCAAATAAGTTGTTGCATTCAAATCTATATTGCTTGGTGCCAAAGTTTATGATATGAAAAAGAATGAAGTAAACAAAGTAGGGATGCCAGTAAACAAAAACAGAAAAAGATTTGCGTTGTGACTAAATGATGTTGTTTTTTGTCGCGATTATACTAGAAGGAACCCATGACACAAGTTCGGCAATTTACTTTCATTTCATCTCAAAAACTTCCCAGTCTTTCAGCAGTGAACCCTTCCTCAGCAATTTCCAATTAGCTCTATTACATACTGCTTCATTTTTCCAGTCAAAAACAACAGGTAGTTCCCTCTTCCATTGGTCAAATGGTGGACGTTAACACTAACCATAATGAATTGGAATCATGTCATTTTCGTTGCACCAAACGCACCACCCAAGTACATAAAAATATGACAAAACATTAACATTATCCCACCAAACAAGGGAAAGGAAGAAAGATGGTACCCCTGAGCACTTTTCATGGGTAAGAAAGTTCCAAAATGTACCCATTGCAAATGAGGCTTGCAACTTGATTTCATAGGAAAATAAGAGCCTAAGGCAATCTTTAGCTTAGGATTACCTATAACTTCTGTGCCTCTACCTCAAGTAAAGAAAACAAATATCACAGAATAATTAAAAGAGTCTTTGGTATAATATCAAGCAGCCCACTTGCCCAATGATGCCTTCATTTTTTCTATGTGATGAAATACCAGCTTAACAATTGGAGACAATAGGGCTGTCATGTCTTAGTCGCCATCTAACACTTAAGTTGATATGTTCCGTAAGCACTCGTGTAATTAATTTTCCCCAACTTTGTTTCCAAAATATACCATTTAAGCTAGTCAAGGTAATCACCAAATCACAAGCAAAATAGCCACCGTTTTGAAATGATCAAAATGCCCTCGAACGATCCTTAAGTAAAACAATGTAAATTTTGCGTTAGAATATGCTGGCGTGCTATAAGAACAATTTAGTCTAAACATGGCTATAATTTTGGCATTCAGAATATGTACTACAAACATTAGAATCGGTTTGACCATCATTTAAACAAGGAACCTAGTGTATGATTTGTTTTGGGAGATACCAAATACAAGAAGGGTAATCAATGGGATCAATGTAATTGTATAGCTCTTTAGGTATAGTTCCTGATAAAGGGCTAGGGGAAATTCTTGGATTTGTGGTGTCAGTTGCAGAGGATTAGACATGAATGTGGTTTCCTTATAGGGGCAATTGGTATTAACAAATTGACTATTTGATGGGAAAAAAAAATTATAGTTATAAATTAAGTTTGACACGTAACGAAAAGACACAAAGAAACAGAAAAGGTTAGAATAAAAAAATGAGGGGGTGAACAAGGGATTGAAATTTATTCTTGTATGAATGTAACATTCATAGACTTCGGTACTTAAAGGAGAAATAATGTAAAATGATTTCATACTTAAATAGAGATTAAATCAAAATGGTTTTGATCTTTCTCCAATTTTTGGGCAGGGGCATCATCACTTCGCCACGCATCTCTCGTATTTTAAGCAAAGATAAGACTGAGCTCTTAAATCTTTTCATCTCTCAACCCAAAATTGTGGATTAACAAATATTTTCTGAAAAACTAATCAAAGGATGACACTGCCTAATTATCTTGTTTAATTAGATTAACTTTATATTGGTGTATAAAAAAAAGAAAAAAAAAGAAAAGGTATTTTACCCACCATGCTTGAGCATAAACAAAAAGAATTGAAATTTTGTTTATAATCTCAATTTCATCATTGGATCTTCCAAAAAGAGAAGATGCCTCTTCATTTGGTTTGGAGCACTTAGCTATTGAAACAGGTAGAATGAAAAATATTCTCGTTCATTCCAAACAAAAGAAAGACCTATTTGAAAAAAAAAAAATTTGTTTCACACAAAAAGAGTCCTCTTTTATTGACGGTTGGGGTATGTGGTATAAAAATTAATACAATGTCCTCAATTATAACACTTAGAATTGTTTACCATCATGCCACCCAACAACTAACTAAATACAATACATGATTAAACATGTAGGAATAATAAGACAGAAAAAAATAGCTTTTTCTAAATAAGACTTTTTTTTGTGAAACGGTGGGACGTTGGGGAGTATTAATTTTGGATGCTAGCTTAAACAGTGTCATCTTCTATCACTAATTGCTTGAGAAGAAAATTAACAGGAAAAAGTATTAAAGAAGAAGTTAAAAAGGGGACCTGATCATATATTAAGAGGGGACATAGATGATGAAATCTTTTTTTCTTGCCTCTCTTGATCAGATTTGATTATACACTAGAAGAAAAAAAATGTAGTTGTAAGGACATTCTTTTTAGAGATTGTGAGGAGCTATGTGGCCAGCCATGCATATTTTTGAATGGTTCACATGACTTGAGGAAAAAGGTGCCCTGTTGTTGGTTTAGTTTAGTGGGTGATAATTAGTATTCAATATAGTCTTGATTGAAGTAAAGTAATGGTGATGATGTTATGCTGGGGGTAAATGTAGAACTTTTTTTCCTCCTAAAGATTAGAATATCATATTAAAGACAAAGCTTTAGGATTGAGAATATTGTATTATTAGGCGAACATTGGAAGATAGTTTTTATAACATGAAATTGCATGGCAATAAGCTTCTTAAGAGAGAGAAAAGGGAAGAGGTATAATTATATAATTGGAGTGTGATTGGCAACTTTAGTGTTCTAATAACCTCACCATCACAAATAGAAAGGAAAGGGAAGAGTGAAGTTTATAAAAACTATTGATTCTGGTGCTTTAAGAGAGAGGTGTAAATATTTGATATTGTCCAAAAGGTTCGGCGAGCAAAAGGATAATATTGGCCTTATTTCATACCATTCTTTGCTTAATCCATCCAGAAGAACAAAACCAGAAGAGCAAAACTTTAAAGAAAGGCAGTCTTTAAGTCAGTCTTCTAACTTTAACAAAAATTAGAAGAGCAAAACCAGAAGAACAAGAATAGTTAGGGTATTATTTTCAAGGGGGACATGTGTGCTACTTGAAGACCCAAAAGAAAATAAAACTTGAAGCTCAGAGATTCACATTTAAAACTAATAGGCCATATTTCTCTTCATGTTATGAAAGTCTTCTAGCTAACCCAATGATTTTAGAGGACACCAAAACAAAATGAATTTTTTGACTTAAAATGTAGACCATAATGGGAGTAGATACATTTTATTCTAACTGGACAATGTATCTAGTAATTTGTCCCACTTCTTAGTACATTATATTAAGTTTCGGGGAATCCCTCAAAGTGACACATTGCTTTCTAAAACCGTACCCTGATGGAATTTGGTTCTCCCATTTTACTCCGAATAAGACTTTTTCCCATTCAGTTCTCTGTATATAAGGTGGAAAATAATTTGCAAGTTAATCGTCCCATTAGTCTTAGAGTACTATTCTAGTGAACTTTTAAAGAAATAATAAATGTAGTTACACAATGTTATTGATATGTGTTAACTGTATCAAGTAGACATATTGGGAGAAAAGAGAAAAACAATTACTTAAAAAAAAAGTTATTGGGGAGTGTAAGAGGCATCTTACCAAAGTGTTCTCATCCTATGGGATACCTTGCTCCTTTTTGCATGGGCTTCCATTCTTGCTAAAGAATCTGGTACTTCATGTCCATGCAAAGATCACTCTACTTACTTGTTGGATCTTCAGAATCACAATGG